>OZ024748.1:12231245-12236245 GCA_964016885.1 Eledone cirrhosa
AAGCGCTAACATATCCAAATTTCAAACGTAACACAAAAGATCTCCACAGAAACATTACCGAAATATTTTTAGATCCTACAAAAGACATCTTTTTCTGTTTCTTATAAGAACAAAAAAAATTACCTTTGAAGAAGGGAATCTCCCCGAAATATTGTACATTTGTTTTTTGTTTTCACCATATCATAACGTCGTGAAGTATGTATTTCATTCCTATGTGGCTTTTAAGTTTGCTGTTGTTGGCAGTGTTTTCATTGTTATTGATGTTGTTATTGTTGTGGTTTTTGTTGTTGTTATTGGTGCTGTTATTGTTCCTCTTATTGTTGTGGATTGTCATTGTTGTCATTGTTGTTATTGTTGCGGTGCTGGTGATGTAGTGGTGTTGTAGATTACCCAGAAGGCATCCCTTATCAAGGCGATTAGGGTTTATCAAAGGCATTCAAACCATACCCATCCAGTCGATATCTATCTATCTATCTATCTATCTATCTATCTATCTATCTATCTATCTATCTATCTATCTTGATAGAGTAAGACACGCTTCGCATCGGCTCCGCTATTCCATCGGGATTTACCCTTACTATTGTAAGTACCGGATAAATTTTTTAGTGCAACACATTTGGAACACTAACCCCTGTTATTTAGGGAAACATTTTTGCATTTACCCCCTTTTTAGGGGGTAAAATAAATATCTATTTTTGCCGAAAAATTTCTTTCTTGGCAGCATGGCGGAAAAGATGGCAGACATGTCTGCCATTAGCTCTGCCACGCCCCCCAAGTCTGAAGAACAAAAAATAATTACAACAAAATTAGACATTGAAACAAACAAACAAAATGAAAAAACAAATGTTAAGGAAAATGAGCAAACAGAAAACAAACAAACAGAAAATAATACAAATAACGACAGGGCAACTTTCGCCCAGAAAACAAAGCAATCCATTACATACACACCAATTGACCTAACTGCCGCCAGAGAAAAACTGGCCGAAGCAAAGAAACATATTGTTTTGGGGGAAAACGGAATGTTTTCCATTAACTCCCCCCCAGAATTCAAGAAAGCCAGAGCAGAAAACACAGTTATATACAGAACTATACTAAACCAGTCAAGAAAGCCAGCACAGCCCAGCCAAATGGAAATAGAGTTAGTCCTAAAAGACTATATGAAGAATATTCTCTTCATACGAAAGGACCGACTCTATGGCAGCATTTCGGTCCTAACAAGAGACAAAGAAACGGCGGTTCAGCTTTCCCTAAGCCCACTCTCGTCGACAACATATAGCTTCTATCCCTCCTACATGGGTAGAAGAACACAGAGGATAAAAGTAAAAACAATGCTGCCCACAATGGACTTCTGGTGGGCTATTGCTGGCTTCATTGATATGGGCGAAGACACTATGCTGTCAATGGGGAAGGCAACTGGAGATGCGTTCCTGGGAATGGGCCTCGACATACTAGTCCAAATGAGGCCCGAAAGAATAGCACAAATCCCGGATCGCATCTGGCTGGATGACCTTACCCCAATAGACATAATTGTAGAGGGGAGAAGACCAGCATGCTATTTATGCATGGAAAGGGGACACGTTAAGGCTAACTGCCCGAAACGTATCCCCCAAAAAGGACTATTGCCCACACCCACCACAAACAGTACACCAGCACCACCCACCTCCAAAAATACACTAATACCACACACAGCAAACAAAATACAGACACCACCAACCACAAACACAACACAAACATCACCACCACCAGCACCAAACACAAGCACGACACAAAAATCACCACCACCAACCACAACACAAACATCACCACCACCATTACCAACCACAAGCACGACACAAACATTACCACCACCACCACCACAAAACCCATTCCAAACAAATAATAAAAAAAACAGTAACAAATCTACCCCTCCCGCAAAAAAAAAACAACCACACAACACGTCCCTCCCACCTAGCGCTGAAGAGTTTCCCCCAACTTCTGAAGAAGAAGGAGGAGAAGCCTTCAGACAAGTTAAAAGAAAAAAAAGAAAACACACACCCAGCACACCACAAATAACCCACACACAAACACCAACTCCAATCAAAAACACCCAACCCTCAACAAACAAAAATAAATCTGCGCCTCCCCTCTCCGAAACATTGACAGCATCACAAAAAAAGACGTTGCAATACACATATATAAATAAAGAAAACAAAAAACTGGTTAAATTAATAAACAATAACCCTATGGTGCAGACCGAAGGGCCAAACTTTATCTCAACAGAGAACTTCACCCATTTAAAAATGATAAAGGTCCCTCTGGACCTTTATCGTTCCTTAAAAGAACAATTTAGACGGGACGTGAGCCCCCCCTGTTTAAAACCGTTGAATCGCGTCCTCTTGAAAGATTTCCCCATAACCGCCCCTCTCCCTGACACAACTCCAAATACCCCAACCCCACCACACACGTGTACCCCCACACCACCACAAAACATCCCTCCACCCAACACACCTGATGCCATGGAAATTACGCAACCCGGAGAGGTAAGTGCTTTTCTTTCTTCACTTTCAACACCAAAATAGATCAATTGAGAGTTGGCTGTTTGAACGCGCGTGGCCTGAGCTCAGCTTGGAAGCAAGCAAAGCTTCTAAGTGACCTCAGGTCACAAAGTATAGATGTGATGGTTGTTTGCGAGAGTCGGATCAGCAGCGTGAGACAGCTGGCGCCCGCCTTCGATGACTTTGAGATGCACGCATCTCTCTGTCAACCCGGAGGCGGGGGGGGAGTTGCCGTACTGCTGGATAAACGTCTGACTCTCGACGTACAGATTGTTCACTCGGACCCGGGGGGTCGATTACTGGTGCTGGACGTCGGAGGTGGTGAAGGCGGGGCTTTCAGACTGGTCGGTCTTTATGCTCCCTTCGGGGCGGAGAGAGCCGACTTCTTCCAACGTCTGGAGACTTTTCTAGGAACGTCGCGTTCCCTGCTTTTAGTGGGGGACTGGAATGGAATCCTAGATGCGCGTTGGGACTATGCAGGGGCATGTCCCGATAGAGGGGGGTGTAGCAGCCTCAAGGGGTTACTCGATCGATTCGACCTGGTCGATAGATTTCGACTAGATTGTCCAACTGCGCCAACCTGGACCTGGGCAAACCGCAGTGGACAATCTAGATCGTACCTAGATAGGTTTTTGGTTAGGAGTAAGGATAGGGACGTATTTAGTTGTCCAGAACTGATCATGGTTGGCTATTCAGATCACAAATTAGTGACCTGCGTGGTCAACCTTGATAGAACGCATAGACAGGGTCCCGGTTACTGGAAGATGAACTTGTCCTTACCGACAAAGAAAGATTACAGAAACCGGATTAGTAGCTTAGTTAAGATGCGGTTGACGGGAGCGATCGTCAACAGTAGGTGGTGGATATCTCTAAAGAGAGAGATTAGAGTAAGTTCGATAGGTTACAGTAAGGAACTAGCGGCGAATAGAAATAGGAGGGAAAGGGAGTTAACAGATAAACTAGAAGAGGCGATTAGGAGCGGAGACGTAGCCAGAGTGTTAGCAACGAGAACGGCATTGAGCCAGTTCTTTGACGCGAAGCACGAAGGCTGCGTTGTCCGAAGTAAAATACGTGCTTTAGGAAACGAGGGGACCAAAGCTGTTAGCTGGGCCCGCGTGACAGAAGCCAAGAGTGGGATTAAATCCACCATTCGATCTTTGCGAGACCAGGATGGACGGGTGATCCTTGAACCTGAGCGAATGTGCGAGACCTTTCAAAGGCACTTTGCTCGACTGTTCGGAGGTGGCGGGGGGCCGGACGGGGATGTGGACTTCGGTCCATACCTCGACGGTCTACCGCGTCTTTCGAGCGGCGAAGCGGAGTGCTGCGAAAGGCCAATCACAGCCACTGAAATCGGGGAAGCGCTCAGCCAATGCAGCAGACGCAAATCCCCGGGTCTCGATGGTCTACCATACGAACTTTATTTAGCTATGCCGGTCTTGTTCTCCGAACTCCTCGAAGCTGTCTATTGCAACTGGCAACAGGACGGGAGAATTCCCTGTTCTGTGACCAAGGGCGTGGTCACGCTAGTGAGGAAGGACGAGAGCAAGGGGGACGACTTAAGTAACTTTAGGCCCATAACTCTGCTGAATGCAGAGTTACAGATTTTGGCCAAGGTGTTGGCGAAGAGGTTGGCGCTTGTGGTGGGTGGTTTGGTGGGAGACGCGCAGACATGCGCTATCCCGTCCAGGTCCATTCACGACAACCTCCACCTCATGCGATACATCATAGAGAGGGTTGGCTACGAACCCGGCTTTGGTGGGGCCCTGATCAACTTGGATCAATCTAAGGCGTTCGATAGGGTCGACCATGGTTACCTGGATGCGGTGCTAGCGGCGGCGGGCTTCGGACCCGTTTTCAGGGGCTGGATTTCTGCCATGCACAGTGGCAACATCTACTCTAGGATTAAAGTAAACGGCTACCTCTCGGAGCCGTTTCAAATCACCCGATCCATCAGACAGGGGTGCCCCCTCTCCTCCCTTCTGTACGTATTGACTCTCGAGCCACTGCTGCGGAAGTTGGAGTTGCTGCGGGGCATACCCCTGGAACCGGGATTGCACAAAGCGGTCTCGGCCTATGCCGACGACGTAACAGTAATGGTGGCGGACGCCTCGGAAATCGGGGCGATCGCCACCCTACTGGAGGAATACGAAAGGCTGACGGGGGCTAAGCTGAACCAGGACAAGTCAGTCGGTTTGCAACTCGGAACGTGGAGGGGCAAACCGATGCCGTTAGACGGTGTCGTCGGGCGGTGGACGGAGGGCCCGGTGAAGCTGCTCGGGGTCTGGTTCGGACCAGACCTCCAGGTGGAGAAGAATTGGGGCGAGGTGACGAGCAGGGTGTTTGCGCTGACCCAGAAGTGGGCCAAGTGCAAACTATCACTGAAAGGTCGGGCGGAGGTGACGAACGCTTACATAGCGTCCGTCATCTACTACCGCCTGACCGTCGTGCCTTGCCCCAAGGAAA
>OZ024748.1:12250428-12255428 GCA_964016885.1 Eledone cirrhosa
GGTTGTAGTGGTGGTGGTGGTTGAGGTGGTAGTGGTGGTGGTTGCTGGGTGGTAGTGGTGGTGGTTGGGTTTGTAGTTGGGGTGGTAGTGATAATGGGTGGGATGTTTGGAGTGGTAGCGGCTGGTGTTATAGTGTGGTGGTGATAGTGGTTGTGGTAGTGGTTGGGGTTATAGTGTGGTGGTGGTAGTGGTTGGGGTTATAGTGTGGAGGTGGTAGTGGTTGGGGTTATAGTGTGGAGGTGATAGTGGTTGTGGTAGTGGTTGGGGTTATAGTGTGGTGGTGGTAGTGGTTGTGGTAGTGGTTGGGGTTATAGTGTGGAGGTGGTAGTGGTTGAGGTGGTGGTATGTGATGGTGTTTATATTGGTGTTGGTGGTTATAGTGGTAATGGTGATGGCAGTGGTTGGGGAGGTAGTGGTGGTGGCAAGTAGTAGTAAATAAACCCTCAATTGTGATATCCACCCCTATATTCTAGTTGTCACCCCAACAAAACCCCCAATATACACCCTAAACCGGCCCTTAACATGATACCTTGCCTTTGTCATATAACTGGACATTCTTTTATTACTGCTGTAGTAGTAGTAGTAGTAGTAGTAGTAGTAGTAGTAGTAGTAGTAGTAGTAGCAGTAGTAGTAGTAGTATTCAAGCTAAATATTTATCCCTTCGAAGTCTCTGCTACCTTCCTACTTAGAAAATATATTTTATTATATATTTATTAATTATAATTGTTTCTACTTTTAGCACAAGGCCACTAATTACCCAGCGCATTACTGGTACTTTATTTTATCGACCCCCGTAAGGATGAAAGGCGAAGTTTATGATCTGAGTTCAAATCCCGCCGAGGTTAACTTTGCCTTTCATCCTTACGGGGTCGATAAAATAAAGTACCAGAAATGTACTGGGTGATTGATGGCCTTGTGCCAAAAGTAGAAACAATTATATATATATATATATATATATATATATAATATATATATATATATATTATATATATATATATATAATATATATATATATATATATATGTATATGTATATATATATATATATATATACCATATTTCCCGGCGTCGAAGACGCTACTTTTTTCATAAAACAAGTCTCAAAAATCTACCACGCGTCCTGGAGGCCGAAGGTTGTTTAATATTTTTTTTCAAATTTTCGCTTGTCAAAATTAGGGTGCGTCCTCGAGGACGAAGCGACTTCGGCACCGGGAAATACAGTATATAAAGAATAAAAATAACCAGGAATAAATGACGTTAAATTATTTAATTAACTTACGAACATTTTACCTCAGGAAGTTCAAAAAGCAATAATTTGTTTAACATCAAAAACAAAGCAAGAATTACATGGGATTCATTGTACAAACGCAGAAAAGCAAGGGCATGTGCTTATGAATATAGCAAAGTAAAAGTTTATGTGTTAATCACACAAATGTTAAAAGACATTATAGTTGTCTATTGATTGTATTAAGTGTTTTCCTTGGTCTTATTGAATTTTGAAATATATATGCTCTGCTACCATAACTCTTCGTTCCTGAAGAACGAAGAGTAAAAGAGGCATTGGGCTTAACTTTATCAATGAAAATAGTGAACTAACACACTATAATATCATATATTAATATATATATATATAAAAGAGAAAACACAGGTAAGCATTAAGAGGATTTTATCCAGGTATTTACGACGTTTCATTGGTAAGTGCAACCTTATATTGCTATACTGCAAATATAGCAATATAAGGTTGCACTTACCAATGAAACGGTCGTAAACACCTGGATAAAATCCTTCTCTTAATGCTTACCTGTGTTTTCTCTTTTATACTTTATACTCCAAGATTGAACGGAATTCTTACAAACTTGTGGAGTTACCCCTAACCGTACGTTGAAACCATCCATAAAACTGGCTTTCTTAACCACGAACTGGATCACAATAAGCAATTTTCTGCTTCCCTAACTATATATATATATATATATATATATATATATATATATATATATATAAATATACACGGGTGTGTATGATTGTGTATAGAAGATTATATTAATAAAAGGAATTCCAACTTTGTCTGATTTACTCGTTTTATTTACAATCCTTTAAAATTTATAATCGTATTAGAATGAAATAGTATGGTAGAATATTAGATGTTAAGTGTTAATTGAACAAGTACTTTCATGCTTTCGCAATCTTCAGGTTCATATTATGTGGTGACAGAATATGAACCTGAAGATTGCGAAAGCATGAAAGTACTTGTTCAATTAACACTTAACATCTAATATTCTACCATACTATTTCATTCTAATACGATTATATACGTCGGGCCCGGAATCTTTTCATATATATGTACACCTCGACACTGAAGTGAACCTAAACATCGAGTGCTCACCCGGGTGAACCTACAGTAACTCCAAGTTACACTCCCTGGATACATATATATATGTGTGTGTGTGTATATATATATGTATACATAAATGTGTATTTATATAAATATATACACACACACGCACACACACACATATATATATATATATATATATGCATGTGTGCGTGAGTGTGTGTATATATATGTATATATATATATATATATATAACTCACGTTCATAGACAATATTTATCGAGACAACATCTACAGGCTTATATCTCATACCTCATATCTCAAATCGATGACATGGAGAACGTGTTTTATGTTCTGTAAACTTTTTATTGATTTCCAATATTGAAGAAATCGATAATTTTACGAATCTCCTCCCAGACTGTAAATAGGAAACAGATAGTACAGACTAGTTCAAAAGTCTTTTAATACTGTTGTTGTTTCATTGTTATTTATGTATTACTTGTTGCATAATGCAGTGGATTGGCAGTAATCGGTAGAGCGTCGGACAACATGCTTTGCGGCACAGAGTTACGTCCCTTTACGTTCTGATTTCAAATCTCGCCGAGGTTATCTTTGCCTTTCATCTTTACAGGGTCGATAAAATAAGTACCAGTAATGCACTGGTGTCGATTTAATTGACTTTCCCTTCACCTAAAATTGTTGGCCTTGTGCATAAAGTAGAAACCATTATTTTCTTCAGAAGGGAGGGCGATGGATTGGCAGAATTGGTAGAGGGACGGACGCCATGTTTTAACGCATAGAGTTACGGCCCTTGCCATTCTGAGTTCAAATCCCGCCGAGGTTAACTTTGCCTTTCATCTTTACGGGGGGTCGATAAAATAAAGTACCAGTAATACACTGGGTAATTGCTGGCCTTGTGCCAAAAGTAGAAACAATTATTTTCTTCAGAAGGGCGATGGATTGGCAGAATTGGTAGAGCGTTGGAGAAAACACTTTGTGGTATTTAGTTATGAAATTCTTTGTTCTGAGTTCAAACTTCGCCAAGGTAGTTTTTGCCTTTCATCCTTCCACGCTCGATAAAATAAAGTACCAGTGAAGTATTGGGGTCGATATTATCGATTTCCCCCTTTATCATAGGATAAACGATTAAATACCCCCTCATAGTTATATCCCTCTCTCTCCTTTCTCTTTCTGCTTCTCTCTCTTTCTCTCTCTCCTTTCAATCTGTCAGTCTCAGTCTCTCCTTTCTATCTGTCAGTCTCTCTCTCCTTTCTCTCTCTGTCTGCTTCTCTCTCTTTCTCTCTCTCTCCGCTTTCTATCTGTCAGTCTCTCCCACTTTTCTGTCTCCCCCCTCTCTCTCCGTCCTTTCTGTCTGTCTGTCTCTCTCTCTCTCTCTCTTTCATTCTCTCCCCCTCCTCATCCTTCTCTCTCTTTCCATTCAGAATTCAATTCCCACTGGTTCTATCATATCTCACCATATTCCTTTCCAAATGTATATCATATTTACTTAATTATTACCATAACTACTACTACTACTACTACTACTACTACTACTACTACTACTACTACTACTACTACTACTACTACTACTGTCAGAATTAACACTAGTACATATTTACTTAATTATTACTAGTTTGTTTCCCTTGAGGCGGGATTATCAGAATGTCAGACAAGATTCTCTGTAGTACTATATAGTCATATTCTCATATAGCCCTCTACCCCCCGGTGGAGGGGTGGTGAAGCTGGGGGGGGGGGGGGGCGATGAAATTAAGTACCAGTGATATATTAAGGCTGTCCATGTGTCAGCCTAATTATTATTAATGTAATGAATTATTATGAAAATATGAGTTATAGGGGCGCTGTAGTCACACATTGGGTTTCAAGAGCATTTTTAAGCGTTGGCGGTCCCTATCCCTCTCCATGTCTGAACACAGCAGTATAGAAAGTGGGAATGAGGAAATGAGAAAGAGTTATAGAGGAAGAATCGATACCAGTACTTGTCTGGTACTTTTTTTATCGACCTCGGTTGGATTTGAATTCAGAGAGCAGAGAGATGGGGTGAACACCACAAAGCATTCTATCCGACGTTTTAACGACTCTGCCAATTCACCGCCTTACTGGTACTAAATATTACAACATAAATGGTATATTACTGGTACTAAATATTACAACATAAATAGTATATTACTGGTACTGATTTATTATTACTGGGATTGATTTATAATTTAGGCACAAGGTCAGCGATTTTAAAGGGAATAGAGGAAAGTTGATACACTCAATCCCAGTACATTATTTTGTCGACCATTGAAAGGATGAAATACAAAGTTGACTTGCACAGGATTTGAACTCAGAGATTTGAACTTGACTGGTACTTTTTTTATCGACCACGAAAGCATGAAAAGCAAAGTTGACCCCGGCGGGATTTGAACTCAGAGATTAGAGAACAGAAACGAATCCCACAAAACATTTTATCCAACGTCCTAACGACTGCCAGTTCACTACCTCTATAAATAAACATGATAATGAAACACGTGATAAAATCGTTCAATTTGAACTGGAAAGAAATCAATAATCGTAAAAACTTTCTCTTAAAAACACACATGAAGAATATAATTACTTAATCAATATCTAATCAATACATAATCAAAACTGGATCTTGAAACATATAG
>OZ024748.1:12285428-12287928 GCA_964016885.1 Eledone cirrhosa
AAATTTTTTTTTTACATGGAATATGACAGATAAGTGAGGAGAAGAAAAATAAATAGGAAAAGACACAAACATATAAACACATACAGGGACAAATACATTCACATGCACACACACACACACGCACACACACACAGGGAGGACAGTTTCACATACACACATACAGGCACACACACACACACACAGAGGCATGGACATTTTCACATACACACACACTGAGGGACGGACAGTTTCACATGCACACACACACACACACACACACACACACACACACACACACACACACACACACACAGGGACAAACATTCACATGCACACATACACACACAGGGACGGACATTAACATGCACACATACAGGGACAAACACATTCACATGCAAACATACACACACACCCACCCACACACGGACGGACACATTCACACACACACACACACTATCAATACACAGAAAAATGTATTCAAGCTGTTCTCTATTGTTGAGGGTCAACAGAACAAAACACGATATGAGTGGGTCACTCCAACCACCACCAACCAACCACCATCACCATCCAACCATCAACTCCCAACCACCACCACCACCCAACCACCACCACCCAACCACCACCACCACTCAACCACCATCACCACCACCACCACCACCACCCAACCATCACCTCCCAACCCCCATCACCACCCAACCACCATCACCATCCAACCATCAACTCCCAACCACCACCACCACCCAACCACTACCACCACTCAACCACCACCACCACCACCACCACCACCCAACCATCACCTCCCAACACCCATCACCACCCAACCACCATCACCATCCCCACCCAACCACCACCACCACCACCACCCAACCACCATCACCTCCCCAACCATCACCACCAGCCCCACCCAACCACCACCACCCAACCATCACCACCACCACCACCACTCCAACCACCATCAGCCCTCCTACCACACCACTCGTACACTGAGTGACATTAACACCACATGTTTAATGTAGCCATCCATTCTCTATATATGGTTCATCCTATGTGTTAAGATATTATTAATATCGATTCTATAAACAGCTCCTCCCTTCCCTTGCATACAATAGCATCTAAGAACAGAAATATTCTATAACACCAATCACATAGAAGATAATACGTCATCCAATCGAGTAACTGGATTCCTTGAAGATAAGATAATGTTACCTCCCATTTATATATATATATATTTAATATAAAATTGGTTTCTACAGGACTAGTACTGTTTCATTCGAGGGTTCTAGACCTGTAGAAGCCATTTCTATATTTATACTCTGCTATGTATTGAGTACCTTACTTACTGTGGATACCCCCGATTGAACCCGGGATAAACTTATATATATATATATATGTATATATATATATATATATATATATATATATATATATATGTATATATATGTATATATATATATATATATATATATATATATATATGTATATATATATATATATATATATATATATATATATATATATGTATATATATGTATATGTATATATATATATATATATATATATATATATATATATATATATATACATATATATACATATATATATATAAGTATATATAATCGATCGTGAAGCCATGATCAATTATATATACTTATATACATATATATATGTATATATATATATGTATATAAGTAGAAGGGATATTTAATTTGTTGGAAATTCAACAAATATAAATGTTTATAACTGATTCAAAGCACTCGACAGTTTTCTGGAGTAAATATTCAATGATATTAAATAATTGGAAACTATATTTATAAAACCATATTTATTCTATTATATATATTTCAAGGGTACCAAAAACTTTGGTACGCTTTCATCAGATATTATACAAAGTTTGTTTTATAAATTTTGACATAACCAAGGAAAAGTACCTTAACACTTCAAGGAAAACTATCATTGAATATAAACTATCATTGAATATATATCATTTTAATCCAATCATTTTAATCACGACACATGTTTCAATAAGAGATAGATCGATCGTGAAGCCATGATCAATTATCACTGATCTCATCAGGTGAAAATGAATTGTCTTCAAATTCTTGATATGAGGGAGAAAATGAGCAATGTTCACTCACATGAAGATGAAGCAGTCAAAATGCGGCGACTGCTATCAACTTCAGTTAAGGTCATAAAACTAACAAGTTTCTATATCCCAATAGCTGCAAAAGACGCTGGACATCAATCAAATCTGTAGAAATACAGTCGGTCACAGTTAATGTGAGTGGGTACACACACACTCAACACCCACACACACCGACTCGAGGTCAAAGAAAATAAATATATATATATATATATACACACATCAACACAGTATCAAATCTGTAGAACTATAGACGGTCACAATTAGTGTGAGTAGGTATATATATATATATATATATATATAAAGGCTGGGGATTGGCAGTATATATATATATATATATATATATATATATATATATATATATATATATATACAATATAA
>OZ024748.1:12305428-12310428 GCA_964016885.1 Eledone cirrhosa
CTGCCGTCGGGGTCTTGAACATTCCTATATATATATATCTATCTATCTATCTCTGTCTCTCTCTCTCTCTCTCTCTCTCTCTCTCTCTCTCTCTCTCTCTCTCTCTCTCTCTCTCTCTCTCTCTCTCTCTCTCTCTCTCTCTCTCTCTCTCTCTCTATATATATATATATATATATATATATATATATATATATATATATATATATAAGTTTATACCTATGGATAAATATGTTCGTGTAAACACATACACATATACATATACATGTATATGTGTCTGTATACATGAACATATATACGCATAGGTATATATCTATATCTATATCTATATATGCCTGTGTGTATGAATGTTGATACATTGACACACACACACACACACACACACACATACACACACATATATATGCATATACATATGCATATATATATATATGTGTGTGTGACTGTGTCTGTGTGTGGGTAGATATATTGGACATTCTATATATATACATATGCAGTTAATAATATACAAATATATGTAGAGACCACTCTGTGGAATATATATATATATATATATATATATATCTACTCCAAAACTTGTTGAGTGCTTTATATCAGTTATAAAATATTTACTTGTTGTAACCCAACAATTTTAAATAAAACTTTTGCATATATATATATATATATATTCCACAGAGTGGTCTCTACATATATTTGTATATTATGTATATATATATATTATGTATATTATGTATATATTTTATGTATATATTTTATGTATATATATTATGTATATTATGTATATATATATATATATATATATATATTTATATATAAGCATGGCCCATAAATATTATCAAATATGTTTTGAGAGGCCGGGCAAAATTGTTAGTGTAGGACCCAGCAGCAGTCACCCACATATACCAGTCTCCCTTATCCACGCCACCGGTGTTGTCCACAGGTAAGATAATGGCCGATACAGCTTGGTACCAGTGACGTCGCAATTCTTTTCTACAGGTGAATAAACTAGAGCAACGATAAATAAAGTGTCTTGCTCAAGGACACAATGCATCGCTCGAACCGAGAATAGAACTCACAACCTACCGATTGTAAGCCTGACACTCTAACCACGAAGCCCTTACAAAGGTGTTGTTTAATGGGATCGAATGTAGAAATAGGTAGCAGCGAAAAGATCTTAAACAGGGAGCCAAAACATAGGCTTTTGCCAATAAATTAGTTTATACCAACACGATTTCCTGGAAGACTACACCCATAAATTTAGATAAGAGATGTTTAACATACATGCCCCATATACACAGGCGTTGAGCTATATATACATCATATACACACCTATATAAAGTCAGCAATGTACTACTGCTAAGAAAGGAGAGCAGATGTATATCTTTTATATAAATAGGTATATTGCAACGAAACAACACACACACACACACACACAAACACACATAAATATATATATATACATATATGTAATATATATATCATCATCATATAATATATATATCATCATCATCATCATATATATATGCAACATGTGTAATATACAATGAATCAACACACCTTTTACATCAGAATTTATTGTCACTACAAAGTGTGTGAATATATATATGTATATGAATATGTATATATATATATATATATATATATATATATATATATATATATATATATATATATATATATATATACACAAACACACCCACATGTAGATAGATAGATAGATAAATAGATATATAGATAAATAGATATATATCAGACAACATCTGGCTGTTATGCCCATATAATTAACGATAACACCGTTGTCTATAATTAGGATATTGATTGTCTATCTACTGTCACCACTATATATATATATATATATATATATATATATATATATATATATATATATATATATATATATATATATATATATATATATATATATATATATATATATATAAATATATATATAAATATATATATATATATGTGTGTGTGTGTATGTATGTATACATTGATTGTTCTGTTAAGGAAGGCAACCATCGTGCTTCAGGTAGAGAAGGTATATATATATATATATATATATATATATATATGAATATGTTCTAGAATACGATATTTTTCGCATCTAATTTCCGTTGAGATTTTATAGAACAACGAAATAATTGTTTCTACTTTTGGCACAAGGCCATCAATTACCCAGTACATTACTGGTACTTTATTTTATCGACGACCCCGAAATAATAAAGATGTTTTTATTTCGATTTATTTGCGCTTGTTTTATATATAAATACAAGCCGAAACCTCTTGGGGCCGTGGTATGGATTTTTACCCACCCTTCTCCTCTCTCATTCTTTCTCTTCACTTTGGTGGTTTTTGATCCCCTATGATTGAACACACATCTCTATGTGTACTGCTTTCTTTTTTTTGATTTATAAGGAGCCCGAAATATATATTCCTTGAGCTCCCCAAATTATAGGGGATTAATGTGAGTTTTAAACTCCGTTAATTGGTTTGAAATGTATATATATATATATATATATATATATATATATATGTATATATATATATATGCTGAATATATATATATGCTGGATATTAAATACCGAAGTAGAGATTTAATATCCATTTTCAGATTTTCAGCATATATATATATATATATATATATATATATATATATATATATATAAATATATGCACAAGTATATATATATATATATATATATATATATATATATATGCACAAGTATATATATATATATATATATATATATATATATACGGGGTAACAAATAATAGTTAAATGCAGTCCACTTCTTTTTTTGTATAGCAAACCATGTCAAACTTCTTTCCTGATTTATATATATATATATATATATATATATATATATATATATATATATATATAAATATATGCACAAGTATATATATATATATATATATATAAATGCACAAGTGGTACACTGTGTTTGTAGCTAAACCCAGACATTATATCATCTGGCTACAAGTATACATAGTAAGCACAGCTGTGTTAGGACCGACACTATCACACCTGGCTAGAATTAGACAGAGACGAGCATGTAAGAACCCACCATATTACACCTGGCTAGAATTGGTAACCAGAGAGACAGGCAGGTAAGAGACCACAATATCATTACCTGGCTAGAATTAGACACAGAGAGAAAGAGAGAGACGTCCAAGTAAGAACACACTATATTACACCTGGCTAAAATTAGTGGCCAGAGAAAGAAGAGCAGGTAAGGGCCTACAATGTCACACCTTGCTACAATGTAACGTAGAAAGAAGAACAGGTAAGAATCCAGTATTAGACCAAGAAGGTAAAATAGAATATAGACCTAGCACTGGCATGGGAGAGGAAAAGCCGATACTATGAATGTTGTGAAACAAAGTACTCTCAGGTCCCAAATAATAGGGGTGGGGGAATAAGCAGGGAGTGGGGTGGGAGTGGACATTTGCTTAAATTCTTATAAGCGGGGGGTGGGGGATGGGGAGGAATCAGTAATTGTATAGTGTACGTTTCGTAAATATGGGATTTCTTGCAATGTTCTTTTTATGACATATACAATGTTTTTTTAATGTAAAATATAATTATTATAAGATTCTCGAGCGGCTGTATCGATATGAATCACTTACAATAAAAATTCGCCGGAAATAGATTAGCAAAATTAAATAAGCGGGTGGAGGAGAATAAAATCGTGGGTGGGTGGATAAAATCTGAAAAAATAATAAGCGAGGGGGAGAGGGCATTATTCAAAACCTGAGAGTGAGAGCAGTTGCCAACAGCCGTGCATTAACACTTTAGCACTTAAACCGGCCATATCCGGCCAGAATTCTCTCACCTCTTTCTGTTCAAATCGGCTGTAACTAGCCACTCATACCAATGTTAAGGTATTGTTCTCAAAATAATTAATAAAATCTCATAGATTCAATATAATGTGAGGTAAAGCCTTTACCATGAAAATATAATAGTAAATATAGAGTAATGTAAATGGTAAAGGGTTAAAGAAGGAACAATCTGAACATCAGTCAGCGACACGTTTCATATTCAAAAGGCCCCAAAAGAAATATTTTGCAGCCATATATATGCAAGGATCCCCATGAAATTTTAAGTCAAGGTTCCTTCCCCAATGCAAGTAAAATCTGCCCCAGGTAATCGTCTAGTTACATAGGTAACAGGTGCATGGATGACAGGCAGGTGCAATAGTGGACTTACCTATAAGCTAAATAAGCTATAGCATAGGCTCACACATCCTCGAGCATTAGTTTTTATTCTTTAATACTAAATAATCAATAATCAAAAATAATATACAGAGAGGGTGACCCACAAAAATGTATACACACTTTGATTACCTGTACAGGCAATATTTATTAGAAGGCTGTTAAAGTGTATACATTTTTGGAGTCACCATATATATATATATACTGAAGTATATAATGTGCCACCTCGAATAGTATACACACACACATACACATATATTTGTATACATATATATATATATGTATATACACACACACATATATACGTGTGTGTGTGTACATATATATAAATATACACATTCATACATATATTATATATATACATATATGTATATACATACACCCACACCTACACACATATCTATCTATCTATCTAAGGCGGGTAAAATTCCCGAGATCCATGGACGAGTTCTCTCCAGCGGTCTCTGTCCCTCATTATCGCTGCCATATCCTGCATCTCCAACAGACCAGTGTCTGTCCTTAGGGCATCAACATATGTTAACCTTGGTCTTCCTCTTCTAGTGCTACACACATATATATATATATATATATACACACATATATATATATATGCACACACACACGTGTATATATATATATGTATATTTAAAAAAAAAAAAAAAATTAGAATTATATATGGCAACATGACCCTCCCAAAGTATAACAATATATATATATATATATATATAAATATATATACACATAGATCGATAGATTTTTGTAAAATTAAATTTTATAAAAAAATA
>OZ024748.1:12322928-12325428 GCA_964016885.1 Eledone cirrhosa
CATTACTACTACTACTACTACTACTACTACTACTGCTGCTGCTACCGCTGCTACTACTAGTACTACTACTACTGCTGCTGCTGCTGCTGCTGCTGCTACTGCTACTACCACCATCACCACAACCACCATCACCACCCCCACCACCACACCGCTACTACTACTACTACTACTACTACTACTACTACTACTACTACTACTACTACTACTACTACTACTACTACTACTACTACTATTTGTTCATTTCTTTTTAGCTGGCTACAAATTTAGTAACGATAGAGTTACCTTCTCTTTCTTTTTGCCTTTCTTTCTTCGTTATTTTCTTCCTTTCTTTCTTTCTTTCTTTCTTTCTTTCTTTCTTTCTTTCTTTCTCTTTATTTCTTACACCCCCTCTATCTCTCAAGCCCCCCTCTCTCTCTCTTAATCTTTATCTCCTTTTTGCTTTCTAACTTCAAGCAGCTCCCCCTCCCTCCCCCCATCGCTCCCTCTTTCCTTTCTCTTCAGTGACTCTCAGTGGGCGTGGCCAGCCAGAGGCCCCTTAACTGACAGTAGCTAAAGTGAAGGAAAAAGAGAGAGAGACAGAGGGAGAGAGAAGAGGAGGGGAGGGGAGAAGCCGTGTAAGTCAAGAGATAACAATACACACAATTCCCCCTCCTCCCCCCTCGTCCTTACCTTTATCAATGGATTGTTGCTACAGTGTAAAGAGGTACCTCCTCACCCCCCTCTCTCTACCCCCTCTCTCCCACCGCCTCCATCAAAAGTTCTCATTTGTTACCTATTATTAATTAAGTGATAACTAATTGCTTTAGGATGTTGTTATTGTTATTATTGTTGTTGTTGTGGCTGGTGGTGGTAGTGGTAGTGGTGGTGATGTTATTGTTGGTGGTGATGGTGGTAGTGGTGGTGGTGGTGGTAGTGGTGGTGATGGTGGTAGTGGTGGTGGTGGTGGTAGTGGTGGTGATGGTGGTAGTGGTGGTGGTGGTGGTGGTGGTGGTGGTAGTGGTGGTGGTGAGGTTGTTGTTGGTGGTAAATGTGGTGGTGGTAGTGGTGGTGATGGTGGTAGTGGTGGTGGTGGTGGTGGTGGTGGTAGTGGTGGTGGTGAGGTTGTTGTTGGTGATGATGTTGTTGTTGGTGATGTTGTTGTTGGTGATGTTGTTGTTGGTGGTGATGGTGTTGTTGTTGTTGGTGGTGGTGATGGTGTTGTTGGTGGTGGTGTTGTTGGTGGTGATCGTGTTGATGTTGGTGGTGATGTTGTTGTTGGTGGTGATGTTGGTGGTGGTGATGGTGTTGTTGTTGTTGGTGGTGGTGATGGTGTTGGTGGTGGTGATGTTGTTATTGTTGGTGGTCGTCGTGGTAGTAACGGTGGTGGCGGTGGTGATGGTAATGGTGGTGGTCGTGATGCTATTGGTGATGATGGTGTTGTTGTTGTTGTTGTTGGTAGCTGTTTTGGTGATGGTGGGGATAATGGTATTGTTGTGTTGGTGGTTGTGCTGGTGATGGTACTTAAGAGGTTGGCAGAATCGGTAGAGCGTCATGTATCATGTGTCGAGTGTTAGTGTCTCACATATACAGAACAACACTGTTGGTTGTGAGTTTTACTTTTACTTGCTTCAGCCAATAGACTGCGGCCATGCTTGGTTACTTTAACTCTTTAGCATTTAAACTGGCCGTATCCGGACAGATTTCTCTCACCTTTTTCTGTTCAAACCGACTGAGACTGGCCACTCATACTGATGTTAAAGTATTATTCTCAAATAAATAATATTAAAATCTCGAAAATTCAATGTTATGTGAGATAATCATATAAAGTCTTTACTGTGAAATTATAATAGTAAATATAGAGTAATGTAAATGCTAAAGAATTAAGGGTTTAAGTCGCTCATAATGACCACAGTGCTTATTTTTTTCTAGCCTGGTATTCACTGTATCGAGCTCACTTTGTCGAACCTCTAAGTTATGGGACATAAACAAACAGTAAAGGCGAAAACAGACACACATATATACAGTGAAATACCTAACGCAGAATACTACATTCGCAGCTGGACACATATTGACGTTGAGTGCTTAAACTGGTGAAACAATGGTAACTAAATATTACACGCCAATACACTATATATATATATATATATATATAAGTTAGGTTTTGTTTTTTGTCCTGCAGGGTGTCCAAAATCACCCTCCTCACCAAGTAAACTTGGTGGGGTTGCCAGTTTAATCGCCGACGACCCCACCTTGCGACAGGTTGTACTGGTTTACATGTTACCAGTAGCACTCAAGAGTGACCTGACAAAGTTGCGGAAGAACTGATAAGCGTCAACGGCCTTCCAAAAATGTGTAAATATGTATATACACATGTACATATGTATGTGTATGTATATACGTGTGTATATGCCTGCGGTGTCAGGGAGGGGCATGTACCTCTGTAGGGAGGGGGGGGGGGGGGGGGGCTAGCCATTCCCTTTTCAGGACAGCTCGTCCTGCATTGGGTCCCACCTGACACTCA
>OZ024748.1:12330428-12332928 GCA_964016885.1 Eledone cirrhosa
ATACACACATAGCTGCACGCGCACACACACACACACACACACATACATACACACATACAAGCACACACATAGCTGCACAAACACACACACACACACACATACATACACACATACAAGCACACACACACATACATACACACATACAAGCACACACATAGCTGCACACACACACACACACACATATACATACACACATACAAGCACACACATAGCTGCACACACAACCACACACACATACAGACACACTACCCATGCACCCCCATTGTACCCCCTCCCTCCCACACACAACACACACGCTATCAACAAAACTGTAAGTTAACACATTATCAGCGAGGAACTAGGTGTGAAAAGAGGCGGAGTTATAACCAAGAAGCTCGCAGCTGATTGGCTGAAAGTGGACTCACGTCAACAACTGTTCTTTCTTAGATGTTGGAACGGTGTTAAGTAACGTGTGATATATATATATATATATATATATATATATATATATATATATATATATATATGTCAGACACACATATATACACAGTGTCCCCCAAAAATGTATGCACATGTTAACAGCATTCTAATAAATATCGCCTGTACAGGTAATCAAAGTGTGCATACTTTTTTGAGGGACACCTTGTATATATATATGAGACATACACATACACACACACACACATATATATATATATATATATATATATATATATATATATATACAATATATATATGTGTGTGTGTGTGTGAAAAGTAAGCGGGAAAACACAACAAACGATGAAGAACAATGAAAATATATATATATTAGTTTCACGCTTAATAAAGTAGGGAAGGCCACACACACACACACACACACACACACTCACACACACACACACACACACACACACACACACACACACACACACACACACACACACACACACATATATATATATGTGTGTGTGTGTGTGTGTCTTGATCATCATCATCATCATCATCATTACCGTTTTACCTAAATTTTTCCACGCTAGCATGGGTTAGACGAGTTGTCCTGTTGTGGACAATGCTAGGTCGGGTGACCATGTCTTCTACATACAGAACTGATTTTGGCTTAGTTTCTACAACTGGAGGCCCTTCCTAACGCATGTATATATATATATCTAGGGTGGGTAAAATTCCCGAGATCCATGGACAAGTTCTCTCCAGCGGTCTCTGTCCCTCATTATCACTGCCATGTCCTGCGTCTCCAACAGACCAGTGTCTGTCCTTAGGGCATCAACAAAACGTTAACCTTGGTCTTCCCCTTCCAGTGTGTCCATGGCTTTACTGTAACACCGGCTCAGAGCAGGAGAGTTAAGGCGAAAAAGATATCGGATGCTGAATTTGCCGACGACATAGTTTTGGTGGCAAACACAGTGAAGGAGGCAGAGGATTTGATGCAGGAGGTTGAGACTGTGTCAATGAGTGTGGGGCTGAGAATGAATGAGACTAAGACAAACTAAGACAAAATATCTGGTAGAGAATGTTGAGAAGCCAGAGGGGATTACTAATGTAGGCGGGAAGCCGCTAGAATTGGTTGAGGACTTCCTGTATTTGGGAGCAAAGATTGGGAATACGGAAGATGATATATATATATATATATATATATATATATATATATATATATATATATATATATATAAATTTTGAGTATATGTTGGTTGTTTACCGACACCTCAGTATGCAAATTGGAGCGAAATATATATAGCAGCATATCTATATATATATCAGTATATCTAGCAGTATATCTATAATTTATAATAAACGAAGCCAAATTTTACATATTTGACTTAATTATATATATGTGTGTGTATATATATGTATGTATATATATATATATATATATATATATATATATATATATATATATATATATATATATATATATATATATATATAGTAAATTCAACTTACATGACCATAGTGGCCGTATTACAGGTTGAGGAGGGGTGGGGGTAGGGTGGGGAGGAGGTATAGGGGCCAATAGGGGGAGGTCGTTTTTAGCCATCGGGCTTTAACACTGGCTTAAAGTGTTTGAATGTTGCAAAGTTCTTGTGCATGCAGTTCGGGCAGTGTTCAGAGAGTTTGTTCAGTAGCGGGCCCTTGGCGAATAAAATTTCGTAACTCTCTGAAATACAAAGGTCGCAGCCCTTGTGTCCTCCGTCGTAAGAGCGCGCTTTCTGGAGTATTTTCCAATTAAGCGTGAAGGGGGTGGAGTTCCTTTTGAGGTCCCAAACGTAGGAGGCGAGTGTTGTTTGGTTTGATTTATCCGGTCTTCTGAAGGAGTGGGTATGGGCATACCAGCGGGTCTTAAAGGTGTTGGAGGTCATGCCGATGTAAGTTTTTTTTGCAATCCTCGGTGCCCGAGATGACATCGCATTTGTATACGATGTCGTTTGTGAGGCATTTGTTTTCTAGTGGGCATGTTTCCTTATTTAGGCAATTACATAGAGCCCCAGTCCGGGGATTGGTTTCGGAGGTGGTTGGCTTATTTAGT
>OZ024748.1:12340428-12342928 GCA_964016885.1 Eledone cirrhosa
ATATATATCTATGTACGTATATGTGTGTGTCTGTGTGTATACACACTTGTATGTATATATGTATATATGTATATATGTATGTATGTGTGTTTTTACATATATATCTATGTACGTATATGTGTGTGTCTGTGTGTATACACACTTGTATGTATATATGTATATATGTATGTATGTATGTTTTTACATATATATCTATGTATGTATATGTGTGTCTGTGTGTATACACACTTGTATGTATATATGTATATATGTATGTATGTTTTTACATATATATCTATGTACGTATATGTGTGTGTCTGTGTGTATACACACTTGTATGTATATATGTATATATGTATGTATGTGTGTTTTTACATATATATCTATGTACGTATATGTGTGTGTCTGAGTGTATACACACTTGTATGTATATATGTATATATGTATGTATGTGTGTTTTTACATATATATCTATGTACGTATATGTGTGTCTGTGTGTATACACACTTGTATGTATATATGTATATATGTTTGTATGTATGTTTTTACATATATATCTATGTACGTATATGTGTGTGTCTGTGTGTATACACACTTGTATGTATATATGTATATATGTAAATATGTATGTGTGTTTTTACATATATATCTATGTACGTATATGTGTGTGTCTGTGTGTATACACACTTGTATGTATATATGTATATATGTATGTATGTATGTTTTTACATATATATCTATGTACGTATATGTGTGTGTCTGTGTGTATACACACTTGTATGTATATATGTATATATATATATATGTATGTTTTTACATATATATCTATGTACGTATATGTGTGTGTCTGTGTGTATACACACTTGTATGTATATATGTATATATGTATGTATGTTTTTACATATATATCTATGTACGTATATGTGTGTGTCTGTGTGTATACACACTTGTATGTATATATGTATATATGTATGTATGTGTGTTTTTACATATATATCTATGTACGTATATGTGTGTGTCTGTGTGTATACACACTTGTATGTATATATGTATATATGTATGTATGTGTGTTTTTACATATATATCTATGTATGTATATGTGTGTCTGTGTGTATACACACTTGTATGTATATATGTATATATGTATGTGTGTTTTTACATATATATCTATGTACGTATATGTGTGTGTCTGTGTGTATACACACTTGTATGTATATATGTATATATGTATGTATGTATGTTTTTACATATATATCTATGTACGTATATGTGTGTGTCTGTGTGTATACACACTTGTATGTATATATGTATATATGTATGTATGTATGTTTTTACATATATATCTATGTACGTATATGTGTGTGTCTGAGTGTATACACACTTGTATGTATATATGTATATATGTATGTATGTGTGTTTTTACATATATATCTATGTACGTATATGTGTGTGTCTGTGTGTTTATATGTATGTTGTATGTAGGTATGTATGTATATATATTGTATATATGTGTGTATATATGTGTGTGTAGAGAGAGATATTTCTGATACATCATATATATATATATATATATATGGGATCTTTATATATTTATAAATATATATATATATAGGTGTATATGGTTGATTGTGTGAGTGTGAGTGTGTATGTGTATGTGTGTGTGTCTGTGTGTCTGTGTGTTTATATGTATGTTGTATGTAGGTATGTATGTATATATATTGTATATATATGTGTATATATGTGTGTAGAGAGAGATATTTCTGATACATGATATATATATATATGGGATCTTTATATATTTATATATATATATATATATATATATATATATATAGGTGTATATGGTTGATTGTGTGAGTGTGAGTGTGTATGTGTATGTGTATGTGTATGTGTGTGTGTGTGTGTGTGTAGTCATGTGTGTGTGTGCTTGTGTGATCATGTGTGTGTGTGCGTGTGTAGTCATGTGTGTGTGTGTGTGCGTGTGTGTGGTCATGTGTGTGTGTGTGTGTGTGTGAAGACACATCAATTAACACTGGTCATCTTTATTTACTATCGGCTACTCTATTCCCCCCAACACACCGACCCGACTGTCGCCGGGTCTCTCCGGGGGTGTTACTGGTCACCACAATAGTCAAGCTGTGAGACAACGCCAGAGACCATTACCATCATCACCATCACCCTCACAGAGGCCGTTACTGTTATCGCCAACACCACGACATATCACCACAGAGACCTTTACCTCCATCACCAACACCACCACCACCACCACAGAGACCTTTACCTCCATCACCAACACCACCACCACCACAGAGACCTTTACCTCCATCACCAACACCACCACCACCACAGAGACCTTTACCTCCATCACCAACACCACCACCACAACAGAGACCTTTACCTCCATCACCAACACCACCACCACCACCACAGAGACCTTTACCTCCATCACCAACACCACCACCACCACAGACACCTTTACCTCCATCACCAACACCACCACCACCACAACAGAGACCTTTAC
>OZ024748.1:12352928-12355428 GCA_964016885.1 Eledone cirrhosa
CCAAGTTATATACCAACTCGTCTTGTCCAAAATATAACACACACACCCAAACTCACACACACACACATGTATATATATATACACACACCTACAATAATAACAGCTCCAATACCACCACCACTACAATCACACCAACAACCACCTCAACCACTACAACCACCACAACCACTACAACCACACCAACCACCACCACAACCAAGGCCACCGCCACCACCACCACCACCACCACCACCATCACAACCAAGGCCACCGCCACCACCACTACCACCACCACAACCACCACAACCACCACCACCACCACTACTACCACCACCATCACAACCAAGGCCACCACCACCACCACCACCATAATCATGCTGTGTACAAAATAAATTAAAATGTTATTTTGTATTTCAAGTCCTTAAGGTCGACTTTTTTACAACTTTTCGTCTCCTTACCACTCACTTTCTCGACCCCCAATAATCCCCATCCTCCCACTCTCTCTCACACACTAGCCCCCACCACCACACCACTCATCCTCCACCCTTATCACCACCCACCCCACCACACCAGTCTACCATTCGTAAAACCTCCTGGGAGGAACAGAAATAATTTGGTTTGAAATATTGTATTGAAGTAGAAAAGTCATTCATAACAAGTGTTTGATAAACTCAACGATACGTATAAGTGTGTGTGTGTGTGTGTGTGTGTGTGTGTGTGTGTGTGTAAAGTATGTGCGTATGTATGCATATATATATATATATATATATATATATATATATATATATATATATGATTTTATATATATATATATATATATATATATATATATATATATATATATATATATATATATATATATATATATATATATATATATATATATGTAGGAGGTGAGTTTTATTGTAGTACAATAAAGCAATGCAGATATCGGATAAGAAGCACTCTACAGTTTGTAGGACTGGAGTATACATAATATAAGATCAAAAGATGGTTAAAGGAGTTCCATGTATTTTATTATGCGCATTTCAAAAACAAACATCATCATGCAATAATATTTGTGTTTTCATCAGATAAAACAGGAGAACATGATATGAAGGCTAAAAAACACTTGTGGATATGTTGATTTAAAACTGCACTATCCACAAGTGTTTTTTAGCCTTCATATCATGTTCTCCTGTTTTATCTGATGAAAACACAAATATTATTGCATGATGATGTTTGTTTTTGAAATGCGCATAATAAAATACATGGAACTCCTTTAACCATCTTTTGATCTTATATTATATATATATATATATATATATATATATATATATATATATATATATATATATATATATATATATATATATATAGTTATATATATATATATATATTTAGAAATAATTGGAAAACACAGGCGGGGGATATTTCCCATCATCAGTTGTCTGCTGGAGATCACGGACATTTGTACGCATTAGAAATGCCCGTGATTTCCAGCAAACAACTGATGATGGGAAATATCCCCCGTTTGTGCTTTCCACTTATTTCTAAATACACTTTATCCACCAACCACACAGCCCCCTGTTTCAATATATATATATATATATATATATATATATATATATATATATATATATATATATATATATATATATTTATTGGTTCTTATATATTTGATATATATTTATCCTTATCGAGCCCTCTTTGGATTTTAGTCTTCAAATTTATTATTATTACTATATATATATATATATATATATATATATATATATATATATATATATATATATATATATATATATATATATATATATATATATATATATATATATATATATGTCTATATATATATATATATATATATATATATATATATAGTAATAATAATGGAACTCCTTTAACCATCTTTTGATCTTATATTATATATATATATATATATATATATATATATATATATATATATGTCTATATATATGTCTATATATATATATATATATATATATATATATATATATATATATATATATATATATATATATATATATATATATAAATGAAGTAATTCCGTCGGAAAAGTCCAGGAAAAAAGAGTGCTCTATGTAGGTAACAGAGCTTAATAGTTATGTAATAAACAACATAAGGCAATTATTCCATTTACCAGTGGTTTCTTAAAAGTATATATATATATAGACAGTCGATCGACTTTCGTTAAATGGGACCGAGGAAACACTGTTTCCGTTGGTCTTTCCAATTGCTAATACTATCTACCGGTCGCAACTCCAGGTAGAAGGAGCAACGTGAAATAAAGTGTCCTGCTCGAGGACATAACGCATAGACCGGTCCGGGATTCGAACTCACAACCTCACGATTGCGAATCCAATTTTCTAACCACTCATGTGTTTTATATATATATATATATATATATATATATATATATATATATATATATATGACTTTTAGATAATCAATAGATAATATCTCAATCCAAATCCAGCCCCTGAATTTCCTTACCGGAAATATCGAGGGTCTGTTTCAC
>OZ024748.1:12360428-12372928 GCA_964016885.1 Eledone cirrhosa
AAATTCACCACAAAAAGCACCCAGTCCACCCAGTAAGGTGGTTATACTAGTGCCATGACAAAAAAAAAGCACCCAGCTCACCCTGTAAGGTGGTAGTTCTGAGTCACAACAAAAAAAGCACCTAGTTCAGCCTGTAAGGTGGCATGACAAAAAAAGCACCCAGTCCACCATGTAAGGTGGTCATGCTGGTGCTATGACAAAAAAAAAACACCCACTCCAGCCTGTAAGGTAGCACATGTGGTCAAGTGGTTACCATAAGGAATGGCATCCAGCCATAGAAAACCAACCGAAAACAGAGTGAGCAAGATGTGGTCACCTGATAAGATGACAGCCCATCTAAGCATGGAATATATACATTAGATGGTGATGGTAATACTGGTTAATAATGCAGCTTTAGATACACATTGGATGGTCATAGCTTGAACGCTTTTAATTCTGAGTCAGCTTGATCAGAACTCACGTCTTACTAAACATCAACATAGCAGTTGGAACAATTTGTGGTATCTGTCATGTGAGCGAAGCAGTAGTGGAAGTCGTGATGTCTAAAGAATGGTTTTGCTATTAAAGGATGAATTTTTTAAATTAAAAGGTGGGTTATACCAGTTAACTACCCTCCTCCTATGTTTGTTTTAAGAACAAGGTAGATTCTTTATATATTCTATTTTCTCTCAGCAATCCTTTTCAAAGAGTTCTTCATTATATAGTGTTAGGTTTGGTTCTTTGAAGACTTTTTCATTGAAACCCAATGAAGATATCCTTTGGAAAATGTTTTAAAGCAACCATGTAACAAGCTTCTCACATTACATCTAGTCTTTAAAACAAAATAATTTTCCTTTTCCTTTAATAAACTCATATGGTAACTACCACCATACTTTCCCAGCAGACACTCAAATACCTCAATGAAAAGATCCCCATCACACATACACAATTTGTCTAGGGGAGCAATCCCTCTGAATAAAAACTGATACAGGGTAAAGAGTTTTGACACGCCACTTTTTTAGTGCTAGTGCCACAATAAAATGCACCCAGTCCACAGTGGGTCGTGAAGCGGTTGGTATTTAGGAAGAGCAAGAAAAAAGAAAGCAGTAAAACCTATAATATGATAATTATTTCTACTTTTGGCACAAGGCCAGCAATTACCCCAGTACGTTACTGGTGCTATATTTTAGCGACCTCATAAGGATGAAAGGCAAAGTTAATCTCGGCAGAATTTGAACTCATACCGTAAAGGGCCGTAACTCTATGCTGCAAAGCATAGCTTCCGACCCTCTACTAATACTGCCAATCCATAATGGTTTCTGATTTAGGCAGAAATCCAACAATTTTGGGGAAGGGGAAAGTTGACTAAATCGACCCCAGTATGTTACTGGTACTTTATTTTCTCAACCCCGTAAGTATGAAAGGCAAAGCTAACATCAGTAAGATTTGAACTCAGAACATAACGAGCCATAAAAAGTCTTTAATATTCAATATAAACATTGTTTTTTCACAATTCAAAGTATGGATACATTTTTATGAAACACCCTGAATAATCAACAAACATAGAATATTATATTTCATATTTTATTTTCAAAAAAAATCAGAATCACAGCCATATAGAATTGACTGTTCAATATCATTTACCTACCATCCTAGGGCTCATTTCACATTGTTGATAATGTTGCACACAACTAACAAACAGATTTCATTTACACACACACATACATCTATATGTATATATATATATATATATACATATATATATATATGCATATATAAGTGTGTGTACAAACAGAAAACATACTCAATATACACACATATACATACTCACACACACATATACATCTATATATATATATATATATATATATATAAGTGTGTGTACAAACAGAAAACATACTCAATATACACACATATACATACACTTACACACACATATACATATACATATATATATATATATATATATATGTGTGTACAAACAGAAAACATACTCAATATACACACATATACATACACTTACACACACATATACATATATATATATATATATATATAAGTGTGTGTACAAACAGAAAACATACTCAATATACACACATATACATACACTTACACACACATATATGTGCATATATCATTGTATAACAAAAGAAATAAGTATTCAATACATACATAATATATATATATATATATATATATAATTAAATAGCTCTGTTCTATACATAGAGCACTCTTCTTTCCTTTGCTTTTCCTTCGGAATTATCTAACATATATATATATATATATCATTTCATTTCATTTCTCATTTCATTTTACGTCCGCTTTTCCCTGCTTGCAAGGGTGGGACGGGAACTGATTCTGGCTTGATTTCTACAGCTGGATGCCCTTCCTAACACCAACCTCATTTACAGTGAGTGCTGGGTGTTTTTTTTTGCCGTGGCACCTCCACGACCACTTTGCAGTGGAATGATAGGGACCCCAGTCCCTATCATCTCATTTCTACAGCTGAGTAAACTGGAGCAATGTGAAATAAAGTGTCTTGCTCAAGGAAACAACACATCACCCAGTCTGAGAATTGAACTCACAACCTTTCGATTGCAAGGCCAATGCTCTAACCACTAAGCCATGTGCCTCCATCTGAGCTACCTACTAATTAGATTATACAGTGAGTGGCTGAGTATTCCAAAGCTATTTGTACCGTTCACATAATACTATGGCAGAGACCAGTATGACACAGTGTGTGACAAAGCTGGGGATCTTTAAAGAACAAAGTGGCTGAGTATTCCACAGACATATGTACCCTTCACATAATCCACAGGCAGAAGAATTAACATCAGACAGTGCATGACAAAGGACGAACCTTTGAATTACAGGTAAACACCATCTAGTGTCAGTGGCTGAGTATTCCATACTATATTAGAATGCGTGATAGAAATGGCCCTTGGAATTACAGGTACAGTTTATCTGAGGAGCCACACCAAGGTCATTCTACCCAAATTACCACACAAGGTTTAGGTCAACCTAAGGCATAATTGTGGGCCTCTTTTGAGTATCCATTCCTTAACCCTTTAACATTTACATTGCTCTATATTTACTATTGTATTTTTGTGGTAACGGCTTTATCTTACATAATTATCTCAAATAATATCAAATCTACGAGATTTTGATGTTATTTATTTTGAGAACAATACCTTAACATCACTATGAGTGGCCAGTTATGGCTGGTTTGAAGAGAAAGAGCTGATAGAATTCTGGCTGGATATGGCCAGTTAAAATGCTAAAGAGTTAATATGTGTGTGTGTGTGTGTGTGTGTATATATATATATATTTAATATATATATATATATATATATATATACATATGTTTAAAAATATATATTTATACTTATATTTAAAAAAAATATATATAGATATATTTGAAAAAAATGTATATATATATATATAAATTATATATCATGTTCTAAGAAGTGACTAAAAGGTTTAGCATAGGAAGGGTATCCGGAAGTAAAATACTGTCTCAAACGGCACCGTCCAACCCATGCCAGCATGAAAGAGTGGACGTAAAAACAATACTATATATATATATATATATATATATATACACACACACATATATATCTATATACAGGGTGGCCCCCAAAAATGTACACACACTTTTATTAGAAAGCTTTTGAAGTGTGTATATATTTTCGGAGGACATATTGTAAATAAACACGCATATATACACATCATCATCATCATCATCATCATCAACGTTTAACGTCCGTGTTCCACGCTTGCATGGGTTTGGACGGGGGTTTTCCCCACTTGAGGCAAGAGTGATTGTCTTGCTCGCTGGCAGGTTTTCTGTATATATATATATACACATATATATATATATATATATATACACATATATATATATATACACATATACATATACCCACGCACACATATATACATATATATATACACATATACATATACCCACACACACATATATATACATATATATACACACACACATACATACATCATCACCATCTTCGTTTAACGTCCATTTTCCACGCTAGCATGGGTATATATACACACACACATACATATATATATAAAGGAACGATCGACTTTGTTGTCAAATCGGACCGAGGGAACAATGTTTCCGTTGGTCTTTCCAATTGCTAATACTATCTATCAGTCGCAACTCCAGGTAGAAGGAACAACGTGAAATAAAGTGTCTTGCTCAAGGACATAACGCATCACCTGGTCCAGGAATCGAACTCACAACCTTACGATTGCGAATACAATTCTCTAACCACTCAGCCACATATATATACACACACACATACATACATCATCATCATCTTCGTTTAACGTCCATTTTCCACGCTAGCATGGGTATATATATACACACACACACATACATATATATACACACATCTATATATACATAAAACAAGTATTCCAATCATTAGCACTGACCAATGTATATATTCTAGTCGGCTGTAGACACCCCTCACTCTCAACCCCTCTTTAACTTATTAACATTATTACTGTTCGCTTCTAGTGACCAATTTATATATACACCTCTGTGCATATATATATGTATATGTATATATATATATATATATGTGTATGTGTGTGTATGTATATATGTGTATCAATGTGTATATATATATCATCATCATTTTACGTCCGCTTATCCCTGCTTGCAAGGGTGGGACGGGAACTGATTCTGGCTTGGTCCTACAGCTGGATGCCCTTCCTAACACCAAACTCATTTACAGTGAGTGCTGGGTGCTTTTTTGCCGTGGCGCCTCCACGACCACTTTACAGTGTGGGCTGGGTGCTTTTTTTGCCGTGGCGCCTACACGTCCACTTTACAGTGAGTGCTGGGTGCTTTTTTGCCGTGGCGCCTACACGTCCACTTTACAGTGAGTGCTGGGTGCTTTTTTGCCGTGGCGCCTACACGTCCACTTTACAGTGTGGGCTGGGTGCTTTTTTTGCCGTGGCACCTCCACGACCACTTTGCAGTGGAATGATAGGGACCCCAGTCCCTATCATCTCATTTCTACAGCTGAGTAAACTGGAGTAATGTGAAATAAAGTGTCTTGCTCAAGGAAATAACACATCACCCGGTCTGAGAATTGAACCTTTCGATTGCAAGGCCAATGCTCTAACCACTAAGCCATATATATATATATATATATATATATATCAGATAGGCTGTGGTAAAAAACCAGGTGGACCATAACTCACCAGAGTACTCGATACTTAGAGTAGTAGAGTGGGTAATATGAAAAGATTCAAGACCCCGACGGCTGAGCTCCAGCCATTTTGACGTGTCGAAACGACCGGAGCTCACCAGTCAGGCTCCTGAATCTTTTTATATATAAGAAATGTAAATCTGAGTTTTTCAAATATTAATAATAATATTCGATTCGTTAGCAATTATGCATAATTGCAAACGAATCGAATATTATTATTAATATTTGAAAAACTCAGATTTACACATCTTGTATACAGCCATGTAGAGCCATAAAACTTTATATATATATATATATATATATATATAATATATATGAAAGAATTGGGTTCCCAATAGCTGAGTTCTTGCCATTTCAACATCTAGTTCCGAACTCAGCCGCCAGGGTCCCGAATCTTTCATATTACCCACTCTACAACCCCAAGTATCGAGTACTCAGGTTTTTTCTGCATCCATTTTCATATATATATATATATATATATATATATAACGAAGGAATTGTGGTAAGGAACCAGATGGACCATAATGCACCAGTGTACTCAATACATACGGTAGTAGAGTGGGAAATAGGAAAAAATATGACCCCGACGCCAGAGCTCAAGCCGTTTGGATGGCTATTTCTGGACAGAAATAGCTGTCGAAACGGCTTGAGCTCTGCTGTCGGGGTCATACTTTTTCCTATATAAATATATATAAAAATGTGTGTGTATATATATATATTTGTATATATATATATATATATATATATATATATATATATATATACTAAATATGTATGTATATATATATATATATGTATGTCTGTGTGTCAGTGTACAGGAGGTATGGAAAGCAGGCATAAAATCATGTGTGTGTGTGTGTGAATGAGTAAGTGAGTGAGTGTGTGTGAGTAAGTATGTGTGTGTGTGTGTGATGACATAACACTGAACGGTCAAATCCTCCACCTTTTCCAAACACCTTCTTCACCATCACCACCGCCTCCTCATGTGATTGGTCGGTCAATGGCCAGACTGGTAAATTCGGTGAGGAGGTCACTGACGTTGTCGAGGTCATTACAGGAAGGTTTATGGAGCAGATTACGCAGAGATTCCAGTTGCTGGACATCAGATTCCCAACCAGTTCGACAGAGGTACTGAAGTAGCATTTCTGTCAACTGAAATATAACAGAGATAACATGGTGTAATGCTAGATAACATGGTGTAATGTAGATTGGGGGTGGCTATATGGTGGTGTGCGCGTATAGGGTGTGGTTGTATAGGGAGTGGGTATAATGGCGGGTATAATGGTGGGTATAATGGCGGGTATATAGAGGGTGGGTGTATAATGGGTGGGTAGATTAACGGTGGGTATATGGTGTTGGGTATATAAAGGGTGGGTGGGTAGATTAGTGGTGGGTATATAGAGGATGGGTAGGCTAGAGGTGGGTATGTAGTGGATATACAGTGGGTACAGTTATGGGTATACTTCGTGGGTAGATTAAAGGTGGGTATATGGTGGGTGGGTATAAAGGGAGTGGGTAGATTTGGGATGGCTATATAGTGCAGGTATATAGGGGTAGCTACAGGAGGGGGGTACAGTAGGTAAGTGGGTGGGTGTAGTGCTGGGTACATGGTGAGGACATTAGTGAGTAGACTGGGTACTGTAGGTAACTGGGTACAAGCAGGGTAGACTGCCTGGTACATTTAGTAACCTGTGACCAGTATTAATAGATAATCACCTGTAAGGCATCTTGTTTGTGTTTTTCACAATTAAATTCTGTATTTTTTGGCATCATACATAATGTGTTCTTGGCCAGAAGAAGCAGTCTCCGCCCACACTGCTGAATAGCCTTGGGGTTGGTTCCTGTAAGGGTAGATAGATATATAGGTAGATAGATATATAGGTAGATAGATATATAGGTAGATATATATAGTGGTAGATAGATAGAGAGGTAGATAGATATAGGGGTATGTAGATATACTGATAGATAAATGAAGAAGACCATACACATCACCACATGTTATGAGGGCCAATAATATGAAGGGAGATTACTCGGTATGACTGGCTCATTGCTATCATATCCGAACTCTAACCACCCAGTATCCACCCCATACCACCCAATCATTAAACCAAGATATCAATAAACAGTGAACTTACCTGCCTTTAATAGCAATGTAACCATAGCAATGTTGTTAGTACAGACAGCTGCAAAATAAACAAACAAAATTGTTTCAGTAAAGCACCATATTATATCATTACATACACACACTTCTCATCATCATTCATCCTCATTTATCGTCCATTTTCCACATTAGCATGGGTATGTATGTATTTATTGTAGAGACCTGTAACTTGAGGGAGCCTCTGTTGTTTCTTGTTGTATGACATATACAATAGTTAGAGAGATAATAGTTAGTGAGCCAGACCAAGGCGACATTTGCAGCATTATGGATTGCCTCCAGGCTGCTGGAAAAATGTCTGGCATTGATTGTATATATATATTGGTGTCATTCCACAATTAATAGGTCCTTACCTAAAAGCAGGGATGTGTCATTCCACAAGTAGTTGGTCGTTACCTAAATGTTATGGTGTATCATTCCACTAGTACATCCTTGCCTAACTGTTGAGGTGTATCATTCCACAATTAATAGATCCTTACCTAAATGTAGAGGTGTGTTATTCAACAATTAGTAGATCCTTACCTAAATGTAGTGGTGTGTTATTCAACAATTAATAGATCCTTACCTAAATGTAGAGGTGTGTTATTCAACAACTAGTAGATCCTTACCTAAATGTAGAGGTGTGTTATTCAACAATTAATAGATCCTTACCTAAATGTAGAGGTGTGTTATTCAACAACTAGTAGATCCTTACCTAAATGTAGAGGTGTGTTATTCAACAATTAATAGATCCTTACCTAAATGTAGAGGTGTGTTATTCAACAATTAATAGATCCTTACCTAAATGTAGTGGTGTGTTATTCAACAATTAGTAGATCCTTATCTAAATGTAGTGGTGTGTTATTCAACAATTAATAGATCCTTACCTAAATGTAGTGGTGTGTTATTCAACAATTAGTAGATCCTTACCTAAATGTAGAGGTGTGTTATTCAACAATTAATAGATCCTTACCTAAATGTAGAGGTGTGTTATTCAACAATTAATAGATCCTTACCTAAATGTAGAGGTGTGTTATTCAACAATTAATAGATCCTTACCTAAATGTAGAGGTGTGTTATTCAAAATATCAACCTGGTTTGGGTCTGCTCCTCTTTCAATTAACATTTGAGCTGTTTGGGGAAGAGAAAGATGGAAGAAAACAAATTAGAAGAAGAGATAGTAGCAAGACTTTGGTTGATAATGAGAGAAAATATTTTCAAAATTAATTAATAGATTAAATAATTAATCAACTGGTAAAAAATATATGAGTCTTCAGGAATGTCAGAAAATCGATTGAAAATAGGTACTTGAGGTATAGGAGGCTGTCACTGAAGTGTACCCCACTAATATCATCATCATCAATGTCATTTAATGTCCACTTTCCACGCTAGCATAGGTTAGACGGGTTGTCCCATTTGAGGCAAGTTGGGTCACGTGACCGTATCCTGATCATACATAACTGTGGTTGTATATTTTGAACATATGTTATATGAAGGTGGTGAAATTGCCACTCAAGGTAATTGTCAATCGAATCGATCAACAAGATCCCAGACCTTATTCACTAACTGAGTGGGGTGGGACTTGTCAAATCGGACCAAGGAAACAATGTTTCCATTGATCTTTCCATTGCTGATACTATCTATCAGTCACAACTCCTGGCAGTTTAATTGTACTTCTCCTGTAAACAATAATGGCTGACACAACTGAAAGAATGAATTTCTACAACAAGATGGATGGATATAGGTTGATTGCTCCAGCATGACCACAGTTTAATGATTGAAACTAGCAAAAGAATTAAGGGGCAGAACAAAATGCTAAAGAATGTCAATCATGTAGGTTTTACTTGAGTCAAACAAAGAGGGTTCTACATAAGGACACAACCTGCTAGAAATAACAGCCAAATCATCCTTCAAATCAATCATAGCCTGATGACAACCTCCGATTTTACAGCCAACAACTTAATAGTGTGTCATACAAGGTTTGCTGGTCATGGCTTCTATGCAAAAAAAGATGAGATGGTTTCAGACCTCATGTGTTGTGAGATTTCCTCTACCAGAAAGCTCAGATACTATGATACTATCGCAAGAAACACAGGAATTGACAAGGAAGACCTATGAACTTTGATGGGGAAACAGAGAGACTGTTGGCAAGACGTTGTGCTTTCTGTCTCACTTAACAGTACTAGATAACAGTAAATGTTCTTCCCAGTAAATTAATTGTTTCTACTTTTGGCACAAGGCCAGCAATTATCCAGTACATTACTGGTACTTTATTTTATCGACCCCGTAAGGATGAAAGGCAAAGTTAACCTCGGCGGGATTTGAACTCAGACCGTAAAGGGACGTAACTATGCTGGAAAGCATGGCGTCCGACTCTCTACTGATACTGCCAATCCACCGTTCTTCCCAGTAAATTAATGAAAGGGAGATAACTGTGGTTGTGCTACAACAAACAACTCTGAAATGTTATGCATCATCTAATTCAGCGGCTGCCAACCTTTAGGACCTCACGGACCACTAAATTCATAATTTTAAATCATGCAGACCGGTAATGTGAATTTTTTTAAAAAGAGGAATACATAAAAAATTTTCTGCAGACCACCAAAATAATATAGCATGTATATATATATATATATATATATATATATATATATACGTATATATATATATATACATTGTATAGTATATATTATGTAATGCATATACGTAGAATATTTATATTGTACAATGTATATATTGCCTACCAATGAGTACATTTCCTTGAGCCGCTGCAAAATGGAGAGATGTCCGTTTCTTTTCATCAGCAGACCGAGCATCAATTCCACTCTCCAGAAACTTCAATACTGAAATAATAACAACATATATATATATGTGTGTGTGTGCTGGCATCATAACTGGATGGTAATATATGACCAGCAACATAATATCATGATTGCATAACTACTCCTATGATTGTAAGAGCATCTGATGAAGTTGCATGCATAATGATGTAATAGAAATATATATCATGCAATGAAACAATTATGGTGAAGTAACTCTGTCTTAACTACTTTTAATTTGATATATACATATATATCAAAGCAGTATATTATTTTAAGGCTATGATAACACAAAATGGCCAGTAGATTTGGGAATAAATTGAAGGTAATGAAGATGATGGTGTGTTACCTGTTATTTTATTTATCTGTCCTAATATTATGAGTCTAAAAACCCTTTGTCAAAAGACTATAATGAAAAAACTGGCTGAGAGTTTGTGCTTTGTTGTTTAAAGGCTTGCTCTTATATCATACACGTATATATATATATATACATTATATATATACTGGGTGCTTTTGTTGTGTGGACTGTGTGCTTCTTGTGTCACTAGCATGACCACCTAACAGGGTGATCTGGGTGCTTTTTGTTGTGACACAAGCATGACCAATGTATGAAAACAGTAAAGTGAAACAAAAGAAAGTTCTGGATTCTGCTAGGTTAAGTGACAAGAGGAATGATGTATAATCTAGATGAAGTGCTCAAATCAAGTTCTAAGGTGATGCCCAATGTGTACAGGTATCCTCAGGTGTGTTGAAAGTGTTGTAAGGTGTACAATATCATCAGTTAACCTCCATTTTCCCTACAAAGGTTGGATGAGTACTTACAGGCCATCATACTGACCTCTCAGAGGAGCCAGGTGCTTTTATTTTGGTTATGTTTCACCTTAGTTATGTTTCTATGCTCTACCGGGTGTATTTTATCATGGCACCTGCACTATGGAGGTCTTTAACTCAACCGAAGTGTCTTTCCAACCCTTTGTTTAGCAGGTCTTCTACAGCTGAATTCCCTTCCTGGCTCCACCTACTTTACAGAGTGTACTGGGTGTGTTTATCATGTAAGGTTGTCAAGTCTCTGACACAATTGAAGAGTTTCCCCTGACTCTTACTTTGGCAAATTTTCTACAGTTGAATGCCCTTCCCACTGTACAGAGTGTACTGAGTGTGTTTTTCATGTAACCCACCCACACAAGAGAGGTTGTCATGTCTTTGACACACCTGAACAGATATACAAAATAGACTCACCTGATGGATAATCATTCTTATTTGCTGCTGACATCATTTTCCTTTCATCTGGAATATTAAACAAATTAATTAAATTAATAAAATATTAAACAAGGTTATTTTGGTAGGGCTATGCCAATTAAAACACACACACACACTAGTTGAGTTTTATTTCAGTTTTACTAATCAGGTAATTAGGTAATTAGTCTATAAGTCAGTTGATTAATAAATTAATTCCTGTATTTCCTGGCATGGATGGCACATCTTCATCTTTTGGTTTTGCCTGTAAAATCCATCCAGCGAATCTTTCCTGAGACATTCTAACACATGTCTGTAATATTGGAGCTGTGATTTCTCAATTTGAATCAGTTCACTCTGTAAGGTGGTAGTTCTGGTGCCACTACAAAAAAGAACCAAGTCCACCTTATAAGGCAGTCATATTGGTGCTACAACAAAAATGCACCCAGTAATGATAATGATAATGTACAAGTAGAAAATGCTTACCTCTAGGGTTTCTTCTGAGGCCCACCTTAAAATCTTTCAACCGTACTTGCCGATGTGATGTGGAGGGTTTAACTTTACCCAGTAATTTATTCTGAACATAGTCACTTGTGTAATGGAGATTTCCTGGGATTGTCTCTGGCCATATAGATACATCAAATTTGGGAGTGGCGTCTCCATCCTACAATAAGACATGTTGAGTGGGGTTTGAAAGACAGTCAAATTTTCAGCAAAACAATCAATTTAACTCAAGTTTATTTCATTGTAAATAAATAAAATTATATTTGAAAAACTGAAGATAGGGTTCAGGCTGTTCACCCCCACCCCAATACTAATACTCTTTCAACAAGACCCACTTATGTTGTGACTGTGGAACAGTCCAAACCACGAGTTCCCTCTCTGTGACAGTGGAACAGTCCAAACCACGAGTTCCCTCTCTGTAACAGTGGAACAGTCCAAACCACAAGTTCCCTCTCTGTGACAGTGGAACAGTCCAAACCATGAGTTCCCTCTCTGTAACAGTGGAACAGTCCAAACCATGAGTTCCCTCTCTGTGACAGTGGAACAGGCCAAACCATGGGTTCCCTCTCTGTGACAGTGTGA
>OZ024748.1:12377928-12382928 GCA_964016885.1 Eledone cirrhosa
CATAACCTGCTAGAAATAGCAGCCAATGTCATTTAAACCTCACACTGCTGTATTGAAATAATTCAGATCTGGAATCCAATGAGGCTGCCATAGTTGGAATGCCTTTGATTATAGGTGCCTTTATCGGAGTTCACTCAGTTGCAAACATTTCCACCGTGGCTTGGTGGTGAGAGTGTTGGACTTATGATCATAATATCATGGATTTGATTCTTGGACTGGGTTGTGTGTTATGCTCTTGAGCAAAAACGCTCCATTTCACGTTGCTGTAGTATACTCAGCTGAAAAATAAGTACCAGCAAGAGCTGGAGGTTTAATCCTGCGATGGACTAGTGTTCTTTCCAAGGGGTGGGGGAATCTTGAATTCTCAGTCGCTTCATGCGACGGAAACCAGGATAAGCACTGGCCTCATAAGCTTCTGGGCTTGAGACAGACTTTTGGTCCCCGGAAGTCCCCCCAAAACCTTAAAAAGGGTTATGTGTTGCCCTTCCTTCTCTGATCAAATGGGAAATATATACAGTGAAAAATCAAAGCTCTGTATACAGAAGTTCCCAAGGACAGCCAGTCTTAAACTCTTCTGTTATAGACTGTAGGGTAATAATAAACAGGAGAAGGCTAACGACAGAGCCCTAATGGACAGCTGCCTGCACACTAGACTCTTCACTATAATGGAATGGGTGACACTGTCAAAGGTTTTCTCCAAGTCAACAAAAGCTAAGTAGAGGGGTTTACTTATAGATAGGTACTTCTCCTGCAGTTGCCTCATGAGGAAGAGAGCATCCGTGGTACTTTTATCTGGCACAAATCCAAGCTGCATTTCATCTAGATCATCGGTCCCTAATCAGCTGTGCGATAACTCTTTCTGTGACCTTTATGACCTGGTCAACCGACAACTATAGTTTTCTCTGTCTAGAGCATCTCCTTTGCCTTAATAGCAGTTAACAATGATGATGCTACACCACTCATTTGGTATGATGACACCATTTGTGTGTGTGTGTGAGTGTGTGTGTGTGTGTGTGTGTGTGTGTGTGTGTGTGTGTGTGTATGTATGTATGTATGTAATATGTATCTATGTATATGTGTGTGTATATATGCATGCATGTATGAGTGTGTGTATGTGTCTGTATATATATATATGTGTGTTTATATATGTATGCATGTATGAGTGTGTGTATGAGTGTATGTGCATGTGTGCATGTATATATGTATGTGTGTGTATGCATGTGTGTTTGTGAGTGTATGTGTGTGTATGTGTGTAGAACGCATGAATAGATCTGGCAGATTGTTTTATTAAATCAACTTTAACCACCAAACTGGATGGGCAGCCAGGAAACACTACCACCACCACCACCACTACTACTACTACTACTACTACTACCACCACTACTACTACTACCACCACTACTACTACTACTACTACTACTACTACTACTACTACTACTACTACTACTACTACTACTAGTACTGTTGCTGCTGCCACTATCACCATTCCACTACAACCACAATCACCACCACCATGACTACAATCAACATCATCAGCATCACAATCTCCATCACTACCTCTAGCACTACCATCACTACCACCACCACCACTACGACCGCTACCATCATCATCATCATCACCACAACCACTGTCACGCTCCTACCACCACCACTACCACCACCACTACCACCACCATCTGACACACATCTCATCAGGTAAATATGTTACTATTGCCAAAATCAATGGTGATGGTATTGGTGGTAGTGATGGTGGTGGTGGTGTTGGTAGTAGTGATGGTGGTGATGGTGTTGGTGGTAGTGATGGTGGTGATGGTGGTGATGGTGATGGTATTGGTAGTAGTGATGGTGGTGATGGTGTTGGTGGTAGTGATGGTGGTGATGGTGATGGTATTGGTAGTAGTGATGGTGGTGATGGTGTTGGTGGTAGTGATGGTGGTGATGGTGATGGTATTGGTAGTAGTGATGGTGGTGATGGTGTTGGTAGTAGTGATGGTGGTGATGGTGTTGGTGGTAGTGATAGTGGTGATGGTGATGGTGATGGTATTGGTAGTAGTGATGGTGGTGATGGTGGTGATGGTATTGGTAGTAGTGATGGTGGTGATGGTGGTGATGGTCATGGTATTGGTAGTAGTGATGGTGGTGATGGTGATGGTATTGGTAGTAGTGATGGTGGTGATGGTATTGGTAGTAGTGATGGTGGTGATGGTGTTGGTGGTAGTGATGGTGGTGATGGTGATGGTATTGGTAGTAGTGATGGTGGTGATGGTGTTGGTGGTAGTGATGGTGGTGATGGTAGTAGTGATGGTGGTGATGGTGTTAGTATTGGTAGTAGTGATGGTGGTGATGGTGTTGGTGGTAGTGATGGTGGTGATGGTGATGGTATTGGTAGTAGTGATGGTGGTGATGGTGTTGGTGGTAGTGATGGTGGTGATGGTGATGGTGGTAGTGATGGTGGTGATGGTGTTAGTATTGGTAGTAGTGATGGTGGTGATGGTGGTGGTAGTAGTGATGGTGGTGATGGTGATGGTGGTAGTGATGGTGGTGATGGTGTTGGTGGTAGTGATGGTGGTGATGGTGGTGGTAGTAGTGATGGTTGTGATGGTGGTGATGGTGTTGGTGGTAGTGATGGTGGTGATGGTAGTGGTAGTAGTGATGGTGGTGATGGTGATGGTGGTAGTGATGATGGTGAAGGTGTTGGTGGTATTAACAGTGTTGTTTGTGGTAGTGATGGTGATGGTGATGGCAATGAATGTGTTGGTGGTAGTGATGGTATTGGTGTTGGTGGTAGTGATGTTTGTGTTAATGATGATGGTGATGGTGTTGGTGATAGTAACAGTGATGGTAGTGATGGTGTTGATGGTATTGATTGTGTTGGTGGTAGTGATTGTATTGGTGCTGGTGTTGGTGGTAGTGATGGTGTTGGTGGTGTTGCTGATAGTGTTGATGATAGAAGTGATGATGCTGGTGTTGGTAGTGGTGAAAAGAAACTAGCATCCTTCACCATCATTACCAATGTCAATTTAATAAACCCCAAAGCATGACTGGTACATTATTTTATTAACCCCAGTATATATCTCCCATCTCTCTATCTCTGTATAACATTATAACATATATACACATTCATCCATTGGCCAGTAGATTCCTGATGGACTCATGGTGGGGGAGGAGGTGGTCATTGTGACATAACAAGCCAAGTTTAAGTCTGTTCTAAGCCAGAGACTCAACAGAACAGGCTTAGCCCTGGCTTCCTTGGCATTAAGTGACAGAGAGTACAAGACACACCCTGGATATGACGCCGGTCTATCACAGGATTAACTCCCCAGCTACTGCTGGTACTCAATCTCAGCTGAGTTTACTAGAGGCTTAACAGGCCGGGCTTAGCTCTGGTTAGCTTAGCGTTAAGTGACTGAGAGTACAAGACTCTCCCTGGGCAGGACGCTAGTCTATCTCAGGATTAACTCCCCAGCTACTGCTGGTACTTGAAGCTGAGTTTACTAGAGGCTTAACAAGCTGGGCTTAGCCCTGGTTACCTTGGCGTTAAGCAACAGAGAGTACAAGACACTCCCTGGATAGGATGCCTGTCTATTGCAGGATTAACTCCCCAGCTACTACTGCTACTCACTCTCATCTGAGTGTACTGGAGCAACATGAAATAAAGTGTTTTGGTCAAGAACACAATGCAGCACCTTGCCCAGGTATCGAACCGATGATATGACGGTTGTAAGTCCTAACCAGTAGGTCATGTGACTTCACAAACATACACATACACACGCACACACACATGTATATATTACAACACATTTTATTAATCTAGTAATAACTGTTAGTATAATATTTTATGAAATCAGTAATAACTGTTATAATTAGTAAATTTTTTTTTATTAAATCAGTTATAACTGTTATAGTTAATAAACATTTTAAAACCAGTAATAATTGTTATAGTTAGTAAAACAACTTATTAAACCAGTTCAGTAATAACTGTTATAGTTAGTATAACAGTTTATTAAACCAGTTATAGTTAGTGAAACAGTTTATTAAACTAGTTCAGTTATAACTGTTATAGTTAGTAAAACAGGTTATTAAACCAGTTATACTGTTATAGTTAGTAAAATAATTTATTAAACCCGTACTAACTGTTATAGTTAGTAAAACCAGTTTAACTGTTATAGTTAGTAAAACAATTTATTAAACATGTAATAACTGATATAGTTAGTAAAACCAGTTGTAACTATTATAGTTAGTAAAACCAGTTTAACTGTTATAGTTAGTAAAACCAGTTTAACTGTTATAGTTAGTAAAACCAGTTTAACTGTTATAGTTAGTAAAACCAGTTTAACTGTTATAGTTAGTAAAACAATTTATTAAACCAGTTGTAACTGTTGCTGTTATAGTTAGAGTTAGTAATATCTCGATCAATGACATTTCTGCTTAACATTATTCTTCTCCTTCTTCTTCTTCTTTTTCTTCTTCTTCTTCTTCACATCTTTTTTTTTCTTGACATATTCTCATTCTGTTCTGTTTTTTATTACATATAACTCTTTCTCTCTTTCTCTTTCACATGCACACACATGCTTTCCCTCTCTCCTCTCTCTGTCTCTCTCTTTCTCTTTCTTTCTTACACACATACACACTCTCTCTCCCTCGCTCTCCCCTCTCTCTCTCGCTCAAACCGGGGGTGGTGGTGGTGGTGGACTGGTCATATGGCCAATACCCTGTGCGCCAATGTACTGCTGGGATGTGTGTGTGTGTGTGTGTTAAAAGCTACCCCCCCCCCCAAAGAGGTGAAAACCTCTTTGTTGACCTGTTTGGTCATTGGCTCTTTGGACTGGTTTTAAAACCTGCTTTACTATCTCACCTAGGGTGGGATGGGGTGGCTTGTAGTAGTTGTGGTGGTGGTGGTGGTGGTGATGATGATGGTGTTGTTGGTGGTGGTGGTGGTGGTAGGGAAGGTAGTGGTGATGGTGGTGGTGTTGGTGGTGGTGATGATGATGGTGGTGTTG
>OZ024748.1:12392928-12397928 GCA_964016885.1 Eledone cirrhosa
CAATGCAAATCGCTGCTGACCGTAATGCCAGGTCACGTTCACAAGAAGACTTCTTGATATTAGTGCTGTGGAGGGAGTTACCCCCTCCCCCACTCTCAAGAGCGTGAAACTAATAAACCTTTGTTTCACGCTCTTGAGAGTGGGGGAGGTGATTCAGTGAATTACTGGTATCAAAGCAAGCACAGGCAGAGTGTAAATGAAACTTCCTAGTTTTTTTCTAATATATATATATATATATTATAATATAAATATTAATAAAATAGAAGTTCTTTTGATCAATTATATTTTATTATACATATTTCAGAGGTACAACAGTACGTCCTCATCAGACAAAATATAATGATACATGACATACCCTGAGATGTTAAATGGTTAAGATTTAATCAAGGTACCTTGATTAAATCTTAACCATTTAACATCTCAGGGTATGTCATGTATCATTATATTTTGTCTGATGAGGACGTACTGTTGTACAGCTGAAATATGTATAATAAAATATAATTGATCAAAAGAACTTCTATTTTATTAATATTTATATTATAATATATATATATATATATATTAGAAAAAAACTAGGAAGTTTCATTTACACTCTGCCTGTGCTTAGTGCTTGCTTTGATACCAGTAATTCACTGAATCACCTACACTATATATATATATATATATATATATATATATATATATATATATAGGCAAGCGTGCTTCAATAGGTATGCAATATTAATATGTGAGACCAACAAAGCATGGGTGAACTGAGAGAGAAACTGGGTATATGAGGAATCAAATGTAGTGTAGATATGGACATGTGATGTGCATAGATGATGATATGAAGAAATGCCAGGAAATCCCAGTAGAGGGAAGCCACTGTAGAAAACCTAGCAGGAAGTGGTGAAAACTGATCTCAAATTACTGTAGCTCAAAGAGGAATGCGACATGTGGAGAGATGCTGTACTGGGAAGGACCCATATAGCCCATGCAAGTTTAGAAGAATGGGTGCAAAATGATGATGTTGATATATACAGGGTGGGTGTAAAAAACGTCCCTATTTAAAATTGTTAATAACTTTATTAATTATTGGTAGATTTTCAGAAAACATGTTTTATGTTGAACAGCATAATGGTAGAAGTACAGTACAATGTTAAAATTCTATATAGACACCAGTGTTGTCCACCAGTGTTTGTAATCATCTGGGTATATCCTTGACTGACTTCATCAGGAACTCAGGTGGTATGTTGGTCAGTACATGACGAATGGGTTTCTCAATTGAGTCAGAGTTTTTGGTTTTGAGCTACAAACTTCTTCCTTCACCCATCTCTACACGAAATAATCACATGGTGTTAAATCAAGGCTTCTTGATGGCCATTCATGTGGACCTTGACAAGCCAGACAATGTCCTGGAAATTGGACATGAAGCCACTTATGGACAGTGCGTGCAAAATAAAGATGAGGTCCTTGATGTTGTCCCAAGTGATCACAGTAGGCCAAAAGTTATAAATAATTTTCAACAGTGAGTTTCTTTCCACTCACTCTGTATGTATTCACTCTGCCGCATGCACTCAGTCGCTCTCTCTCTCTCTCTCTCTCACTCACTCACACTCTTACTCTACACTAAGTACCATACTTGGCACCACACAGTAGATATATTTATACAGACACACAGACATGCAATAGTGTGTGTGTCTAGTGTATGTATAATGTGTGTGGATGGTGTGATGAATGGAGAGGTGATTGATCTCTTTAAACCTATAAACAGATCAATAAATCTTTTTCCTCTTCACCACCACCACCACCACCATCACACACTATACTTCTTCCTCATCTTTCACTATCTTTCATTTTTTTTATCCTTTCTTTCTTTAGTAGGATGGCGGTGGGGTAGGGGCTTTTTCAATGCTTTTTTTTTTTCTTTCAATGTCTTGGAATGTTGTTGGTCATGATGATGATAATACTGGTGATTATGATGATAGTAATGATGGTGGTGTTGGTAAATGTGATGTTGATGGTGGTGATGATGGTAATGATGGTGGTGTTAGTGAATGTGATGATGGTAGTGATGATGATGATGGTGTGGTGGTGGTGATGGTGATGATGGTGGTAGTCATAGTGTTGATGATGCTTGATCTAAGGACGGAGGATCTAAAGATGATGTTGGAATTGGGGTGGGAGGCTATGGAGATAATACCTACATCATCATCACCACCATCACCACCATTATCATCATCATCATCACTATCATCATCATCATCATCATCATTATTAGCAGCAACTACAACAGTGATTCTGTTAAGGTCAGCCAGTTTGTCCCGGAGGTCAAGGTCATAAAAACAGTTATATCATAAATTCCTACCACCACTACTACTACTACTACAAATACCCCTTCCCCTACTACTACAAATACCCCTCCCCCCCACCACCAGCTCTAACCACAACTACCTCACCACCACAACCATCTCTAACCACTACCACCAGTAACTACCCCACCACCACCACCATCTCTAACCACAACTACACCACCACCATCATCTCTAACCACAACTACACCACCACCACCACCACCGCCATCTCTAACCAACACTACCCCACCACCACCACCACCAATCCCTGTCGCCATCCCTTCTTTTCATCCCCCGACCTCCTCCTCCATCATCATCATCGCAATATTTTTCAGTACCTATTCTACATCTTTACTTTCACAGTTCAAATCCCACTCAATTCAACTTTATCTTCCCAGGGTCGATAAAATAAAATACCAGTAACGCACTGGGGAAAATTTCATTGACTTTCGCCTTCTCCCAAATTATTGGCCTTGTGTCTATATCAGAAACTGTTATTAGGAGAGGACAGATGGTAGGAAGGCATCCAGCTATAGATAATTTGTTAATCAGATCAATGTGGTGTGAAGTGACAAGGAATACAAGACTTCCCACTGGACAGGGTGCCAATCCATTGCAGGGTTAAACACCCATCTATTGCTGGTACTCATTTTTAGCTGGGTATACTGGGGCAGCATGAAATGAAGTGTTTTGCTCAAGAACACAATACAGCTCTGGAATCGAACACACATTATGATCATAAATCCAACACTCTTACCACTAGACCATGTGCCACCATATATACATATTTGGTGTTCAGCATTCTGTAGATTTTATGTTAAAAAATCTATTTATTTGGTGTTCAATAATCTATACCTTTGGTGTTTAAACGTCTGTGTATTTGATGTTTAAACACACATATATATATATATATATTTGGTGTTTTATCATCTATATGTTTAAACACCTAGATATTTAAAGATTCATATATTGACACCTACATATTTGGTGTTTAAGCATCTATATATTTGGTGTTTAAGCATCTATATATTTGGTGTTTAAGCATCTATATATTTGGTGTTTAAACATCTATAGATTTGGTGTTTAAACACTTATAGATTTGGTGTTTAAACACTTATAGATTTAGTGTTTAAACACTTATAGATTTAGTGTTTAAACACTTATAGATTTAGTGTTTAAACACTTATAGATTTAGTGTTTAAACACCTATAGATTTAGTGTTTAAGCATTTATAGATTTAGTGTTTAAGCATTTATAGATTTAGTGTTTAAACACTTATAGATTTAGTGTTTAAACACTTATAGATTTAGTGTTTAAACACTTATAGATTTAGTGTTTAAACACTTATAGATTTAGTGTTTAAACACTTATAGATTTAGTGTTTAAACACTTATAGATTTAGTGTTTAAACACCTATAGATTTAGTGTTTAAGCATTTATAGATTTGACATTCAATAATCTATAATATAGATTATTGAATGCCAAATCTATATAGATTCTATATATTGGGGGTTTTATCATCTATATGTTTAAACACGTAGATACTTAAATATCTATATATTTGGTGTTCAAACATCTGTATATTTAAACAGCTTTTGTTGTTTAAATGTCTAGATTTACTGTTCAAACATCTTGACCTTTTGGGAATTTTAAGTACAGGAAATAATATTTGACTTAAATTTCTTGTTTTAGAAATATTACAGTGAAACACACACACACACACACACACATACACTGTGCCACATATAGACACACACAACCCCATATGTACATATACAACAATCACTAACTCAATATACTCTTGTGTGTATGTGTGCAGATAATTTTAGATGGAAATGACTTCTACAGGACTAGCACTGTTTCATTTGGTTGAAATCATCAGGAAAGTCACGTAAAAGTCATTTCTATCTGAAATAAATGACCTTCCTTTCTCCCTACAAAATGTTTTGAATATCTTATTTAACTATTATGTTTTCTGTTCCTCAACAGAAACTATATATATATATATATATATATATCTATATATCTCATCATCATCTTCGTTTAATGTCTATCTTCTATGCTGGCATGGGTTAGATGGGTTTGCCCCACTTGAGGCAAGTTGGGTCGGGTGACCATGCATCGCTTGTATACGACTGTTATATATATATGTCACTGGTGCTTTGATTAAACAAGGCCAAATATCAGCCCAGGGCAAATCAATGAATTGAAACCACACAAGTAATTTTTATTTCTTCATAATTTTCTGTTTTTTTCTGTTCAACTTCTAGCTGTCTGATGAGGTCATAACTGTTGCATAAGTTATCACCGAAATATATATAACAACAATTATGAATAAACGAAGTGAATTATAACCTGTTGACTTGTACTTCATGATTATAAGTATAATCTGGAGTTAACAGACTCACTTATGTACTTCGTCCAGTGCTCTACCCTGCATACTGAAGTGTCGGTGATAAACTAACATATACTTTATATATATATATATATATATATATATATATCATCATCATCATCATTTAACGTCCATGTTCCACGCTTGCATGGGTTTGGACGGGAGTTTTCCCACTTGAGGCAAGAGTGGTTGTCTTGCTCGCATAGGACTGTCTGGCGGGTTTTCTACAGCTGGATGCCCTTCCTAACACCAACCACATTTACAGTGTGGGG
>OZ024748.1:12405428-12410428 GCA_964016885.1 Eledone cirrhosa
GGCTCCATCTTCCTGCCCCAAAATGTTTTTACCTACTTCAGGGCCCAAGTAAGGGGCCTCATAACTTAACTAGCACAGGGCCTCATTTGTCTTAAATCCAGTACTGGGGTAAATACCTGGTGGCATTGTAACTGTGTTGATATAGTACAATTAGTACCATGTCACATCTGTACTAGAGTACCAGGTGATTTGTCTTACAAGAATTAACCCTTCTGGAACCATATTTCTTTTCGGCAGAGCTATTCTGCTAGAGAACAAGTAACAGATAGCAATACAGCCACCAGGTATGATGGTTAGTTGCAATATAAGGGGACACTTGCTAGATGAAGTAATCCCCCAGACCAACAGCAGTAAACTGCTAGGGAATATGATGTAGGAGGTACTGTATTTCTAATGAAAGACACTGCCTATGATTTTCAAATATTGAAAATAATCAAGAATTTAGAGGGATTTAGTAATATAACTTTTTCATTATTAAGCTTGTGTTTGGAACATAACTTAACGAAGATTCTTACATAACATTATGTTGGAAGGTTTTTAGATACACACTTTACAATGAACAGTTTTGTATCATAGAACCAGGAGTGTTTGGAACTTAACTTAAGAAAGGTTCTAACATAAAATCATGCTGGCAGGTTTTTAGATAGATATAAACACTTAACAATAGTTTTGTATCATAGAACCAAGAGTGTTTGGAACATAACTTAACAAAGGTTCTAAGATAAAATTATGCTGGAAGGTTTTTAGATAAATATAAACACTTAACAATAGTTTTGTATCATAGAACCAGGGCTGTTTGGAACATAACTTAACGAAGGTTCTAACATAAAATCATGCTGGAAGGTTTTTAGATAAATATAAACACCTTACAATAGTTTTGTATCATAGAACCAAGAGTGTTTGGAACATAACTTAACAAAGGTTCTAACATAAAATCAGGTTGGAAGGTGTTTAGATAAATATAAACACTTTACAATAGTTGCATCATAGAACCAGGGGTGGTTTCAGGTAGTTTGGTATCAAAAGGGGTTAACATTGAAACACAGATCCCTGTTACCATGGTACCCTGTTGTCATAGCAACAGATGTAATTAATTTTTTTTATTTTTTTTTTTTTACAAATATAAAACGTAAAATAAAACCAGTGTTTTATGTATCAATCAGTATTTGTAATTCTGAGTTCAATGGAGTTTGTTAAGTCTTTGATGTTTATTGTTGTTGTTGGCATTGTTGTTGGTATTGGTGGTGGGGGGTGTTGTTGTTGTTGGTGGCGGTGTTGGTGGTGGCTGTGGTGGTGGTGGCGTTGTTGTTATTGGTGGTGGTGTTGGCGGTCGTGGTGTTGTTGTTGTTGTCATTGTGTTGGTGGTGTTTGTACTGTTGGTGGTGGGGGTGGTGGTATTGTTGTTGTTGGTGGTGGTGGTAGTGTTGTTGTTGTTGCTGTTGTTGTGGTGGTGGTGGTGGTGGTACTGTTGGTGGTGGAGGTGGTGTTTGTACTATTATTGGTGGTGGGGGTGGTGGTGTTGTTGTTGTTGGTGGTAGTGGTATTGTTGTTGTATTGGTGGTGGAGGTGGTGTTTGTACTATTATTGGTGGTGGAGGTGGTGGTGTTGTTGTTGTTGCTGTTGTTGTGGTGGTGGTGGTGGTACTGTTGGTGGTGGAGGTGGTGTTTGTACTATTATTGGTGGTGGAGGTGGTGGTGTTGTTGTTGTTAGTGGTATTGTTGTTGTATTGGTGGTGGAGGTGGTGTTTGTACTATTATTGGTGGTGGAGGTGGTGGTGTTGTTGTTGTTGGTGGTAGTGGTATTGTTGTTGTATTGGTGGTGGAGGTGGTGTTTGTACTATTATTGGTGGTGTTGTTGTTGTTGTTGTTGGTGGTGGTGGTGGCGTTGGTAGTGGTATTGTTGTTGCTGTTGTTGGTGGTAGTACTGTTGTTGTTGTTTACGTAATTCTATTTATTCTGTTCGTTTGTCTTCAAAGAATGGTTGATTGGATAGTCTCGTCTTTGGAATTGTCAAAGAATTGGATTATGTCGGTTTTATGGTGGGTTGGGTGGTGGTGGTATTGATCTAGGTGGTGGTGGTGGTGTTATTGGTGCAGGTGGTGGTATTGATGTAGGTGGTGGTATTGATGTAGGTGGTGGTGGTGGTATTGATGTAGCTGATTGTGGTGGTGGTGGTGGTGATAATGGTGGTGGTGGTGGTGGTATTGATGTAGGTGATTGTGGTGGTGGTGTTGAAGGTGGTGGTGGTATTGATGTAGGTGGTGGTATTGATGTAGGTGGTGGTGGTGGTGGTATTGATGTAGCTGATTGTGGTGGTGGTGGTGGTGGTGATAATGGTGGTGGTGGTGGTGGTATTGATGTAGGTGATTGTGGTGGTGGTGTTGAAGGTGGTGGTGGTATTGATGTAGGTGATTGTGGTGGTGGTGGTGGTGTTGAAGGTGGTGGTGGTGGTATTGATGTAGCTGATTGTGGTGGTGGTGGTGGTGGTGATAATGGTGGTGGTATTGATGTAGCTGATTGTGGTGGTGATAATGGTGGTGGTGGTGGTATTGATGTAGCTGATTGTGGTGGTGGTGGTGGTGGTGATAATGGTGGTGGTGGTGGTATTGATGTAGCTGATTGTGGTGGTGGTGGTGGTGATAATGGTGGTGGTGGTGGTATTGATGTAGGTGATTGTGGTGGTGGTGTTGAAGGTGGTGGTGGTATTGATGATGATGGTGGTGGTGGTGGTAGTGTTGTAAGTATTGTTTGGTGGTCTTGTAGGTGTTATTGACATAGGTGGTGGTGTTGTCAGTGGTGGTGTTGTAAGTGGTGGTGGTGGTGATGATGATGGTGTTTAGACTCGGAAACAGATGAGCTTTACTGTATATATTATGATGGTGCCCCTAAAACTCCATCAGAATATCAGTGTGTGTTTGTATGTGCAGGGACATGGAAATACTCCATTTGGTACCCATGCATGTGATTATCCCACCGAGAGTGAGAGACCCCTAGTTCTTGTTTGGACATTATTCTTGGAGAAGGAAAATTCTGATGTAAAACCTGCAACTTGGTGGCATCCAATGATATTGACCTGTTCTTCCTTTTGGATAATGTTACCATTGTTAAGAGAGTGGGATTGGTCCACTACAGGGCTTTTCTTCACTTAACCTTTTAGCTTTTAAACCGTTTGTATCCTACCAGAATTCTCTCACCTGTTTCTGTTCAAACTGGCCGCTCATACTGAGGTTAAGGTATTGTTCTCAAAAGAAGTAACATCAGATTCTCATAGATTCGATATTATGCGAAATAATTATGTGTGGTAAAGCCTTTACCGTGAAAATACAATAGTAAATATAGAGTAATGTAAATGTTATGTGAGATATTGTGAGATAATTATGTGGGGTAAAGCCTTTACAGTGAAAATACAATAGTAAATATAGAGTAATGTAAATGTTATAAGATATTGTGAGATAATTATGTGTGGTAAAGCCTTTACAGTGAAAATACAATAGTAAATATAGAGTAATGTAAATGTTATAAGATATTGTGAGATAATTATGTGTGGTAAAGCCTTTACAGTGAAAATACAATAGTAAATATAGAGTAATGTAAATGTTATAAGATATTGTGAGATAATTATGTGGGGTAAAGCCTTTACCGTGAAAATACAATAGTAAATATAGAGTAATGTAAATGTTATGCGAGATATTGTGAGATAATTATGTGGGGTAAAGCCTTTACAGTGAAAATACAATAGTAAATATAGAGTAATGTAAATGTTATAAGATATTGTGAGATAATTATGTGTGGTAAAGCCTTTACCGTGAAAATACAATAGTAAATATAGAGTAATGTAAATGTTATAAGATATTGTGAGATAATTATGTGGGGTAAAGCCTTTACAGTGAAAATACAATAGTAAATATAGAGTAATGTAAATGTTATGCGAGATATTGTGAGATAATTATGTGGGGTAAAGCCTTTACCGTGAAAATACAATAGTAAATATAGAGTAATGTAAATGTTATGCGAGATAATGTGAGATAATTATGTGGGGTAAAGCCTTTACAGTGAAAATACAATAGTAAATATAGAGTAATGTAAATGTTATGCGAGATATTGTGAGATAATTATGTGGGGTAAAGCCTTTACAGTGAAAATACAATAGTAAATATAGAGTAATGTAAATGTTATGCGAGATATTGTGAGATAATTATGTGGGGTAAAGCCTTTACCGTGAAAATACAATAGTAAATATAGAGTAATGTAAATGTTATACGAGATATTGTGAGATAATTATGTGGGGTAAAGCCTTTACAGTGAAAATACAATAGTAAATATAGAGTAATGTAAATGTTATGCGAGATATTGTGAGATAATTATGTGGGGTAAAGCCTTTACAGTGAAAATACAATAGTAAATATAGAGTAATGTAAATGTTATGTGAGATAATTATGTGGGGTAAAGCCTTTACCGTGAAAATACAATAGTAAATATAGAGTAATGTAAATGTTATACGAGATATTGTGAGATAATTATGTGGGGTAAAGCCTTTACCGTGAAAATACAATAGTAAATATAGAGTAATGTAAATGTTATGCGAGATATTGTGAGATAATTATGTGGGGTAAAGCCTTTACAGTGAAAATACAATAGTAAATATAGAGTAATGTAAATGTTATGTGAGATAATTATGTGGGGTAAAGCCTTTACAGTGAAAATACAATAGTAAATATAGAGTAATGTTAAAAAGCTTCAAGCACAGGCATCACTTGATTTAAACGTCTTTCACCTGTGTTGCATAAGAGTGACTTTTTCTTCTTTCTTTCACTGCAGCATATGCAGAAAGGAATCTAAGTCCTTGGCAAGGATAAAAAAGTCATGTCCATGCCACCCATGTATGAGAAAAATGATCAAGTGATGGCAGTTCTTGAAAGTGAGACACAGACATCAAGTATGTCTCCAGCATGGGCTGGACAGGTCAATATGGACCTAATCGGAGTTACTGTCCTTCTAGAC
>OZ024748.1:12427928-12432928 GCA_964016885.1 Eledone cirrhosa
GGATGTTGATAATTTCAGTCCAGTGGTGTTGATAATAAATCTTTTAAGTGTATGTTACCTAACTTCCTACATCCCACTCTCTGATGTCCACATTGAACACCATCTGTATCACACATATTTAACACTGATCGACAGACAAGGAGAGACAGAGGCACAGTGAGACTTAGACAAACACGGACAGGTGATATGAGGCACTGTGAGGCTGACAGACAGGTGCTGTGAGCCAGTTGGACTCAGGTGCTGAGACAGATGGACTCAGGTACTGTGAGGCTAACATAACACACAGGCACTCTGGGGCTGACACACAGGCGCTGTAAGGCTGACAGACACTGTGAGGCAGGCGGGGTGAGTCAGACGACCATGCGTGGAGAGGCTGGCTAACGCGCGCGCGGAGAGGCTGGCTAACGCGCGCGCGGAGAGGCTGGCTAACGCGCGCGCGGAGAGGCTGGCTAACGCGCGCGCGGAGAGGCTGGCTAACGCGCGCGCGGAGAGGCTGGCTAACGCGCGCGCGGAGAGGCTGGCTAACGCGCGCGCGGAGAGGCTGGCTAACGCGCGCGCGGAGAGGCTGGCTAACGCGCGCGCGGAGAGGCTGGCTAACGCGCGCGCGGAGAGGCTGGCTAACGCGCGCGCGGAGAGGCTGGCTAACGCGCGCGCGGAGAGGCTGGCTAACGCGCGCGCGGAGAGGCTGGCTAACGCGCGCGCGGAGAGGCTGGCTAACGCGCGCGCGGAGAGGCTGGCTAACGCGCGCGCGGAGAGGCTGGCTAACGCGCGCGCGGAGAGGCTGGCTAACGCGCGCGCGGAGAGGCTGGCTAACGCGCGCGCGGAGAGGCTGGCTAACGCGCGCGCGGAGAGGCTGGCTAACGCGCGCGCGGAGAGGCTGGCTAACGCGCGCGCGGAGAGGCTGGCTAACGCGCGCGCTGTGAGGCAGGTTGACATGCGCTGTGAGGCAGGTTGACATGCGCGACAAGGGTGATAGACTGACCTATATGTACAGAATATCTCACTTCTAAACAGGACCAAACCAAAGATTAGAATGTGTAAACAATAAGGACACTTGAAACAACCAGATTACACATTGCTAAGTTGATAAACAACATTACATGTCTGCATGTTGATAAGCAGCAACTACAATATTCATCATCATCATCGTCGTCATCATTTTACACCCGCTTTTCCCTGCTTGCAAGGGTGGGACAGGGACTGATTCTGGCTTGATTTCTACAGCTGGATGCTCTTCCTAACACCAACCTCATTTACAGTGAGTCATGGGTGCTTTTTTGCTGTGGCACCTCCACGACCACTTTGCAGTGGAATGATATGGACCCCAGTCCCTATCATCTCATTTCTACAGCTGAGTAAACTGGAGCAATGTGAAATAAAGTGTCTTGCTCAAGGAAACAACACATCACCAGTTCAATTCTCAGACCAGGTGATGTGTTGTTTCCTTGAAATGGTATTGAATAATCAAGACCATAGCGGTATGTCATATATCAAATCTTATATTTTGTCTGATGAGGACGTACTGAAAAAAACAGCACAGTACCTTTGAAATATATATAATAAAGGATATATTTTGATTATGTGAATATTTTTCATTTGTTAACACTTTGAATGATATTAAAAGCTCCAGCAAATTTACTGTTGAGTGCTTCTAATCTATTGTAAAACTGTATTCATTGAGTAATCAACGAACGATATTAATCTTTGGTTATATATATATATATATATATATCATAAATCATGTCCTTAGAATTATTAGATAAAATATATACCATTTCCTCTCCCAATTAGCATAATTAACCATATAAAAAATCAATTAGACTAGGCTATAAGAATAAAGGCTCCTATGAAAAAATTTTCGACAAATAACCGAAAGTGGCCTCTTCGCGGTGACCCCGATAGAGTATTTATCCAATATTTCAACAGCATGTAGAAACTGACTAAATATACCGTCAACCATACACAATTAGGTGTAAATTTAAACTTAGAAGGACATGATTTATGATATATTGCTCTGATTATTTAATTTATTAATTCTTCATTGAGCCACAACGTGACCAGTTGTCACATATATATCTGTGACTCTTTATGTATATGTAAATCTTTATATTTAAATATATATATATATATATATATATATATATATAGATATCTCAGTTATAACAACAATATACATAAGTTGTTAGATACAAACACTATCAGTAAGTTGACACCAGCACCACCACCACCACCACCAACACTATCAATAAGTTGATAGACACCACCACCACCATCACCACTAACAACATCATTATCAGTAAGTTAAATAAACAAACAACAAAACATTAGTAAGTTGGTAAGTAAACAACAACAACAACAACATCAAAACATGTATTAGTAATTTGATAATAATAATATCAACAACAAGACAGTATTTCAGGTAATCTCTAAGTTGACAAGTAAGCAAGAAATAAGTCCTTTACACCTGTAGCAACTCCTTCAAAGTTTAATGATGGTTTATCAATGAACCAATCAATATATTTATTTATTTAACATATCTGTTTTCTCATTGGTTAATAATATGGTTGCTGTAGCAGTAACTTTCTGTTTGGTTAAATCCTGTGATGTTTCTGGGTTCAAATATAATGTTGGGGGTGGTGCTGTTGCAATTGGTGGTGGTGGTGGTGGTGGTGGTGACGGTGGAAGTGGTGTTGCAATGCACCACCCATCATCATTCACCACCACCCCCACTATGACTACACCCAACAACACCCCGCCCTCAATCACCACACAACCACCAATTACTACACACCATCACACACCACAACCACTAATCACCACCACCACCACCACCACTCATCTAAACACCACCAGGACACGTTACAACCATGCACCACCACTAACTAACCCTAAACTAAACACCACCACCATAACACATTACTACTATGCCCCGCCACCACTAACTAACCCTAAACTAAACACCACCACCATAACACATTACTACTATGCCCCACCACCACCACCACCACTAACTAACCCTAAACTAAACACCACCACCATAACACATTACTACTATGCCCCACCACCACCACTAACTAACCCTAAACACCACCACCATAACACATTACTACTATGCCCCACCACCACCACTAACTAACCCTAAACTAAACACCACCACCATAACACATTACTACTATGCCCCACCACCACCACTAACTAACCCTAAACACCACCACCATAACACATTACTACTATGCCCCACCACCACCACTAACTAACCCTAAACTAAACACCACCACCATAACACATTACTACTATGCCCCACCACCACCACCACTAACTAACCCTAAACTAAACACCACCACCATAACACATTACTACTATGCCCCACCACCACCACTAACTAACCCTAAACACCACCACCATAACACATTACTACTATGCCCCACCACCACCACCACTAACTAACCCTAAACTAAACACCACCACCATAACACATTACTACTATGCCCCACCACCACCACTAACTAACCCTAAACACCACCACCATAACACATTACTACTATGCCCCACCACCACCACTAACTAACCCTAAACTAAACACCACCACCATAACACATTACAACTATGTTCCACCCATGACCACCACTCACTGAATGGCTACTTCTTTGTTTGTGAATATCAGTGGGAAGAATTGTTGTCCTGTTCTGATTACAACAGCTCTGTAGAATCTGATCTTTGTGGTGAAGCGTAGGGAGTGGTTCTGCCACACGCGTTTCTGCAAGTGTCCGAATGAGCTGCTGGCCTTGGCAATGTGGTTGTTAATGTCTTTTGCTGAGGTAGCATCATTGGTAGTGTCACTTCCCAAGTATGTGAGTTGCTCCACTGCCCATCGATGTTAATCTGCAGAGGGTGGTACTCTTCAGTTGCTGGCTTCTGGGACATGACTTCAGTTTTCTTGAGGCTGATGGTCAGGCCAAAGGCCTTGGCTGCATCAGCGAAGCAGCTGACGGCTACCTGGAGATATTTCTCTGTGTGTGCACCAGAAGCGAACAGTCGTCAGAGAACAGCAGATCCAGGATCAAATTTTGGTGCAGACGGGCAGCTGTTGCAGGTTGAACACACTCCCATCTGTACGGAACTGGATGTAAATGGCCACCACTCAGTAATCCCAGACTAAATACTCCACCATGACACATTACAGTGAAAGTACAGTGCTATGCTCAACCAATCATTAAACACCACTCACCACCACTCGTCACCACCACTCGTCACCACCACTCGTCACCACCACTTGTCACCACCACTCACTACCAATCACCACACCACCACCACTCACTAACCCCAGACTAAACACCACCACCAACATGACACATTACAGCCATGCTCCATCAATCACCACACACTACCACCACACCACTCACCACTACCACCACTCACTACACACCACCACTACCACCACACCACTCACCACTACCAATCACCACACCACCACTCACTACACACCACCACTACCACCACACCACTCACCACTACCAATCACCACACCACCACTCACTACACACCACACCACTACCACCACACCACTCACCACTACCAATCACCACACCACCACTCACTACACACCACCACACCACCACTCATTACACACCACCACTACCACCACATCACTCACCACTACCAATCACCACCAACCACCACCACTCACTACACACCACACCACTCACCACTACCAATCAACACACCACCACTCACTACACCACACCACTCACTACACCACACCACTCACCACTACCACCACACCACTCACCACTATACCACACCACTCACCACTACCACCACACCACTCACCACTACCAATCACCACACCACCAATCACTACACACCATCACACCACTCACCACTACCAATCACCACACCACCACTCACTACACACCACCACTACCAATCACCACCAACCACCACTCACTACACACCACCACTACCACCACACCACTCACCACTACCACCACACCACTCAC
>OZ024748.1:12440428-12447928 GCA_964016885.1 Eledone cirrhosa
ATTTTTTAGGTGATGTCGCAGCATTGCAGGTGTAAATTCCATGGTTGTAATAGTCCGGTGTCATAGGTGGTGGGGATGGTACACTCTGGTCTTCAATAGTGAAAATGCCTGCATAGCATTCAGCAATGAGCTCTGCGCATTCCTTGGGGTCGTCAGTAACCTGGTTTGTGTGGGGATTGTGAAGAGGACCAACTGGAGAGTGAGGCCTCTGCTTTGAGTGAACATACTTCCAGAACACCTTACTGTCAGGGCTGGTTGCTATGCGCTGCTCAAATTGAAGCACTGCCTTTTTTGTCACCTGTTTGAGGTGGTTGGACGATCTATTTCGCCTCTTCCTATTAATGTCTGATTTGTGAAGTTTTTACTCACGTTCAGCATTGTGACTTTCTTTTCTGGCAAGACGGACTGCTGCAGTCTCCCAAATTGCACTTTTGGGATGTTTTTTCCGCTTACGTGGCACCGATGCTGCACATGCTGTCCATATTGAGCTCAGGATATTCTGGAGTACAGTGTTGACATCTCCAGAGTCATAGAACTCAAGCCATTTTGGCCGTTGCAATTTGGTGCAGTAACAGTTCCAGTCTGCTTTATTCCAGTCAAAGTAAGCAGTTTGGAGATGGTTGTGGTTCTTGTTATTGCCCATGAGGGATAGATTGACAATGGTCATAGCATGATCAGTCACCTAAAGGTTCCTCAGCAGTAACACTGACTGTTTCAGGAGTAGTGGTAAAGAGTAGGTCCAAAGTGTTGTCACCTCTTGTTGGGGAGGTAACTACTTGGGACCAAGGATGAACCTTATTGCATAGACTACGTGCATTCAAGGACAACAATTTGTACCTTGATTCCAGTATATGATTATATGCAGGGGATGGCAGGTTGTTCTGATTTAGTTTCCCAGAGTTTTTTCAGTTTCTTTATTGTCAGTTGTTGTGAGTACAGTGTTTTCAGACCAGCTGGTATATCTTTTCCATGTTTCACCAGCCTTAACAAACTTCCATATCTGCCCATCATCACGTAGGCTGAAGCTTTCATGTTCTGCCGAGCTGCGGTTTAAGGAAGCTGCAGCATGTCACCAACACAACAACCTTACAGAGTGGGCTGTGTGTTTTTGTCATGTCACAAACAAAATTACCATATAGAGGGGACTGGGTGCTTTTTGTTGTCACCAGGGTGGACTAGGGGTGTGTCTTTATAATTCCTACAACAACAACAAACGTTTTAAGGTCATTTTCCATGTTCAAATAATGATTAGCCTTGCTGACCCTTTGACAAGCTTCTTCATTACCACCACCAGTATCAGCAATACCACCACCACTAACACCTCCAGCAACATCATCAACAGCATACCATCACTAAGCTATCAGGTCGCAACTGACATCACCACCACTACCATCACCAGCTCCACCATCATTTGCACTACCACCAACAAACCACCATCACAACCACCACCACCACCATCAACAACAGGATTTACACCATCACCGCAGTCGCTGCCATCAACTGCACAGCCACTGCCATAATCACCTGTCACTACCACCATCATCACCTGTCACTACCACCATTGCCAACACCACCATCAACACAACCACTGCCAACACCACCACCATCAACACAACCACTGCCAACACCACCACCATCAACAAAACCACCATCAACAGAACCACTGCCAACACCATCACCACCAACAACACAACCACTGCCACCACCATCACCACCACTGCCATCATCCCGACACCACCATCAACACCACAACCACTGCCACCAACACCACCACCACTGCCAACACCACCGCCAACACCACCACCACCGCCAACACCACCACCACCATCAACACCACTACCAATACCACCACCATCAACACAACCACCACTACCACTACCAATAGTACAACCACAGCCACCAACACCACCACCACTGCCAACACCACCACCACCATCAACACCACCACCACTACCAATACCACCACCATCAACACAACCACCACCACTACCAGTACCAATAGTACAACCACAACCACTGCCATCATCAATAGCACCACTAACACCATCACCACTACCATCAACAGCTCCATTTATACCACCACCACCACCACCACCACTGCCCTCATCCCAACACCACCACCACCACCACCACTGCCCTCATCCCACCACCACCACCACCATCTTCCAATATATGTGCTCTTCCATATTTCCTGGCTTTTAATAAGTTCCTAGCTGTGAATCTCCAAATCTTTAGAATAATCTTCCGGAACAATCTTCCTGTTGATCAGAAGGCCTTCTATGAGAATTTCTTTAAATGGTTCCATTTAAAATGTCACTATATACATGGAACCACATTTATCAATATCCTAGTGAGCAGTTTGTGTGTCTGTGTATGTCTGTGTATTTGTCTGTTTGTGTGTGTGTGGGACTGTTTGTGTGTGTGTCTTCATGTGTGTTTGTGTGTGTGTCTGTATGCAGAGTGGTGTGCATATTAGTGTGTGTATTTTATCTTTTGGTCTTTGAAATAATAATAATGAAATTATTGTGTACAGTGCTCAGGTGCACTACAACTCATCAAAGGTGCATCTATAGTACATAGAATAATGTACAAATGTCAGGAAAATGAACAGTGTATGAGTCATGATATAATAATAATAATAATAATAATAATAATAATGAAATATTGTGTACAGTGCCCAGGTGCACCACAACTTATCAAAAAGTGCATGTACAGTACATAGGGCAATGCACAAACATCAGGAAAATGAACAGTGCACGAGTCATGATACACACATGTGTGCATGTGTATGGAATGGGTACATCATGTGTAGTTTTGGCGTATTTCGGGAAGCATGAGTGTCTTAAAGGATGCAGTGTCTCGGCAGCTAACAACTGACGCAGGCTGTTTGTTCCATGCTTCAGCAACTCTGAGCGTGAAAACATGTCTACAAAAGTCATGGGAGCTGTGCTGCTTTCTGACACAGGATTTCTCATATTTGTACTTGTGTGTGTGTGTGTATATATAAAGCCGACCTTACCCAATTACACCTCTCAAAGGCGATAACACACGACCGTGACCTCTGGCGTCACGCAGTAATACAGAGTACCCGACCTCCCATGGGTACAAGCTGAAGCATATAGACAATATGCCCCCACACCCTTCCACTGCGAGGTGGTCGTGGAGTGCCACGGCAAAAAAGCACCCAGCCCACACTGTAAAGTGGACGTGTAGGCGCCATGGAAAAAAAAGCACCCAGCACTCACTGTAAATGAGGTTGGTGTTAGGAAGGGCATCCAGCTGTAGAAATCAAGCCAAATCAGTTCCTGTATGAGCAAGGCATGGTCAGCCGACCAGACACTGCCCACAACAGGACAACTTGTCTAACCCATGCTAGCATGGAAGAACGGACGTAAAACGATGATGATGATATATATATATACACACACACACACAGACATATATATATATATATATATATATTATATATATATATATAATATATATATATGTGTGTGAGTGAGATGTGATTTGATGTATGTGGGATGAGTGGTGTATATATGTATGTGTTTTATCATCTGTTCTTTGTACTTCTTACATTCTATGTGTACGTGCATATGTACACATATGTGTGTGTGTTTACATAGATGTACACGTATATGTACACATATGTACGTGAGTGTGTTCACGTATATATACATGTTCGTGTGTGTGATGATGATTGATATATGTTGCAAGTTAAAATTTTATTTTTTATAATTATTTCTAAAATTTGCACAAGGCCAACAATTTGGAGGGTGAAGGTGAAGGTTGACTATATCAACCCCGGTACTTCATTTTATCAACCCCAGTACTTTATTTTACCAACCCCAGTACTTCATTTTATCAACCCAGAGTACTTTATTTTATTAACCCCAGTACTTCATTTTATCAACCCCAGTACTTTATTTTACTAACCCCAGTACTTCATTTTATCAACCCAGAGTACTTTATTTTATTAACCCCAGTACTTCATTTTATCAACCCCAGTACTTTATTTTACCAACCCCAGTACTTCATTTTATCAACCCAGACTACTTCATTTTATTAACCCCAGTACTTTATTTTATCAACCCTCAGTACTTTATTTTATCAACCCTCAGTTCTTTATTATATCAACCCCAGGACTTGATTTTACCAACCCCCTGTACTTTATTTTATCAACTGCAGAAAGATGAAACGCAACGAAGAGGTTGTAAATACCGAGTCAAATGTAGATGTGGTAATCTGTATTCCACAAAAGGAACGTTGTCCAATCATGGTGTAACCCACATTTCTTTTTGGAAAATCAAGGTCGACAAACTTTAAGTTAAAGGATCAAAGACTTAGTAGGGAGGTGGGAGATTTTAGGGAGCTCAGGATACTGTAAGATTCTACTGTACTGCTATAGGTTTGAAGAAAAACCTATCAGGGACCTAAACTAGATGGAACTATAGTGGTGTGGTTTGAAAGGGGATACTAACAGGATGAAAGACAGAATAAGAAGGCTTGGAGTTGACGAGAGCACAGGACGCAGGATGTTTCCTTCATTATAGATTTGAAGAAAAAATTAATCAGAGAGCAGGTGTACGGAACTGTAGGGGAGTGGTTTAAAAGGTGACATTAACAGGATGAAAGACAGAATAAGAAGGCTTAGGGTTGATGAGAGCTCAAGATGCAGAATGTTTCCTTTATTATAAGTTTGAAGAAAAAATTAATCAGAGAGCAGGTGTATGGAGCTGTAGTGGTGTGGTGTGGTTTCAAAGGTGACATTAACAGGATCAAAGACAGAATAAGAAGGCTTGGGGTTCATGACAGCTCTGGACGCAGGACGTTTCCTTCATTATAAATTCGAAGAAAAAAATCAATCACTGAGCAGCTGTATGGAACTGTATGAGAATGGTTGGAAAGGTGAGGTTAACAGGATCAAAGACCAATTCCATTAGTAACAATATTGACCAGTTGCTATTTTCTCTTTGGAGTTCATAACAAATCGAATATATTATCCCAACTTCTGCTGACATCAGTCTCTCTCTCTCTCTCTCTCTCTCTCTCTGACTATGGTCCCCCTCCCAGCAACTCTTCTGCCCTCCTCACCACAACAATAATCTCCTCCTCCCCCTACAATAGTATTCCCTGCTCCTCCCTCCTCGACAACATCCATACTCACCCCCCTCTCCTCCCCTAACAATACCCTTCCTCAACAAGCTTCCGCCATCTCATGGACAACGCTCTCTCTCTCCCTCACAGGCACTGCTCGCTCCCTACCACCCCCCCACTAGCAACACTCTCTTCCTTTCCCTCACCACCTTTCCCCCATGGCCACCTCCTCCCCCACTGGCAACACTCTCCTCCTCCTACACCACCACCATCTCTCCTTTCCCCCCCACACCACCACCACCATCTCTCCTCTCTCCCTCACACACCACCACCATCTCTCCTCTCCCCCCACACCACTACCATCTCTCCTCTCTCCCTCACACCACTACTATCTCTCCTCCCACACCACCACCACCACCATCTCTCCTCTCTCCCTCACACCACCACCATCTCTCCTCTCCCTCACACACCACCACCATCTCTCCTCTCCCCCCACACCACTACCATCTCTCCTCTCTCCCTCACACCACTACTATCTCTCCTCCCACACCACCACCACCACCACCACCACCACCATCTCTCCTCTCTCCCTCACACCACCACCACCATCATCTCTCCTCCCCCACACTACCATCATCTCTCCTCCCCCACACCACCACCACTATCATCTCTCCTCCCCCACACTACCACCACCACCATCATCTCTCCTCCCCCACACTACCACCACCACCATCATCTCTCCTTCCCCACACTACCACCACCACCACCATCTCTCCTCTCTCCCTCACACCACCACCACCATCATCTCTCCTCCCCCACACTACCATCATCTCTCCTCCCCCACACTACCACCACCACCATCATCTCTCCTCCCCCACACTACCACCACCATCATCTCTCCTCCCCCACACTACCACCACCACCATCATCTCTCCTCTCCCACACTACCACCACCACCATCATCTCTCCTCTCCCACACTACCACCACCACCATCATCTCTCCTCCCCCACACTACTACCACCACCACCACCGTCTCCCAACAACAGACTCTGTTTATTTCCAAACCTTTGGTTCCACTCCAGCTGGACAAAAATCTTTCATTTTTTTTGTCATCTTTTTATTTATTTCTCTCTCTCTTTGTCTCTCAATATATTTCTCTCTCTCTCAATATATTCCCCCCCCTCTCTCTCTCTCTCAATATATTCATGTCTCTCTCTCTCTCTCTATGTATTCCTGTCTCTCTCTCTCTCTCTCTATGTATTCCTGTCTCTCTCTCTCAGTATATTCCTGTCTCTCTCTCTTTCAATGTATTCCTGTCTCTCTCTCTTTCAATGTATTTCTCTCTCTCTTTCAATATATTTCTCTCTCTCTCAATATATTCCCCCCCCTCTCTCTCTCTCTCAATATATTCATGTCTCTCTCTCTCAATATATTCATGTCTCTCTCTCTCTCTCTATGTATTCCTGTCTCTCTCTCTCTCTATGTATTCCTGTCTCTCTCTCTCAATATATTCCTGTCTCTCTCTCTTTCAATGTATTTCTCTATCTCTCTCTCTCTCTATCTCTCTCTCTCTCTCTCTCTCTCTCTCTCTCTCTCTCTAAAATCTTTAAAACCACCCAACCCCATCTTTTTAATTCTCACTCTTTTAAAAAATGGTGATTTACCACAAAACTCTGTGGTTGTTGTTGTTGCCATTGTTGATGTTGCCACTGTTATTACTGTTGCTGCAGCTGTTGTTGTTACAAAATTCAACTTTATTAACATTCTCGTCAGACATGGAAACTAAATAAAGAAACAATGATATATTTTTCTCTCACTGTCTCTCTCTTATTTCTCTCTCTCTTCCTCTCTCTTGTCTCTCTCTCTCTCTTTCGTCTGCCTCTCTCTCCTGTCTGCCTCTCTCTCTCTCTCCTGTCTGCCCCTGTCTGCCTCCCTGTATTCCAAATTAGTCTTACGTTATCGATTTCAATACCAAACTTCCAATGAAACACACTGACTCTAATTTTCAAATAATTTTGAAAATAACCAAGAATTTGAAGGAATTTAGTAATATATCTGACTTTCTCATTATTTAGCTGGTGTTCGGAACTTAACTTAACAAAGGTTCTTATATAAAATTATGATGGAAGTTTTCTAGATAAATATAAACAATAGAACCACAGGTGGTTTGGAATGAGAATGGTTAAAGCTTATTCACACACCAGACACACACATAAACACTATACACACACACCACACACATAAACACCACACACACACACCATACACACACCCCACACACACACACATACAGACCCCCCCCCCCACACACACAGTTTAATCCAAGCAAGCATGGAAAACAGAAGTAAAAATGATAATTGTTTCTACGTTTGGCACAAGGCCAGCAATTACCCCAGTGCATT
>OZ024748.1:12455428-12462928 GCA_964016885.1 Eledone cirrhosa
ATGTATATATGTGTATGTATATGTATGTATATATGTATGTGTGTGTGTGTATATGTGTGTGTATGTGTATATATGTGTGTATGTATATGTATATATGTGTATGTATATATGTGTCTGTATATCTGTGTGTATATGTGTGTGTGTGTGTGTGTGTGTGTATAATGTGTGTATGTATATACATGTGTGTGTATGTATATATATATATATGTGTGCGTGTGTATGTGTATTTTGAGACATTAAAATTATTATTTCAATATTAAGACAGTAACTTAGTACAGGTAAGATACCATTATAACGAATTTTTCAGTATATTGAAATTTCTGTCAATTCCTGAAGTAATAACAAACAAGCACTCGATTTGTTTTGGCCGATCTCGTTATAAAGAATTTTTCGTTACAACAAATTTTTTATTTTACCTCGTGAATTTCATTATAACAGAATTTCACTGTATATAATTTTTATATAAAATCATGTTGGAAGATTTTAATTTAATAGGGACCTCATAATATGGGTAGTTTTGTTTTATAGAACTACAGCTATTTTAGGCCAGATTGGTATCAAAGGAGTTATATTATTGCGAGGAAACCATCTCAGTTTTACAAAATGTTTTATAGAACCAGAGCTGATTTTGGCCAGGTTGCTATGAAAGGGCTTAAACCACTACTGGACTTTATCTATAAGCTAAATAAACTATAGCCTAGGGCCTCACACCCTTAGGAACCTGATTTAAAAGAAAGTATTTTTTCTTTATCATTAGTTTTTATTCCTTAACTCTTTAGCATTTACATTATTCTATATTTACTATTGTATTTTTGCAGTGAAGGCTTTATCTCACATAATTATCTTACATAATATCGAATCTATGAGATTTTGATATTATTTTGAGAACAATACCTTAACATCAGTCTGAGTGGCTGGTTATGGCCAGTTTAGAGAATTTTGAGAGAATTCTGGCTGGATACGGCCAGTTTAAATGCTAAAGGGTTTATGCTAAATCATCTAAAATTAGGGTCTAAAATTTCATATAACTCAGGGCCTCATCAGGCGAATGTCTGACTCTGGGTTAAACTATTGCAAGGAAACCACAACAGTTTTACAAAAAATGTGAGTGAAGTGAAACAGTTGAAATGGGAATGAAAGACTCTACTGCTAGCTGGGAACTCACCATCATTCCCTGGTATTTACTCTATCAATAGAAAACAACTAAATTCATATTCTGCCTCCATTTTCCAACAGTTCAACCATGACAGTTTGCCCTGCTTTTCAATTGTTTTTGTTTAGTTTTTTTTTTTCTCTCCTTTATTATGTTTTTTGATGGGGGTGGGGTGAGCTATGGTAAGGGAGGGGGCATTTACTAAAAAAAAACACAATAAAAAATCTATAAAAAAACTTTCTCCCTCCATGACCCCGATGACCACCACTACTACAACTAGCATTATCAACATCACCACCACCAACAAAAACACCACCACCACCAACAAAAACAGCAACACCACCACCAACAAAAACAGCAACACCACCACCACCACCAACAAAAACAGCAACACCACCACCACCACAAACAAAAACAGCAACACCACCACCAACACCAACAAAAACAGCAACACCACCACCAACACCAACAAAAACAGCAACACCACCACCAACACCAACAAAAACAGCAACACCACCAACAAAAACAGCAACACCACCAACAAAAACAGCAACACCACCACCAACACCAACAAAAATAGCAACACCACCACCACCACCAACAAAAACAGCAACACCACCACCAACAAAAACAGCAACACCACCACCAACAAAAACACCACCACCAACAAAAACAGCAGCACCACCACCACCACCACCAACAAAAACAGCAACACCACCACCAACACCAACAAAAACAGCAACACCACCAACAAAAACAGCAACACCACCAACAAAAACAGCAACACCACCACCAACACCAACAAAAATAGCAACACCACCACCACCACCAACAAAAACAGCAACACCACCACCAACAAAAACAGCAACACCACCACCAACAAAAACACCACCACCAACAAAAACAGCAGCACCACCACCACCACCACCAACAAAAACAGCAACACCACCACCACCACCACCAACAAAAACAGCAACACCACCACCACCAACAACAAAAACAGCAACACCACCACCACCACCACCAACAAAAACAGCAACACCACCACCACCAATACTGTCAACATCTAAAGCATCACTATGAATGTGACCACCACCACAACCATCACCACTAGCACTATAAACACCACCACTAATACACCCCCACATCACTACTGCTATTACTTCTACTACTCCCCACCACCACTACTAGCTATACCCCCATCACTACTACTGCTACTACTATTACTACTATTCCCCACCACTACTACCTATACCCCCATCACTACTACTACTACTACTACCCAACTCCCATCACCCACCCACCACCACTCACCACCCTCACCACTCACCACCCTCACCACTCACCACCACTCACCAGCCTCACCACTCACCACCCTCACCACTCACCACCCACCACCACTCACCACCCACCACTACTCACCACCCTCACCACCCTCACCACTCACCACCCACCACCACTCACCACCACCACCACCACCATTCTATTTTCCTCAGTTAATAATCAAAGAAGACAGATATATCAATTGATACCCAGCCAATTGGCAGTGATGGCCACCAAGCCCCTCCCCCTTACTCCTCTTCTCCACCACATCACAACTACCAAAATATATTTTTTATTTATTCTATGTTCACTTCCAGCTCAGATTTTATTTCGATGAGAAATAATATATTCATTTACTGGTTTGTCATTAGACTGTGGCCATGCTGGGGCATTACCTCGAAGTAATTTACTCTCAGACGTCAAATAATCACCCCCCCCCCTGCTTACTAATCCCCCCCCCCCCCCCCCCCCCTTCCCTGCTTATTAATTTTCAGTTCCCCATCCTACTCCTCGCTTATTAAATTTTGCTAATCTATCTCTGGCTAAATTTTATTTTAAGTGGTAGCATTCTTGCGACAATTAATTTTCTTTATACATTAAAAAAAACTATTATACATTTACAAGGGCGGTGGATTGTCAGTGTCGGTAGAGCGTCGGACCGGACATCATGCTTTGATGCATAGTTACGCCCCTTTCCATTCTGAGTTCAAATCCCACCGAGGTTAACTTTGCCTTTCAACCTTATGGGGTCGATAAAATGAAGTACCAGTAATGCACTGGGATAATTGCTGGCCTTATGCCAAAATTATACATTTATAAGAAAAATACATTAATATATAAGTATGTATACGTACATACATATATGTGTACAGACGCGCAGTAGTATGTATCATCATCATCTTCGTTTAATGTCCATATTCCACGCTCGCACGGGTTTGGACGGGAGTTTTCCCACTTGAGGCAAGAGTGGTTGTCTTGCTCGCATAGGACTGTCTGGCGGGTTTTCTACGGCTGGATGCCCTTCCTAACACCAACCACATGTACAGTGTGGAACTGGGAGGTTTTTACCGTGTTGCCTACACGGCCACATTACAGCGTGGACTATCTGGTGGGTTTTCTACGGCTGGATGCCCTTCCTAACACCAACCACATTTACAGTGTGGAACTGGGAGGTTTTTACCGTGTTACCTACACGGCCACATTACAGCGTGGACTGTGTGTTTTTTTGTTGTGACACCTACACGACCTCATTTGTTTCGGGCTGGATGTTGTGGTACCAACATAACTTTACATATATATATATATATACATACATGCACACATATATATATGTACGTATGGGTTTACCGAACATTTATTATAATGTCGTATACATACTTATATTTAGGTATCAGCCGTACTAAGAGTGAGAAATGAAATTTCGTTTCATTCTTTTCCACAATACATTAATACATTACAAGAAATCTCATAAGTTATAAAATAAATACGATGGGTTGGGGACTCAATATGCAAACTAAACAACTAATTCTGGTATTTTAAAAAATCAACAAAGACAACCTAGAAAAATTACTCACCCCCCCCGTTACCCCCCCGTTTACCCCCCCACGTTTATCCCCCGCCCTGCTTATTCTACCCCCCACTTATTCCAACAACCGCCTACCTTATTCCAACACACCCCACTTATTCCAACAACCCCCTACCTTATTCCAACACCCCCCACTTATTCCAACAACCCCCTACCTTATTCCAACACACCCCACTTATTCCAACAACCCCCTATCTTATTCCAACGCCCCAGCTTATTCACCCCGCTATTATTTGGGACCCGAGAACGCCAGTATTTTAATTTTGTTTTCATGTCTGGTTCTTATTATGGAGGCACGTGGCCCAGTGGTAAGGGTGTTGGACTTAAAACCATAACACCATGGGTTCGGTTCTTAGACTGGGTTGTGTGTTGTGTTCTTGAGCAAAACACTTCCTTTTACCTTGCTGCAGTTATACTCAGCCGAAAATGAGTACCAACAGTAGCTGGGGGTTTAACCCTACAATAGACTGGCGTCCTGTCCAGGGGGAAGTCTTGTACTCTGTCGCTTAACACCAAGAAAACTGGGACAATCAATGAGCCTCTGGTCTTGAGGCAGATTTCAACCCTGCAATGGACTAGTGTCCAGTCCAAGGGGAAGTCTTGTTCTCTGTCACTTCATGCCATGGAAACCGGGATAAACACTGGTCCGATGAGCCTCTGGACTTGTGACAGACTTAAGTATTTATTATATCAATCTCTGTTTTTATTATGAACTGAACTGCTAAGTTATGTCACATGGAAGCAAGTGGCATAGTGGTAAGGGTGTTTGACTTATGACCATAATGGTGTGGGTTCAATTCCTAGACTGGGTTGTGTGTTGTGTTCTTGTGCAAAACATTTTATTTCATGTTGTTCCAGTAAACTCAACTGAACATGAGTTCCAGCAATAGCTGGGAGTTCAACCCTGCGATGGTCTGGCGTCCTGTCCAGGGGGGAATATTATACTCTCAGTCGCTTAACACCATGGAAATCAGTATAAGCACCGGCCTGATGAGCGTCTAGGCTTGAGACACTTAGACTAAGTTATGAGGCACGCACACACACACACACACACACACACACACACACACACACACACACACACACACACACACACACACACACATAGCTTCATAGCTTCATAGCCATCATTTTTGGAGCTACGGGTTATATACCAACCCGCTTGGACCAAAGTATGTCTGAACTTGGATTTGCGGACAAAAAGCGCAGCTCCCTAATTCATAGACTACAAATGGCTGCGATAGCTGGCACCTTCAAAATTTGCAAAACATTCTTGCGATTCAAGGGATGACAATTTCTTTTCTTTTACAACCTTGCCACCAGGAAGGTGGCCGGTCAAAAAAATATACTCGAAATTAAGAGAAAGAGATAACACACACAACACAACACAACACACACACAGACACACACACAGACAGACACAGACACAGACAGACACAGACACAGACACACACAGACACAGACACACACAGACACACACACTCACACTCTCTGTCTCTCTCTTTCTCTCTCTGTCTCCATTAAATATTGAGTCAGGAGAATGAGCGGTCATTAATATAGTTGAATAATAGTTTAATTAAGGCCAAGTCTGAAGTTTTGCATGTGTTTACAAGGTCGTCAGACAGACACACACACACACACACACATACACATATAAAGGCACATACATACACACTTACATTAAATATTGATAGTAACAAGAATTAGTACTTCATGGATGTCTTTACAAGGTCATCAAAGACATGCGCACACTGACACACACTGACACACACTGACACACACACACACACACACACACACACACACACACACACACACACACACACACACACACACACACACACACACACACACACACACACACACACACACACACTGACACACACACACACACACACCACACACCACACACACACCACACACACACCACACACACACCACACACACACACACACACCACACACACCACACACCACATACACACCACATACACACCACACACACACCACACACACACCGCACACACACCGCACACACACCACACACACCACACACACGCCACACACACCACACACACCACACACGCACCACACACACACCACACACACACACCACACACACCACACACACACACCACACACACACCACACACACACACACACATCACACACATCACACACACACACACACACACACATCTCACACACACCACACACATCACACACATCACACACACCACACACACACCACACACACCACACACACACACCACACACACTGACACACACACACACGTCTTCTGCAGTTACTGTCTATCCCTTCACAAGACATTGAATGACCTGAGGTTACGGTAGAAGACACTTTCCCAAGGTGCTGCACTGCAGGACTAAACCTGAGACTATGTGGTTACAAAGGAACCCTTTAGCATTTACATTACTTTATATTTACTATTGTATTTTCCACTGTAAAGGCTTTCTCACATAACATTTACATTACTCTATATTTACTATTGTATTTTCATAGTAAAGGCTTTATCTCACATAATATCTCACATAACATTTACATTACTCTATATTTACTATTGTATTTTCCACTGTAAAGGCTTTATCTCACATAATATTTACATTTACTCTATATTTACTATTGTATTTTCCACTGTAAAGGCTTTCTCACATAACATTTACATTACTCTATATTTACTATTGTATTTTCATAGTAAAGGCTTTATCTCACATAATATCTCACATAACATTTACATTACTCTATATTTACTATTGTATTTTCACAGTAAAGGCTTTATCTCACATAATATCTCACATAACATTTACATTACTCTATATTTACTATTGTATTTTCATAGTAAAGGCTTTATCTCACATAATATCTCGCATAATATTTACATTACTCTATATTTACTATTATATTTTCATGGTAAAGGCTTTACCTTACATACTTATCTCACATAATATTTATATTACTCTATATTTACTATTATATTTTCATAGTAAAGGCTTTATCTCACATAATATCTCACATAACATTTACATTACTCTATATTTACTATTGTATTTTCATAGTAAAGGCTTTATCTCACATAATATCTCACATAACATTTACATTACTCTATATTTACTATTGTATTTTCATAGTAAAGGCTTTATCTCACATAATATCTCACATAATATTTACATTACTCTATATTTACTATTGTATTTTCATGGTAAAGTCGTTACCTTACATACTTATCTCACATAATATTTACATTTACTCTATATTTACTATTATATTTTCATGGTAAAGTCTTTACCTCATACAATTATCTCACATAATATTTAATCTATGAGATTTTGATTTTGTTTTGAGAACAATACCTTAACATCAGTATGAATGGCCAGTTACAACCAGTTTGAACAGAAAGAGGTGAGAGAATTCTGGCAGG
>OZ024748.1:12470428-12477928 GCA_964016885.1 Eledone cirrhosa
CACACACACACACACACACACACACACTCATACTCACATACACATACATACATTGTCTCACTGTCTGTTCTCCCAATAAAATCTGTCTAATAAAATCACTTCCATAAAAATAGCCAAACAAAATCTGAAAATATATTTCCAGAGAAGTAGCAAGAAGCTCCAGCTTGGCCGTGTCTCATTGATATACTCTCTCTCTCTCTTTCATATATACTTTCTCTCTCTCTCTCTCTCACTCTCTCTCTCTCTCTCTCTCTCTCTCATACATTTAAATACGTTTCCTGCCCACCCCTCTCTCATTTATATTTCATACTTTACCATACACATACTATATCACATGCATTACTATAGGCTTAGTGGTTAGAGCATTGGCCTTGCAATCGAAAGGTTGTGAGTTCAATTCTCAGACCGGGTGATGTGTTGTTTCCTTGAGCAAGAGACTTTATTTCACATTGCTCCAGTTTACTCAGCTGTAGAAATGAGATGATAGGGAATGGGGTCTCTATCATTCCACTGCAAAGTGGTCGTGGAGGTGCCACGGCAAAAAAGCACCCAGCACTCACTGTAAATGAGGTTGGTGTTAGGAAGGGCATCCAGCTGTAGAAATCAAGCCAGAATCAGTTCCCGTCCCACCCTTGCAAGCAGGGAAAAGCGGACGTAAAATGAAATGATGAAATGATGATGATATATATATATATATATATACACACATATACACTTTACCATAATACTAGACCACACATTACTACACAGACACACACACACACATTTACCATATATACTATACCACACATTACTATATATATATACACTCATACACATATTACCACATATATTACGCGCACACACACATAAATACATACCTATGCCTCCATGCATGTGCTAACACACACATGCTAATATACACCCACATATACATATATAAACATACACACATATATACACACATATATATATACATTTATACACATATATACACACGTATATATATATATATTATATATGTATATATATATATACATATATCCAGTCCACACTGTAAATGTGGTTGGTGTTAGGAAGGGCATCCAGCCGTAGAAAACCTGCCAGATAGTCCTATATGAGCGAGACTCGGTCACCCGACCAACCTTGCCTCAAGTGGGACAATTCCCGTCTAACCCATGCTAGCGTGGAAGATAGATAAATGAGGATTATATATATATATATAAATATATATATATATCATCATCATCATCATCATCACCGTTTTACGTCCGTTCTTCCACGCTAGCATGGGTTAGACGGGTTGTCCTGTTGTGGGCAGTGTCTGGTCGGCTGACCATGCCTTGCTCATACAGGAACTGATTTGGCTTAAAACACACAGTCCACGCTGTAATGTGGCCGTGTAGGCAACACGGTAAAAACCTCCCAGACCCACACTGTAAATGTGGTTGGTGTTAGGAAGGGCATCCAACTGTAGAAAACCTGCCAGACAGTCCTATGCGAGCAAGACAATCACTCTTGCCTCAAGTGGGACTACCCCCGTCCAAACCCATGCAAGCGTGGAACACGGACGTTAAACGTTGATGATGATGATATATATACATATATATAAATTCAACGAGAATCGCATTTCAGCGACTAGAAAAAGCGAAATGTAATGCAAATTCTGAGTTATGCTGGCAAGCACTCCATGGGCTAAAGAGACCAGAGCAATAAACATAGGTTATAAAGGCCATACAAAACTGAGAAGGCCGTCAAGAAGCCATAAACCACCTAAGCCATATATATATATATACACATACATACATACATACATACATACATACACACACAATATAATTTGCCAATTCTTTTCCATCTTTCTGCTCTCTATTTGCAATGTAAACATCTACTTCACTTTGGTTTATCTCAAAGAAAAAAAAATCAATGCTTTTGTACAAATATATACACATATATACAAATACTCACACACACACATGTACATATATACACACATACATACATACATATATACTATACACACACACATACATATATACTATATGTACACACATATATAGTCACATATATACATATATACACACACATACATACACACATCTATACATATATATACACACATATATACATACACACACATATTCACACACACACACATACACACACACACACACACATACACACACACACAGACACAGACACACACATACGCACACACACACATACACATACAGACACTCACACACTCTCACTCTACTCTCTCTCACTCTCACTCTACTCTCTCTCACTCTCACTCTACTCTCTCTCACTCTCACTCTACCCTCTCTCTCACTCTACCCTCTCTCTCACTCTACCCTCTCTCTCACTCTACCCTCTCTCTCACTCTACTCTCTCTCTCACTCTACTCTCTCTCTCACACTACTCTCTCACTCTACTCTCTCTCACTCTACTCTCTCTCTCTCACTCTACCCTCTCTCTCTCATTCTACCCTCCCCTTCTCCCCCCCTCCCCTTCTATCTCCCCTCCCCTTCTCTCTCCCCTCCCCTTCTCTCTACTCTCTCTTTCTCTCTACTCTGCTCTCTTCACCCCCTCTCCACAACCTTACATTATATACCAATGAATCTCTAATCATATCATTTAAACATTAGATTCTATGTATATTGTTGTTGTCATTGTTGTTGTTACAGTTGTTGTCATTGTTGTTGTGGTTATAGTTGTTGTCATTGTTGTTGTGGTTATAGTTGTTATTGTTGTTGCAATTGTTGTTGTTTTCATATTTAATGTTAGTGTCTTGCTTTTTTTTCTACTTTGCTATCTTTTTGAATTTAAAAGTCTCTCTCACTCTCTATATGTGACTCTCTCTCTCTCTCTCTCTCTCTCTCTCTGTGAGTATCTCTCTATTTGTGAGTCTCTCTCTCTCTCTGTATTTGTGAGTCTCTCTGTATTTGTGAGTCTCTCTCTCTCTCTCTAAAGAGTGTGTTATTTATAATTTATATGAACATTTGTTGGGCACTTTTAGTGAAAAATACCTCGTTAAGACTAATTATAATCAACCCTGTGGTGTACATATTTATGTCTTATTATTGTCTCGCTCTCTCTCTCTCTCTAGAAATCCGTATATATGTGAATGTGTATATATATATATATATATACACATAGACACACACACGCATATATGTATATATGTGAATGTGCATATATATATATGCTTACATCTTCATAGGCATGTTTACATGTGTACTAAACATGTGTCTGTGTTGTCCAGACACACATTGTTGGCTGAAAGATATTATATATAAAGACAAGATGTTTACATCTGTCTATACATGTAGTATTGCTGAAACATCGATAGATATGTTCTGTAGTACTTCTCTCTTATTCCTGAGAGGGTCGTGGGGGAAGAGTCCTTAAATACTTCTTCCAGTGAGTCCTGTCGGAAGCAACCATCTTCAATTGATCTGGCTAGATCCCCAGGTGTGATCAACCAAGCCCATGGATTTAAGATGGTATAATACTTAGCAATGTATCATCATCATCATCATCATCATCATTTTACGTCCCCTTTTCCCTGCTTGCAAGGGTGGGATGGGAACTGATTCTGGCTATGATTCTGGTATGTGCATATATATATGTATATATGTACATGTGTATATATATATAATATATATATATGTATATATATAATGTTTGTGTGTATGTAAAAGGCAAACAGAAATATATTAGTTTAATGCTTGAAAAAGCAGGAAGAGTCTTAACGGTTTGGACACTAGTCCTTCAATATATATATATGATGATGATGATGAGGATGTCAACAAGGATGATGATGACAATTAGGATGATGACAACAAGGATGATGATAACGATGATGATGATGATGAAGAAACCTCCATGAGATATGACCTCATAGCAGGCTAGGTTAAACATGTGTAACAACCACTACAGAATCTGCTGAAATTGGCAGTAAATTATGTTTTAGTAGAGGAGGAAACATGTAAAGTTGTGATGTTAATGGCTCTCCCAAAACGTTAGTAGTAATGTTGTTGGAGAACGGAAATGACTTTAAGTAGTAATGAAAATTGAGTTGTCAATTTGTGTTAGCTGAGATCTGACATCTTGTAGTATAGCACTTACCATTTATTTCTTCGGAATATTTATCTTTGGATGAGATCGGAATCAATCAATCACTAATTTGTAAGACACCTGTGATGTTGTGGCGTTTATACCTTTACCTACTTCAATAGAAGAGGGAAATATCTTTAACCCTTTAGTTACCATAATGAAAGACATTGCTTATAATTTTCAAATCATTTTGAAAATGATAAATCCTTTAGCATTTAAACCAGCCATATCCGGCCAGAATCTCTTACCTCTTACTGTTCAAACTGGCTATAACCAGCCACTTATTCTGTTGTTAAGGTATTATTCTCAAAATAAATATCAATATCTTATAGATTCAATATTATGTGAGATAATTATATAAAATAAAGCCTTTACTGTGAAAATATAATAGTAAATATAGATTACTGTAAATGCTAAAGGGTTAAGAATGTAGAGAGTTTTATTAGTAAATTTTTCATTATTAAACTGGTAGTTGGAACATAACTTAACAAAGGTTCTTACAATTATAATGGTTTCTGATTTAGGTGTGAGACTAATAATTTTGGAGAAGGGGAAAGCTGATTAAATCTTTTTGCATTTAAAACCGGCTACATCCAGCCAGAATTCTCTCACCCTTTTCAGTTCAAACTGGCCATAATTGGCCACTCATACTGATGTTAAGGTATTGTTCTCTAAATAAATAATATCAAAGTCTCATAGATTCGATATTATGTGAGATAATTATGTGAGGTAAAGTCTTTACCATGAAATACAATAGTATATATAGAGTAATGTAAATGCTAAAGGGTTAAATTAAACAATTGTGTATCATAGAACTTGAAATGGTTTGTCGTAGTTTGGTATCAAAATATAAACACTTTAAATTAAACAACTGTGTATGATAGAACCAGAAATGGTTTGTGGTAGTTTGGTATCAAAAGGGTTAGACGATGGTAATGGTAATTTATTTGCCTTGTCAATTTGTGTTAGCTGAGAGCTGACATCTTGCAATGGTGCTAGCACTTAACATTAATGTCTGCAGAATATTTACATTGGGATGAGAACAGAATCAATCAGCCAATCAATCTTTGAGAGAAAGACTGATGAAGAACAAGAATTCTTGAAGAATTACGAATTACGAAAACATTGATCAAGAAAGAAGAGGAATTTTGGTCACTAAAATTTACAAAAAAAAAAATATAATATAATAAAAAAAAAAAAAAAAAATTAGTTTGACACCCATTTTAGTGGTTTTAAAAGACAAGATTTTTTTCTTTGAAATATTTTTGAAGATGCCCTTTCTGCTTATAACCTTTCTGACTTGCTGCTTACCTGCTCTCCTGGTTAAAATAACATGCTGTGTTGCCACTTGCAGTATTATTTTTAGCTCTGCTGTCTTCCTCGTATCATCAGCAGTCGCAGTCCTTAATAAATATATTCAGTGCTTTTATACATGCAACAGATAGGAATTACTAATTCTTCAGTCACCTGTCACTATTAATAGCATTGCAAAGTTGCTATGGAGTTTTCTTCTTGTTGTTGTAGTAGAGTTTAATGTTGGTGTTGGTGTTGCTGCTGGTGTTGTTGGTAGTGATGTTGTTGGTGGTGTTGGTGGTGTTGGTGTTGCTGTTGTTGGAGGCTTTGTTGCTGCTGTTGATGGTGTTGCTGTTGATGGTGTTGGTGCTGATGGTGTTGGTGCTGATGGTGTTGGTGCTGATGGTGATGGTGTTCGTGCTGATGGTGTTGGTGTTGATGGTGTTGGTGCTGATGGTGTTGGTGCTGATGGTGTTGGTGCTGATGTTGCTATTATTGCTGCTATTACTGTTATTACCGTGGTTGTTGTTGTATATCTTGCTTTCCCTCTAGTGATATTTTTGACCACATAACTGCAGTAATGTGACAATAATGAGTCGAGAGTTTGGTTGGCTATAATATAGTAAACTAGATTTTTAGTCATTGAGGGAGAAAAACTACATTAAAGATATTTTGGACTGCAGATTGACTTAATAATGGCTATAGGGTGTATGTATTGGAAGACTTGACAGTGAAGTTATGAGTTCAAACACTGCCCTAAGCATATTATTTGTCATATATATATCATCATCATCATCATCATCATCATCATTTTACGTCCGCTCTTCCCTGCTTGCAAGGGTGGGACGGGTCTTATTCAGTACAGCATCTCTCCACTTGTCACGATCCTTCATGTATATATATATATAACACAGGGTGTCCCAAAAATATATACACACTTCAACAGCATTTTAATAAATATTGCCTGTACAGGTAATCAAAATGTGTATACATTTTTTGGGAACACCCTGTATATATGAATAGAGAAAGAGAGAGATGTAAAATCATAAAATCCCGACCGGCACCAAGCTAGGTTTTACATATCTCTATACCCACTCTACATCTCCCCAATTATTGAGGACTCACATGATTAGTAGTCTCCTCAGTCTTAGCATGCTGCAGACATATATATATATATATTATTCAGAATAATAATAAATGAAGACATTCACATAATCAAAATATATGTTTTATTATATATATTTCGAAGGTACTGTGCTTTTTTTTCAGTACGTCCTCGTCATATATATATATATATATATTCTCTAAAATGGCTGACTGAATATACATGTCTTTTCTCATTCTCAGTTCCTTCATCTTCTCACACTATCTTTCTATTTCATCTGTTATTTCTCATTCTATCTTCTGATGACCAAAGACTGTTAATTGTGTTATATTTTAATTAACACACGTTTCTTCCACATCATGAAATATATAATTAATTATTAGTTAAATAATTATATGAACAAATGATTGGATTCATCAGAATTATTATAAAATACATGAAACATTTTTACCTCTTCGAGTCATTTTGTATGCAAATAGAATTGTATATAGCCTTCTGAGTAGTTGGCTTTACTAAATCTAATATTTTGAGCTGTAATTACTTCTTCACCTACCCTTATCTGTTTTGTCATTCGAAAACTTTTTATTCTAAACTATATATGTATATATATATATATATATATATATATATCATATATCCACTCACCTTCTCTCTTTATTTTAGCCCAACACCAATCTATATGGAGTCCATCCTTTCTATCTCAACATGGAAGGTGACAACAACGCCCATGGTGTGTTCCTTCTAAATAGTAATGCAATGCGTAAGTGTTACATTCTTTTATTATCATTATTATTTGGCAGTATAGTTAGAGGGTCGGACGCCATGCTTTGACGTATAGAGTTACGACCCTTGCCATTCTGAGTTCAAATCCCGCCGAGGTCAAGTTTGCCTTTCATCCTTACGGGGTCGATAAAATAAAGTACCAGTAATGCACTGGGTAATTGCTGGTGTTGTACCAAACGTAGAAACAATTATTATTTATGGATTGGTGGTGGATTGGCAGT
>OZ024748.1:12482928-12487928 GCA_964016885.1 Eledone cirrhosa
GTCTCTTTTGGATGCATGTATGCCTGTGTGATTAACATAAATGTTTACTTCACAATGAGGTTCTCTGTGTGTGTGTGTGTGTGTGTGTGTGTGGAACTTTATAGTCTTTTACGTTCTGAGATCAAATCCTGCCAAGTTTAGCTTTGCCTTTCATTTTTACGGGGTCAATAAAATAAAGTACCAGTAATGCACTGCGGTTCATTTAAATCAGAAATCATTGGTGTATTGGCAGTATCGGTAGAACGTCGGACAATATGCCTTATGGCATACAGTTATGGCCCTTTACTTTCTGAGATCAAATCCTGCCGAAGTTAGCTTTTGTCTTTCATCCTTGTGGGGGTCAATAAAATAAAGTATCAGTAATGCACTGGGGTTGATTTGATTTGACTTTGCCCTTCCACCAAGATTGTTGACCTTGTGCCTAAGTCAGAAACCATTATTTAAACCCATGCAAACCCTGGAGAAATAGACTTTAACCCTTTAGCATTTAAACCAACTGTATCCAGCTAGAATTCTCTTACCTCTTTCTGTTCAAACCGGCCATAACTGGCTGCTCATACTGATGTTAAGGTATTGTTCTCAAAATAAATATCAAAATCTCATAGATTCAATATTATGTGAGATTATGTGAGGTAAAACTTTTACCACAAAAAATACAATAGTAAATACAGAATAATGCAAATGCTAAATGGTTAAGGAATTGTTTTCAAAATAAATATCAAAATTTGATGTTATGTGAGGTAATTATAAGAGGTAAAGTGTTTACCATGAAAATACAATAATATATATATAGAGTAATGGGAACGCTAAAGAGTTAAACGATGATATTGATGATGAAATTGATGATGGTGATGATATTAAACTTTGTTTGTTTTATTTTATTTTTTCTGATAACCAGGATGGTGCAATTAGCAGTCAGCAGCCAAAGGGGACTTATCCCCCCTATGATGATGGTATTACTGATGGAGTTTTCATAACAGATCCTCAAGATGGTAAACCATTGGTTGGTCGTGTAAGTCAACAATTTTATTTCAGCACTTTGTTGGAATTTTCATGTCTATGTCTGTCTGTCTGTGAGAATAATTAAACCAGATGCTGTTTAATGTTGAAGACACTATGGGTATGTGGTTGGCATTAGGAAGGGTACCCAGCTGTAGGAAACCTGCCAGAAACAGTTATATATGAGTGAGACATGGTCACCCGACCAATCTTGCCTCTAATGCGACAAACCCGTCCAACCCATGCTAGTGTGGAAGATGGGCGTTAAACGATGATGATGATGGTAATGATGATGTGGTTAGAATATCTCGGGGAAATAATCGCTGGACAGATTTTACGGGCAGAACCAATTGGAAAGAGACCCAGGAGTAGACCCTGAGCAAGATGGTTGGATAACATCCATTATCTTGGCTGGTCTCGTTTGGGGATCTAGCTGGATCAGTTGGAGACGATTGCTTCTGACAGGACCCACTGGAAGGAGTGTTTGAGGACTCTGCCCCATGACCCTCTCAGGAATGAGTGGGCAAAGAAGAACAGATCTAAGCTGCTGGTATTTTAAGCTGTGACCATGTTGTGAGAATGCCAAATACTAGTATTTCAGGATCTTTATCTGTCTTCAGTAATGTTTACTCACTTGATACTTATATATAGATTTTTTGCAAATACTGTAGAACCTTGGTTCACCAACTTAGTTCATTCTTGAAGGTCATTCGTCATCTGAAATGTTAGTAAACTGAAACTATTTTCTGTGAGAAATAGAGAGAGAGAGAGAGAGAGAGAGACTGTGTGAAAGACAGATAGATATCACCATAGTAACTAACTACACAGTAAGTGATGCTTTCCCACCGATACTCCCAGCTTGTTGCCAACAATTGTTGCCAGCTTGTGTGTTCATTACTCAAGAAACCGTTTGTGAACCGAGATGTTTTATGTTCGGAAAAATTGTTCACAAACGGATTTGATCCTGATGAAAGGCAATCGTGAAGTGAGGGTCCACTGTACTAGATTTATGGAGATGCTCATTTGCATAGCACAAATCCCACCGATACTGGCTCTTGTACTGATTGTTATTCTTACTTTTATTGTTATTATTGTTGTTGTTATTATATTTATTATTGTTGTTTTTGTTGTTGCTCTTATTATTATTAAGGGCGGTGGATTGGCAGTATGGGTAGAGGGTTGGACGCCATGCTTTCCAGCATAGAGTTCCGTCCCTTTACGGCCCTTTATGGTCTGAGTTCAAATCCCACCGAGGTTGACTTTGCCTTTCATCCTTACGGGGTCGATAAAATAAAGTACCAGTAATGCACTGGGATAATTGCTGGCATGATGCCAAAAGTAGAAACAATTATTATTATTACTATTTTTATTATTGATATTTTTATTCTTGTTATGTTATTTTTATTATTCTGTATCTGTAGAGGGTCGGACGCCATGCTTTCCAGCATAGAGTTCCCTCCCTTTACGGCCCTTTATGGTCTGAGTTCAAATCCCGCTGAGGTTAACTTTGCCTTTCATCCTTACGGGGTCGATAAAATAAAGTACCAGTAACGTACTGGGTAATTGCTGGCCTTGTTCCAAAAGTAGAAACAATTATTATTATTATTGTTAGGGTGGTGGGTTGGCAGTATTGGTAGAGCATTGGACAACATGCTTAACGGCATAGAGTTACGGCCCTTTACGTTCTGGGTTCAAATCCCGCCGATGTTATCTTTGCATTTCATCCCTACAGGGTTGATAAAATAAAGTACCAGTAATGTACTGGGGTCGATTTAATTTAATTGACCCCCCCTCCCCAAATTACTGGCCTTGTGCCTATATAAGAAACCATTATTATTATTATTATTATTAGTATCATTGTTATTATTGTTGTTCAAATTCCACCAAAGTTAACTTTGCCTTTCATCCTTATGGGGTTGATGAAATAAAGTACCAGTAATGCACTGGGATTGATTTAATCGATTTCCCCTTTCCCCCAAATAGTTGGCCTTGTGCCTAAATCAGAAATTATCAGTTGTTATTGTTGTTGTTGTTGATATTACCATTTTATCGGTGATGAGAATTATTGGAATCGTGTGTCTGTTTCGTAGGTATTATTATCATTATGGCTAGACATTTCTATAACTATTGATCAGTAAAGGGGAAATAGTTTGGTCATATTGTTTGCAGTTAGTTAATTACTAAAGTCTACCATCTGTCTGTTCACTTGTATATTATGTTTCTATATTAATAGAAACAAGATAATATATGGCATCAGACTGAATATGTGAAGTGATGTGCAATGTAAGTGTGAGAGATAGACAGAGCTTGGATGAGCTGAGAGAGAAGACTGTGTTGGTACGGACATGTGATGTGCATGGATGATGATTGCTGGGTGAAGTGCCAGGAAATCCCAGTGGTAGGAAGCTGCAGTAGAGGTAGACCAAGGAAGACCTGGGTTTATGAGGAATCAGAAGTGATGTGCAACATAGAAGACTATTAAAACACCCAAGAAACCTTCTATGGTGATGTAACCTTCTAGAATGTCAGCTAAATCTGTGGAGGTGTGAGTTGTAACAACATAAGATGGGGGGGCCTTTATAATTAAAACATCCAAGGAATCTTTTAGATGTTAGCTCGTAGGAGTTGAAATAAACTTAAATAGGTGAGCTGTAGCAACATAATAGGGCAGGGACCCCTATCATTAAAACTACCAAGTACCCTATGAGATGTCGCCTTGTAGAAGGTCAACTTAACCTGCTTAGAGCTGTAAATTTAATTTCATTTTTCATTTTATATATTTCATTTCTGATATTCCAGTTTGGGACAGATATATTCTATATAAGATATTGATGATATGAAGTAACTCTAGTTTGGGACAGTTATATTCTATATAAGATATTGGTATTATCAACTCTAGTTTGGGACAGTTACATTCTATATAAGATATTGGTATTATCAACTCTAGTTTGGGACAGATATATTCTATATATGATATTGGTATTATCAACTCTAGTTTGGGACAGTTATATTCTATATATGATATTGGTATTATCAACTTTAGTTTGGGACAGTTATATTCTATATAAGATATTGATGATATCAAGTAACTCTAGTTTCGGACAGTTATATTCTACATAAGATATTGGTATTATCAACTCTAGTTTGGGACAGTTATATTCTATATAAGATATTGGTATTATCAAGTAACTCTAGTTTCGGACAGTTATATTCTACATAAGATATTGGTATTATCAACTTTAGTTTGGGGCAGTTATATTCTATATAAGATATTGGTATTATCAAGTAACTCTAGTTTAGGACAGTTATATTCTATATATGATATTGGTATTGCCAACATATTAACTCTAGTTTAGGACAGTTATATTCTATAATAATAGACTTATCATTTTCTAAGTGTAATATTAAAATAAAAAAATCTTTCTTCAGCCTTGAGACTCATCAGGCTGTAACTTATCTTGGATTTATGTGATGTTCAGTGGCTTAAAGTTACCTGACTCTCTTCTCCCTGGATAAGATGCTAGTCTATTGCAAAGTTAATCCTGTCGAGGGCTGTGAAATTTTCAGACCTGTTCAACTGATGCCAGTATAGAAAAAGTAGATATAAAATGATAATTGTTTGAGTGTGTTTGTGTTATATAATGAATGACCAGGACAAGAGGTGTGACATGGACCTGTCCAACCCATGCCTGTATGGCCAAAAAATGGATGTAAAATGTTGATGTTGATGATGTTGATGATATATTGCACCAATAATGTGTGTGTGTGTGTGTGTGTGTGTTTCTCCCCACCATTCCCCTACCCCCAACCCACCATTCCTGGCACTGTATAAGACTTATTGCAGACATTTAGTTAAATATTCATATTTAATTTCACCCCTACACCACGTCAACCAACACCACCACCACCACAAACACAACAATGACTACCACCACTGCTACTACCACTACCACCACCACCACCACGTACACCACTGCTACTACTGCCATCATCCCAACTAT
>OZ024748.1:12495428-12505428 GCA_964016885.1 Eledone cirrhosa
TCAGATGGGTCATCCACGTTGAGAGACAAGTCTGGCCAGAATTGGCCATGCCGTACCTTGCTGCAACAGGACTGTAAATTTGGCCAGGGTTTTTACAGCTGGATGCCCTCCTACCACCAACCACATTTACATACATATATATTTATATATGGAGGCACATGGCTTAGTGGTTAGAGCATTGGCCTTGCAATCGAAAGGTTGTGAGTCCAATTCTCAGACCGGGTGATGTGTTGTTTCCTTGAGCAAGACACTTTATTTCACATTGCTCCAGTTTACTCAGCTGTAGAAATGAGATGATAGGGACTGGGATCCCTATCATTCCACTGTAAAGTGGTCGTGGAGGTGCCACGGCAAAAAAGCACCCAGCACTCACTGTAAATGAGGTTGGTGTTAGGAAGGGCATCCAGCTGTAGAAATCAAGCCAGAATCAGTTCCCGTCCCACCCTTGCAAGCAGGGAAAAGTGGACGTGAAATGAAATAAAATGAAAATATATATATATATATATATATATATATATATATATATGTGTGTATATTTTTTTCTATAACTATTTCATCTGATGAACGGGCTGGACGTTTCTGTAAGGATCGTCTAGTTTACTGAAACCTTTGGTAATGGGATAATTATATTGTGTTGTTTATTATGTAATTAAATAGCTCTGTACTATAGATAGAGCACTCTTCTTTCCTTTACCTTTTCTATGGAAATACTTAACACACACACACACACACACACACACACACACACATGCATACACACACACACACACATATAAAGTAAAAGGTAAACAGAAATAACAACACAATCAGTACAGTATATGGAAGGAATATATTAGGTTAACGCTTGAAATAGCAGGAAGAGGGTCTTAACGTTTCGGACGCTAGTCCTTCATCAGAAGAAAGAATGAGAAATAAGATAGATTGAGGGGACAGGCGGGGTGGAATTGGAAAAAATATGTTTAGATAGAAATAACAGATCCATTCATGTTGACATATATATATATATATAATTTTTTTTTGTCCATTATATACAGGTATGGCCAGGTGATACAGTATTCCCAGATTTCTTCCATCCCAAAGCATTACCATATTGGTATAAACTAGCAGATGACTACTATAAGCTAGTTTCTTATGATGGGATCTGGGCTGTAAGTATTATTTGAATATTTTATGTTTTTCAATGCTACAAAAAAATTTCATCTTTACATACAAAGACTTTGTGAAATTGTTAACTAACATATTTTTTTGAAATATAAGATGTAACTTTATTTTGACAAAATATGTTTAGAACAACCCCCACCATTAAATATTAATAGTTTTTGTACAGTATATTATAATATATATATGTTGTATTCATGTTTGCTGTATTGGTGTATAGAGTGCAGGCAGATTTTGACATTGCATTTTGGGTAAAAAAATATACATCTTATACATTTGAAAGTATGTTATGTAGTCTTGTGTACTATATATGTAGTCTAGTGTACTATATATATGTAGTGTACTATATATATGTAGCCTAGTGTACTATATATGTAGCCTAGTGTACTATATATATGTAGTGTACTATATATATGTAGCCTAGTGTATTATATATGTAGTCTAGTGTACTATATATATATGTAGTCTAGTGTACTATATATATATGTAGTCTAGTGTACTATATATATATGTAGTCTAGTGTACTATATATATGTAGTCTAGTGTACTATATATATGTAGCCTAGTGTACTATATATGTAGCCTAGTGTTCTATATGTGTAGCCTAGTGTTCTATATGATACCTAGTGTTCTATATATGTTTAATGTCCTATATGTTGCTTAGTGTCATATATATGTCAGCTATGTCAAATAGTGCCCTATATATGCCAGATTATTGTCTTCTCTGTCAAACAGTGTCCTCTCTATGTCAGTGTCCTGACTATGTCCCTGCCCTATCTATGGTCCCTGTCCTGTCTACATCTCTGTCTTATTTATGTCAATCTCCTGTTTAGTCTCTGCCCCATCTATGTCTGTGCCCTATCTACGTCTCTGCCATGGTTTCTGCCCTATGTCAATGTCCTATCTGTCAGTGTTCTCTGTCAACTATATCCTGTATATTCCAAATAATGTCTTGTAATATCAACTATGTCCTCTATGTATATATGTACCAATATATATATATATGTGTGTATCTAACCCAGGAACTTCTCATTCCTGTTGGAGGAACCCCTCCCTGATTGATCTATTGATCTCCACAACTTCGTTTGGTTTTGATCATGTCTTCAGGAGTGTAGCCATACTCACCAACTTGACCAATTGAAGGTTGGTGAGGCTATTTAACCCAGCTACGATGGATGGCTATTGATTGTGAAGAGTTCCACTGCCCTTTTAACAACTCTTGTTTTTTGTGCTGCTGGGGGTCTACTTATCCTCCTCACCAAACTGGAGAGAGCCAGTTTAGTTGCTGACCACTTGACCATGAAACAGGTTGCAATGGGTTACATGGAACCAGAAGCAGGTAGAACCCTGACCTTACTAAACCATGGTCTAACGAGGAAGCTGATTTAGTTGCTGACTACTTGACCATGAAGCAGTTTGTAATGGGTTACATGATACCACTGGCAGACAGAAGCCTGACCTGACTATACCAGGGTCTGGGGGTTGGAGCAGATTTAGTCACTGACCACTCTACCATGAAGCAGGTTGTATTGGGTTACATGGTACTAGTAACTGGGAGACCAGGGTGATGTGGGAGAAATGAATTAGTCGTTGAACACTCGACCATGAAGCCGGTTGTACTGGGTTACAAGTAGTGTGTTTATCTGTTTGTATGGTGTATATGTATGTATTAACGTGTTTTGTTATTTCAGGACATGAACGAGCCCTCTAACTTTGTGGCAGGCTCTGAAGATGGCTGCCTCTATAATAACCTCAATTATCCCCCTTTTAATTCACCAGGCAAGTACAAATAGTCTCTCTATTTCTCTCGCCTCTCTCTCTCTCTCTCTCTCTCTCTCTCTCTCTTATTTATATATATATATATATATATATAAACGTGAGAAAGAAGCACCACTGTTCACTTGTCAAGTGAGGTGTTTTAAGTTTGGAAAAATTGTTTGTGAACTGATTTGTTCATCAATGAGAGGCATTCGTGAACTGAGATTCCACTATATATATATATATATATATATATATATATATATATATCGTCATCATCATCATCGTTTAACGTCCATTTTCCATGCTAGTATGGGTCTGGACGGGAATTGTCCCACTTGAGGCAAGATTGGTTGTCTTGCTCAGGACTGTCTGGCGGGTTTTCTACGGCTGGATCCCTTCCTAACACCAACCACATTTACAGTGTGGACTGGGAGGTTTTTACCGTCTTACCTACACGGCCACATTACAGCGTGGACTGTGTGTTTTTTTGTCGTGACACCTACACGTCTGGCGGGTTTTCTACGGCTGGGTGCCCTTCCCAACACCAACCACATTTACGGTGTGTACTGGGAGGTTTTTACCGTCTTACCTACACGGCCACATTACAGCGTGGACTGTGTGTTTTTTTGTTGTGACACCTACACAACCTCATTTGTTTCGGACTGGATGTTGGATATATATATATATTTAATATAGAAATGGCTTCTACAGGACTAGAATTGTTTCATTTGGGAGAAATCATCCTGATGATTTCTTCCGAATGAAACAGTTCTAGTCCTGTAGAAGCCATTTCTATATTAAATATTTATACTCTATGTATTGAGTACCTTACTTACTGTGGTTACCCCCGATTGAACCCGGGATAAACATATATAATCATCATCATCATTGTTTAATGTCCATTTAAAAAAATTTATTTTGTTTACTATTTTGTTTTTGTTTTTGTTTACTTATCTTAGAGTTTCTTCTCTCTTTCTCTCTGATCTCGCTCTATCTACCTACTTATCTATTTATTTCTATCTCTCTTTCTTCTCTCTTCTACAGCAATCCTTGGTTCTAAACTTTATGAAAAGACCATCTGTCCATCTGCTGCCCACAATATCTCTTCTCACTACAACCTGCACAATCTCTATGGTTACAGCCACACCAAAATATCTGACCTGTGAGTATTAACTTTTAAACTGCAGTTTCTATGACCTTTGGATCCCCACCCCTTTTTTTTTAATTTTTGCTTGTTTTGTTTTCTTTATTGTGTCAGCATTGGAAACTCTAAGCTAGAGTAAATTAACCTTTAACACGCTGAATTGTTTATAAATTACTTTCCTTGACACTGCATTAACTATTAAGGGGAGCTTACTCTATCGGTAACATAAGGTGCCTAGAGTGCCCAGAAGATTAATACTCTTACCTTCTTTTTCTTTGCTCTCATATTCCTGGGAGGGTTGTTGGGGACAGAAACCTCATATAATAATGATTTCTACTTTAGGCACAAGGTCAGCAATTTGGTCAGGAGGGGAAAGTCGATTAAATTACTGGTGCTATATTTTAAGGATGAAAAGCAAAGCTAACCTCGGTGGGATTTGAACTCAGAATGTAAAGGGCCATAACTCTATGCTGCAAAGCAGGTTGTCTGACACTCTACTGATTCTGCCAATCTATTGCCTTCATATAATAATTGTTTCTATTTTTGGCACAAGGCCAACAATGACTGCAGTGCATTACTGGTACTTTATTTTATTGACCCCGTAAGGATGAAAGGCAAAGGTGACCTCAATGGGATTTGAACTGAGAATGTAAAGGGCCATAACTCTATGATGCAAAGCACGGTGTCTGATGCTCTACTGATTTTGCCAATCCACCACCCTTATATAATAATTGTTTCTACTTTTGGCACAAGGCCAGTAATTATCCCAGTATGTTACTGGTACTTTATTTTATCGACCCCGTAAGGATGAAAGGCAAAGTCAACCTTGGCGGGATTTGAACTCAGACCGTAAAGGGACGTAACTATGCTGGAAAGCATGTCCATGCCAATCCACCGCCCTCATATAATAATGTGGTTTACTGTTTCTTTTTAGGGCTCTGCGGAAGATTCTCAAGAAAAGAAGCCTGGTGATCAGTAGATCAAGTTTTGCAGGGATAGGTGTATACGGTGGACATTGGTCTGGGGATAATCGCGCTACATGGGATGACTTGTACTACTCCATTCCAGGTAAGTTCCTATTTAAGCAACACCTTTATGTTTACCTTTTTTTTTTTTTTAGTTACCTTTAACCCCTTTACCATTTACATTACTCTATATATACTATTGTATTTTCATGGTAAAGGCTTTATTGCACATAATTATCTCGCATATTTTGATATTACTTATTTTGAGAACAATACCTTAACATAAGTATAAGTGGCTAGTTATGACCAGTTTGAAGAGAAAGAGGTGAGAGAATTCTGGCCGGATATGGCCGGTTTAAATACTAAAGGGTTAATTAACTCTTTACCAAAAAGCTTAGATCAGAAAATAGGTAATTTAAACAAAATTATGGGTAAATGCTATGTAAATTAAATGTTTGTGGGTAAATTAAAAAAATGTGGTTAAATTGGTAATAAGTTAAATGCCGCTCTCTCTTTCATTCTCTCTCTCTCTATCTCTTTCTCTCTCTCTATCTCTTTCTAGCTCTCTCTCTTTCTAGCTCTCTCTCTTTCTTTCTCTCTCTCTCGCTTGCTCCCCCCCTCTCTCTCTCGCTTGCTCCCCCCCTCTCTCTCGCGCGCTTTTTCTCTCGCTTTCTCTCGCTTTTTCTCTCTCGCTCTCTCTTTTTCTCTCTCGCTCGCGCGCGCTCTCTCTCTCTCTCTCTTTCTTTCTACGCTCTCTCACACTCTCTCCCTCCTGTATTTCAGAAATGCTAAACTTCCAGTTATTCGGTGTACCAATGATTGGTGCTGACATCTGTGGGTTCTCAGATCCTACTACATCAGAACTTTGTGTCAGGTGGACCCAACTCGGGGCATTTTACCCTTTCTCAAGAAATCACAACGCCATCAACTTGCCTGTCAGTTTTCATAACTTTTCTTTACTTGATATTTTTTTTTTTTTTTTGTCATTGAGTGATTACCAGACAATTGATGTTATTGTGTATTGATGGATTAGCAGACTCAGTAGAGAGTCAGACACCAAGCTTTGCAGCATAGTTATGACTTATCTTCTCAGTTCAAATCCTGCCGAGGTCAACTTTGCTTTTCATCCTTACACGGTTGATAAAATAAAGTACCAGTAATACACTGGGGTAATTGCTGGCCTTGTGCCAAAAGTAGAAACAATTATTGTGTATTGATCAAAATTATTGTTTTTTATATATATATATATATATATATATATATATATATATATATATATATATATATATACACACACATACATGTGTATGTATGTATATGTATATTTATGTATATATATATATGTATGTATAGTTCTCTCTCTGTATGCATATATATATATATATATATATATATCTATATATATATATATATCGTTTCTGAATTTGTTTAGCAAGATTCCTTATGTGAAAACGTGTGTTGAAACCGATATTGTTATGCTTTGGGAGGGTCATGTTGCCAATAAAAAACACACGCACCAGTTGCTTTCACTCCAATTTATTATAAATTAAATTTATAAATTTAAGAATTTATAAATTTCCGGTTGGTTGGTTGGTTCCACAAAAAAAAGATGGCGTAGGACAGAACAAAAGAGAGGCAAAAAACAAAGAAAAGAATCCCCAGTCACTGAAGAGGTAACAGAATGTGTGACAAAAGAACTTTGACAATATATGAACAACCGTCCGGTTGTGGAACCAACCAACCAACCAACCAGAAATTTATAAATTCTTAAATTTATAAATTTAATTTATAATAAATTGGAGTGAAAGCAACTGGTGCGTGTGTTTCTTATTGGCAACATGACCCTCCCAAAGTATAACAATCATCATCATCATCGTTTAACGTCCATCTTCCATGCTAGCATGGGTTTGGACGGGAATTTTCCCACTTGAAGCAAGATTGGTTGTCTTGCTCGTATAGGACTATCTGGCGGGTTTTCTACGGCTGGATGCCCTACCTAACACCAACCACGTTTACAGTGTGGACTGAGAGGTCTTTACTGTGTTACCTACACGGCCACATTACAGCGTGGACTGTGTGTTTTTTTGTCGTGACACCTACACGACCTCATTTGTTTCGGAGACCAGGGACACCACTAATCATGGGAGTACTGAATGCATGGGGAGATGCAGATTGTGTATAGGGATAGGTGTGTGCAAGTATGTGTACACACACACACACACACACACACACACACACACACACACACACACACACACACACACCTATATATATATATATAGTTAGTATATTCCTATATTACAGGACCAAGACCCAGCTGTGTTTGACAGCCATTCCCAAGATGCCATGAGGACAGTATTGATGACAAGATACAGCCTACTTCCCTATCTCTACACCCTCCTTCATCACAGCCACCAACATGGCTCTGCAGTTGTCTGGCCATTGTTTTTCATGTAAGTTGTCTTCTTCCGCCTCCATCTTTTCCTTGCCCTCCTCCCCCCTATTCCCCCTACCCCCATCCCCGCTCTTCCTCGCCCTCCTCCCCCTCTTTTCCTCGCCCTCCTTCCTCCTCTGAGCTGTTGGCTGTGAACTATACCACACTGTGGTACCTATTTACAGCTAGGTTGACTGAGCTTTTCATGTCTCTTCCCTCTCACGTCACCTTTATTCATCTCACCAATGTCTTACCTTTCTTCCCTCTCCTCTCACCCCTTTTATGTTATCATACAGCCACCCTATTGACACCCCCCCCTCTACCTCTCACATCCGCCCGCACCAATGTATCTCCCCTTATCCCTCTTATATCACCATACATCCACCCCACTCTGATGTCCCAGCTCTCTACTTCTCATATCTACCCCACCAATGTTTCACCCTCTACCTCATCACATATCCACCCCACTGATATCCTCCTCTCTACTTCACCTTCCAGAGAACCCAATGAAGAAACTTTCAAGATTGACCGACAGTTCCTGTGGGGCAGTGACTTGATGATCAGTCCAGTTCTGAAACCTGTAAGTGACTTTATCTCTATTAAGGGTGGATGGTAGCTTTATCTCTATTAAGGGTGGATGGTAGCTTTATCTCTATTAAGGGTGGATGGTAGCTTTATCTCTATTAAGGGTGGATGGTAGTTTTATCTCTATTAAGGGTGGATGGTAGTTTTATTTCTATTAAGGTGGATGGTAGTTTTATCTCTATTAAGGGTAGATGGTAGCTTTATCTCTATTAAGGGTAGATGGTAGCTTTATCTCTATTAAGGGTGGATGGTAGTTTTATCTCTATTAAGGGTGGATGGTAGCTTTATCTCTATTAAGGGTGGATGGTAGTTTTATCTCTATTAAGGGTGGATGGTAGCTTTATCTCTATTAAGGGTGGATGGTAGCTTTATCTCTATTAAGGGTGGATGGTAGTTTTATCTCTATTAAGGGTAGATGGTAGCTTTATCTCTATTAAGGGTGGATGGTAACTTTATCTCTATTAAGGGTGGATGGTAGTTTTATCTCTATTAAGGGTGGATGGTAGTTTTATCTCTATTAAGGGTGGATGGTAGCTTTATCTCTATTAAGGGTGGATGGTAACTATCTCTATTAAGGGTGGATGGTAACTTTATCTCTATTAAGGGTGGATGGTAACTTTATCTCTATTAAGGTTGGGGGTTGGAATATCTTTATTGAGAGTGGATGGTTGGAATATCTTTATGAAGGGTGGATAGGTGGTTTTATCTTAATGTAATGTTTTACCCAGGATATCCCAACATATTTCAGGGCTATAATCCCCTTCTCAAATGCGTTCTTTCCTAAGGAAGAACACATCGATTGTTCCTTTTTTGTTTTGAACCATTTCCATTTCACACTTGAAAAGAAGGTAAGAGCCCTGAAATATCATGTTAAAATATACTGGGTAAAACATTATTTAGTTTTGTTTTATTCCTTTGCCCTTTATATATTTCTACTGCATTGTATCAACTTTCTGAAAATTAGGAGTCCTTTATTACACACACACACACACACTTGCACTTGCTCACACGCTCACACACACACACACACACTCTCACATGCACACTCACTCACATGCTCATGCACTCACTCACACACACACGCTCATACAAGCACAAAAATACATACATAATTCTAATGTTTTTATTTGTTCCTGCAGAAAACATTCAGTACGAAAGCTTACTTCCCGAAAGGTTTATGGTATGACTTCTACACTGGCAGCATGATCAGTTCAGCTGGTCTCTACATGTTTTTGGATGCTCCATTGAACAAGATCAACCTCCATGTACGAGGAGGTGCAATATTACCCACCATAGAACCTGATGTAACCACTACAGCATCGTAAGTTTCCTCCTGTTTGTCTTATATATATTTAATCCTTTCCTTAAACCTTTAACATCATCATCATCATCGTCGTTTAACGTGGTTGTTGTGTGTGGTTGTTGTGTGTGGTTGTTGTGTGTGTGATTGTGGTTGTGGTTGTGTGTTTGTGTGTTTGTGTTAGAAATAGAATAATTTAGTTTGTTTCTACAATTGTTTATATAAATTGTTATATTTTAAATATTCTTGTCTTTCTTTTCTTTTGCAGGAGACTCAAGAAATTTGGTTTATTTGTTGCCTCTGATGATAACAGTACCTCAAGAGGGGAGCTATTCTGGGATGATGGAGAGAGTTTTGGTATGTGGATCTTGGTTGGTCTTTGTGGGACTATGGTAGTAGATATAGGGTGGTTGGTGGTCATGTTATTGTTCCTATCACATCAACTACCTGAACCACACCATCATCACCACAACCACCTTCATCACTACCACCATCATCACTACCACCATCATCACCACAACCACCTTCATCACTACCACCATCATCACTACCACCATCATCACCACAACCACCTTCATCACTACCACCATCATCAACACAACCACCATCACCATTATCAACACAACTACCATCATCAACACAATTACCATAAT
>OZ024748.1:12515428-12517928 GCA_964016885.1 Eledone cirrhosa
CCTTCTCAGTTTGAAGTCAGCCTGTAGCCCTTAACTTCTTGCACCCTCTATTATAGGTTTCTCTGCTGGTAAGATTTGTACCAAGCTCTTATAAAGTTAAACAAATCCCAAGCCTCTTATATATAATATCTCCCACAATTGATGGCAGAGAACTGTGCCTCCACAGAGTACTTATTTAACTGATGTATAGCAAAGGGATTTTGATGTATATCTCATTCATTCATTCATTCATATATATATTTGTGTGTATGTATGTATGTATGTATGTATATAAAGTAAACAGGAATAACAAAGCAAATGATACAGTATATTGAAGAAATATATTTATGCTTGAAATAGCAGGAAAAGGGTTTTAACATTTCAGAAACTAGTCCTTCAATATATATATATATATATATATATATATATATATATATATATATATATGGTAAGTAATATTAGGCCAGTTACTATAATGGTGCCATACCAGTAACATATGTTTCACTAGACTAGAAAGCCAAATTGTTCAACCTGTACCAATGGAATTGTGTGTGTGTGTGTGTGTGTGTGTGTGTGTGTGTCCTAGATACACAAAACAGGGTTTACACACTCTTGAACTGTCTTTTTGTTTTACATTGTTTAACTCTTTAGCATTTACATTTGTATTTTCTTGGTAAAGGCTTTATTTCACATAATTATCTCACATAATATATTATTATTTTATTTTGAGAACAATACCTAAACTTCAGCATAAGTGGCTGGTTACAGCCAGTTTGAATAGAAAGAGGTGAGTGAATTGTGACCGGTTATGGCCGGTTTAAATGCTAAAGGGTTAAACTGTTTTTTTTCTTTTGTTTATTTTTACTGTTTTATATTGTTTTAAGTGTTTGATTCAGTTCTTTTCTGTTTTGTTTTTTCTTTTCATAACTGTTTGTTCTTTTGTGTTTTTATGTTTAAATTGTTTGATTTATTTTTTCCTTTTTCAATTTTATTCCAAAAATATTTTTAATAAACAAATAAAGAATCAATTCTTTCTTTTTATTTTCTTTGTTGTTTCTGTTTTTGGTTATGTTTTATTTTCATCTTTGTTTTAATGTTTTTGTTTCCTTTTGTTGATTTCACCCACCTACCTTGTTCTGATTTGTGTGTATGTACATATGTATATACATATATACGTGTGTGTGTGTGTGTGTGTGTGTGTGTGTGTGTATGTGTGTATATATATATATATATATATATATATTGTGTGTGTGTATATATAATCTCTTACACTAGTCTATCCTATTTCTACCTTCTGATAAAGGACCAATATCTGAAACATTAAGGGTCTTTTCCTACTATACCAATTCTTGTGGATTTATTAGTGATGGTAGAAATTTCAGGGCAAAGTTGGGTCACCTAATGTCGTATTTGTGACACGGCAGCTATTTTGGTGAAGAATTTGTTCATTTCATATTCTAATCCAATCCAGGGCCTTCTCACTCTTGTTGGAGGAACCCCTCCTTGGTTGACCTCCATTGCTTTCTGTTTAGTTTGGTCATGTCAGGGATGTAGCTATACTCATCACATTTGGCTAATTGCAGGTTAGTGAGGTTATTTAACCCATAGTTAGGGTGGATGGCCATTGATTGAGAAGTTCATCCGCCCCTTTTAACAGCTCTTGTTTTTTTTTGTTTTTATTTTTGTGCTGCTGGGGTTCCATCTACCCTCCTCACCAAACTAGGGTCTGGTGGGAGAGCTGGTTTAGTTGATGACCACTTGACCATGAAGCAGGTTGTACTGGGTTACATACTACCAGAAGCTGAGAGACCTGGGTGATGTGGAAGAGCATGTTTAGTTGCTGACCACTCACAATGAAGCAGGTTGTACTGGGTTACATAGAACCAGTAACGAGCAGAAACCTGACCAGGGTCTGATGGGAAAGCCAGTTTACTTGCTCACCACTCAACCATGAAGCAGGTTGTACTGGGTTACATAGAACCAGTAGGAGGCAGAAACCTGACCTGTTATATCTTATATCATGACTGAATATTCTGATTTCAGATCTAAGTAAAACTGAGATGTAATGATAAAAGACTGAAGAACAAACACCCTATAGGTTTTATACCCCCAGACACAACTGGTATCAGTCTATTTCAGAAGCATTCCATTATGTAGAGACAGGGTGGTGGAATGACTATGGTATCAAAACTGGTTTCTCTTTAGTTACTATGGTTCTTTTTCACTGCATGACATGTTGAGCAAGTATCTCTTTACTCTATCTATGGATTGACCTTGAGTAGAAACCAATTGGATGGACTGTACCAGTAATTTAAAGTGTCTTTGGAACACTCAGTCACTTAAGTGTACAGTCCATCTTGTATTATAGAGTAATTGAAGGCTCCAGTTTTCTCATACACTGTCATACTAATTCTGTCTGAAGATTATGTTAAGGGTACAAGTGTTTTTGGAATACTCAATCACTTTATAATACAAGATTAATTGTACATATAATTCAAGGGTTCGGCCTTCTTGTATTGAT
>OZ024748.1:12522928-12545428 GCA_964016885.1 Eledone cirrhosa
ATATATACGATGTATATATATATATTTATATATATAAATATATATATATAAATATGTATATATAAATATATCTATATATATATATATATATATACATATAAATTTGAACATTTTTTCTATCATCCTTCCAGGTTCAATAAACTATAATATATCAATAAGAGAGACTGAACTGGTAATCAATAATTGACCACACTTCTCTTCCAAAATTTCACGCTTTTTACCCATGAAAAATTATTATTATTATTATTATTATTATTATTATTATTATTATTTGAAATTCTACCAGGGTTGATTTTGTATTTCATTCTTATGAGGTCAATAAAATAAATACCAGTAATGTACTGTGGTTGAATTTAATCAGCTTTTTTCTTTGTTTTCTTTATCTAACTTTCTCATTCTCTCTCACTTTCTCATGTCTTCCTCCCCTTCACCTTCACTCTCACTCTCCCCTTTATTCCCCCCCCCCTCTTCACCCTCACTCTCTCTCCCCTCTATTCAATCTCTTCCTCTGTCTCATCCTCACTCACTCTCTCTATCCCACCTCTTCCTCCGTCTCACCCTCACTCTCTCTCTCCCCTCTATCCCACCCTTTCCTTCTCACTCTCTCTATCCCATCTCTTCCTCCATCGCTCCCTCACTCTCTCTCTCTCTCCTCACCCTCACTCTCTTTCTCTCCTCTATCCCCTTCTCCCTCTCCCCTCCATCCATCTCCCCCTCCTCCCCCTCACCATCTCTCCCCTCCATCCATCTCCCTCTCCTCACTCTCATTCTCTTTATCCCCTCTATCCATCTGCCCCTCCTCACCCTAACCCTCCCTCGCACTCTCTTTCTCCCCTCTATCCATCTCCCCTCCCCCTCACCATCTCTCCCCTCCACCCACCCCTTCCTCACCCTCATGATCACCCCTCCACCCCCTCCATCCATCTCCCCCTTCTCACCCTCACCCCATTTCTCCACACTATCCTATCTCTATCTCCCTCTCACCCATTAGTCACTCTCCTCTCCTCTCTCTCTCCTTTCTATCCTAGAATAACTCCCCCCCAGGAGTACAGAAATATTATCAAATCAGATGTATTACACTAACCTTTATAGAGACCTGCTCTGAGATATAACCTCATATGAGGCCAGCTAAACCTGGTGTTGTAGGTGTGAGCTGAAGCAACAACAAGGACAACAACAACATTTTAAGTTGAGTAGAATCTTTCACAAAATGAAAAACTTGAAGAATTTTTTCAAATGTTTCAATCAACTCAAAAGATAGACAGGACCTCACTTTTAAACTTTTCTCTAGCTCCTCCCTGAGAAACAGTTCCTTAAGGCCCACACTGTGAAAAACCTTTCCTGAGCCCTTCTGTGAAAAATCCTTTGCAAGATCCCTTATAAAAAATACACCTTGAAACTCTCTCTAAAAAAAGAAAAAAAAACTTAAGGCCTTCAAACCCTAAAAAAACCTTTTCCAATCCCTTCTTGGATAAATCCTTCAAGAACCCCTCACTGGATACCCTGATAAAGCCTCCTTCTGGGCTTCTTTATCTTTCTCATTTGTGATGGGATTACTTAACTAAATACAACACAAGATAACTCCTAGCATTTTCTTTATTCTCATAATTACCTCCCTTGTAATTTTCAAGGGGAGTAACTATAAATTTTTTAATGAATTTACCGCATATCTATTTTTAACTACAGCGAACACCGGAACCTGTACGCAATCGAGAGACTCGCTAGAAATAGCAGCCAAATATATCACAAAATACACCATATTACACAACATAACATGCATTATACACACCACCACTAGCACCACCACCACCACCAGCACCACCACCAGCACTACCACTAGCACTAACACCACCACCATTATTACCAGCACCAGTACCACTACCTCCACCACACCATTACCTTGATCACCACAACAACTGACCATCATTACTATAACATACCACCACCACCACCATCACCACCACAACCACCACACACCACCACACACACACCACCACCACCACACAACACCACCCACACACACCACCACAACCACCACACACCACCACACACACACCACCACCACCACACACCACCACCCACACACCACCACAACCACCACACACCACCACACACCACCACACACACCAACACCACTACCACTACCACCACCACCACACAACACCACCCACACACACCACCATAACCACCACACACCACCACACACACACCACCACCACCACACACCACCACCCACACACCACCACAACCACCACACACCACCACACACCACCACACACACCAACACCACTACCACCACCACCACCACAATGACCAGGTAGGTCATTAGTGTTTATCATGTGACAACGATAAGAATCTGTCAATGGCCCAAACCGTTAGCAACAGTCGATGTTGTTGGTTGCTAAGTGTGAGCCGTGGCTAAAAATATTTCACCATCACAATACACACACACACACATACACACACACATACCCCCCCCCCCCCACACATACATACATACACACATGCATACACACATACACACACACACATACGCACACACATATACATACACACACACATGCACACACATACACATATACAGACACAAACACACAGACACATACATACACATACACATACATATAGACACAGATATATACACACACACATATATACGTACATATATACATACACACCCACAGACATACATACACACAGGCACACATACATACAGACACATATACATACAAACACCCACATACACATACAACACACACAACACACACACAATATATATATATACGTGTGTGGGTGTGTCTAATTTTGTAATGCTTACTTAAGTGTCTTCTGTCCCCTTTCTCTCTTATTACTACGTGTATGTGTAAGTGTGTGTGTGAGTGTGAGTGAGTGTGTGTGTAAGTGTGTGTGAGTGTGAGTGTGTGTGTAAGTGTGGTGTGAGTGTGTGTGTAAGTGTGTGTGTGTGTGAGTGTGTGTAAGTGTGTGTAAGTATGTGTGTGAGTATGAGTGAGTGTGTGTGTGAGAGTATGTGTGAGTGTGTGTAAGTATGTGTGTGAGTATGAGTGAGTGTGTGTGTAAGTGTGTGTATGTGTGTGTGAGTGTGTGTGTAAGTGTGTGTTTGTGTGAGTGTGCGTGTAAGTGTGTGTGTAAGTGTGTGTGTATGTGTGTGAGTATGAGTGAGTGTGTGTATGTGTGTGTATGTGTAAGTGTGTGCGTAAGTGTGTGTGGGAGTGTGAGTGTGTGTAAGTGTGTGTATGTGTGAGTGTGCGTGTAAGTGTGAGTTTTTGTAAGTGTGTGTATGTGTAAGTGTGTGTGTAAGTGTGTATGTGTGTGAGTATGAGTGAATGTGTGTGTGTGTGTGTAAGTGTGTGCGGAAGTGTGTGTGTGTGTTGTCAAAAGCCATTACAGAGCAGAACAGTCACAGCGAGAGAACAGGCACGAATTCAGGTGAGTTGAGATTTTATAAACAACAACAACAACAGTAACAACAACATCAACATCAACAACAGTAACAACATCAACAACAATAACAACCACATCAACAACAACAACAATAACAACCACATCAACAACAACAACAACAATAACAACAACATCAACAAAAAAAACAGTAACAACGACAGTAACAACCACATCAACAACAACAATAACAACCACATCAACAACAACAACAACAACAACAATAACAACAACATCAACAAAAAAAAACAGTAACAACGACAGTAACAACCACATCAACAACAACAATAACAACCACATCAACAACAACATCAACAACAACAATAACAACCACATCAACAACAACAACAACAACAACAACAATAACAACAACATCAACAAAAAAAACAGTAACAACGACAGTAACAAAGAAATAAGAACCACCACAACAACAACAACAACATCAGCAGTAACAACAACATTAACAGTCCAACATAAAAAAAAAAACATCAACAACAACTGTAGCAACAACAACATTAACAGTAATAATAATAACAACAACATCAGCAGTCCAAAGTCAATAAAACCAACATCAACAGTAACAACAACAGTGACAATATAAACCACGCCAACAGTCATAACTACAACAACAACAACAACCACAACAGTAACAACAACACCCACAATAACAACCACTACCACAACCACAGCACCAACAACAATCACAATAACAGCCACAGCACCAACAACAAAAACTAAAACAACAGCATCTAAAGATGAGTCAACGCGAAGACCTCAACACGACCACCCCCACCTGCTAAAAATAGCAGTCAAGCCACCCTTAAATCACATCCTACCGTTTTGTAACCCCCCTCCCCCCAAAAAAACCCCCCCGGACATGTTGGGTAATGTCGACCAGGGATATTTACACAACATGCGTGGGTATACCTTTGACCATAGGCCTGCTTTATGGAGACTAGCTTCAGTGACGTAGCTAGGGTGTGTGCCATTCGGGGCAACCCTCAAGTTTGCTGCCCTCGGGTTCACACAAAAATAAAATAAAAAATACACATTGCGTAGTGATTCACTCCTAATGTTATATATATATATATATATATATATATATATATATATATATATATCAGACCTACCAACCTCTAGAAACCCAAATGGGAAGTAGCATGAAAAAAAAGTGCCCCCAAACTAGGAGAAATGAGGCAAAATGGGGAAATTTTACATAATGAAACCTATAACCATTTTCACAAGAGAAGACATCTCTCACCCACCCCAAAGTGATTGGGAGATCTACCCCGTCCCACGGGGGAGAGTTGACAGGTCTGATATATATATAATTGTTTCTACTTTAGGCACAAGGCCAGCAATTACCCAGTACATTACTGGTACTTTATTTTATCGACCCCGTAAGGATGAAAGGCAAAGTCAACCTCGGCGAGATTTGAACTCGGATCGTAAAGGGACGTAACTATGCTGGAAAGCATGGCGTCCGACCCTCTACCGATACTACCAATTCAACGAATGATTAGTCTGCGTATAATTATAATAATATGCTGCAGTATCAAAAGAACGCTTTATAGCCTACAGCAGACCGAAAAGTGCCGCCCCCATAAAAGTGTCACCCGGGGCGGACTGCTTCCCTCGCCCACCTCTAGCTATGCTACTGACTGGCTTGGGGTTAAAATATAACTAACAATTCAGTAACAACAGCAACAGCAATTTAAAGAATAATTGTTTCTACTTTTGGCACAAGGCCAGCAACAACCCAGTACATTACTGGTACTTTATTTTATCAACCCCGAGAATAATGCGATCATGCACAGATATAGTATCTGGGAAATTTGGGGCTTAATTGCTGATAGCGGCTGATGGTAACTTCTTTTCCATCTTTTAAGGGTCTTAACCCTGCGCTGGTCTTTTGTGTGGTTTTCGCCACGAGTAACCCTCGAAGGTTTCCCCCCTACTGGGGAATTTTTCATTGTTTCAATTTTCAATTTTATTGTTTATATATATATATATATATGTTTTATGTCCTTTTTTTTCTTTTCTTATGCAGACACCAGGGGGAGAATTATATATGCATACAAGACCTCAGTGGGGGTAAGGTCGTATAGGCACACGAGACCACAATGGGGAAGGGTCGTGTACGTGCATCGCCACACTGGGGGTAGGGTCGTATAGGTATATCTCCACACCGGGGGTGGGTCGTATAGGTGCATCGCCAACACGGGGGAGGGTCGTGTACGTGCATCGCCACACTGGGGGGTAGGGTCGTATAGGTATATCGCCACATCGGGGGTGGGTCGTATAGGTGCATCGCCAACACGGGGGAGGGTCGTGTACGTGCATCGCCACACTGGGGGGTAGGGTCGTATAGGTATATCGCCACACCGGGGGTGGGTCGTATAGGTGCATCGCCAACACGGGGGAGGGTCGTGTACGTGCATCGCCACACTGGGGGATAGGGTCGTATTGGTATATCGCCACACCGGGGGTGGGTCGTATAGGTACATCGCCAACTCGGGGGAGGGTCATATAGGCATACGAAGCCACACTGGAGTGAGACGGGTGGAGGGGTGGAGAGAGAGAGAGAGAGAGAGAGACGGGTGGTGGGGGTGGAGAGAACGGGGTGGTGGGGTGGAAGAGATAAGGGTGGGTATTGTTTAAGTTTGTCATTAAAAATTCCTTGGCCATTTATATTGTGTTAGTCTATGTACATATGTGTATATATGTGTTGGCACATGAGTGTAAGTGTGTCTATGTGAATACATATTTGCCTACATGTGTGTGTCTATGTGTGTGTATGTATGTATGTATATGTATATATGTATGTGTGTGTGTGTGTATGTGTGTGTGTGTGTGTGTCTACGTGAATATACATATATGAATTTATGACATACGGACACACATGTGTCTATGTGTGTGTATGTATGTATGTGTATGTATGTATGTATGTATGTATGTGTGTGTGTGTGTATGTGTGTGTGTGTATGTGTCTATGTGAATATACATATATGAATTTATGACATACAGACACACAGGTGTTAAGTGGTTACCGCCACCCAGGGTGTCAGTAATATTCGTTTGATGTTAAGATATTCTATATAATACATACATATACATATATATATATATATATATATATATATATATATATATATATATATATATATATATATATATATTTCGTTTCTGAATTTGTTTAGCAAGATTCTTTATCTGAAAACGTGTGTTGAAACCGATATTGTTATACTTTGGGAGGGTCATGTTGCCAATAAGGAACACACGCACCAGTTGCTTTCACTTCAATTTATTATAATAAATTTATAAATTTCCGGTTGGTTGGTTGGTTGGTTCCACAACCAGATGGTTGTTTATATATTGTCAAAGTTCTTTCGTCACACATTCTGTGACCTCTTCAGTGACTTGTTTCAAGATGGCGTAGGACAGTACAAAGGGGAGGCACAAAAACAAAGAAAAGAATCCCCAGTCACCGAAGAGGTCACCGAATGTGTGACGAAAGAACTTTGACAATATATAAACAACCATCTGGTTGTGGAACCAACCAACCAACCGGAAATTTATAAATTTATTATAATAAATTGAAGTGAAAGCAACTGGTGCGTGTGTTTCTTATTGGCAACATGACCCTCCCAAAGTATAACAATATACATACATATATATATATACATACACATATATACATACACACACATACATACATACATACATACATACATACATACATACATACATACACATACATTCATACACATACATACATGCACACACACACATACACACACACACATACATACATACCCATACATATACATGCACACACACATTTAGTATACATACATACACACACATAGACACACACATGTAGACAAATATGTATTCACGTAGACACACACACACACACACACACATATGCCAACACATATATACAGATATCTACATAGACTCCCAAGGAATTGTTAATGACAAACTTAAACAATACCCACCCTTATCGATAAAATAAAGTACCAGTAATACACTGGGGAAATTGCTGGCCTTGTGCCCAAAGTGGAAACAATTATTATTCCTGTTATTGTCATAATTGTTGTTGTTATTGTAGTTGTAGTTGTTGTTGTTGTTGTTGTTGTTGTTGTTGTAGTTGTTGTTGTTGTTGTAGTTGTTGTTGTTGTTGTTGTAGTTGTTGTTGACATCAAATCCCAACCCCCGTTTAACTCTCCCTTTCATCTTTGCGAGATATCGATAAGATAAATAGTACCACTCCAGTATTGGCTTGATTTAATCGATTAGGCACTTTCAATCAGATTTATTATATTATATTGGATCCATTAGATATTGTTGTTGTTGTTGTTGTTGTTGTTGTTGTTGTTGTTGTTGTTGTTGTTGTTGTTGTTGTTGTTGTTGTTGTTGTTGTTGTTGTTGGTGGTGGTGGTGGTGGTGGTGGTTGTGGTGGTGGTGGTGGTGGTGGTTTAGGTGGTGATGATAATGGTGGTGATGGTGTTGATGATGATGGTGGTGCTGATGATAACGAGATGAAGCGTCTTAATAAAATTTAGTAAAGATTGATTATATATATGTATATATATATATATATATATATATATATATATATATATATATATATATATATATATATATATATATATATATATATATATATATATATATATATATATTAAGAGAGTAAAACAAAGAAGCCTTCAATACATCAAAAGTCTTTATTAGCCGACAATGTTTCGTCCTATTAAGGACTCATCAGGGCAATTAAAACAACAAGAAGTAATATCGGCAGATACAAGCCGGAAGCTCCGAAGAATATGGAGTGTACATACACTGAAGTATTACAAAAATATATAATAAAAATATATGATAAAAATTACTAAGGATGTATATAATTTTTCGGCTCTGTTTAACTACATTGAGCTATACCTTTTACTGTCATTTCTATAATACGAAGAGGGTGTTTAACTCTAACACACTCCAGTATTTTAACCCTTATATATATATATATATATATATATATATATATATATATATATATATATATATATATATATATATATATGTATGTATATAATATATATATATATGTATATATATATATATATATATATATATATATATATATATATATATATATATATATATATATATATATATATATATATATATATATATATATATATAGAATTAGCCGTCGAAACAGTTTGAGCTCAGCCGTCGGGGTCCTACTCGTTCCTATTACCCACTCTACTACTCTAAGTATTGAGTACTTTGGTGCGTTATGGTCCATCTGGTTCCTTACCACATTTCCTTCGTTATATATATATATATATAAATATGAATATATATATATATGGGTAAAGACCCCTTTGGTTACAAATGACCATGGGATTTGCACCTAGAAAGTTCACCTCCGAGACACAAGTCCGGGTAAGATTGTTTGTGGAAGATGTATACCAGTCTCCTTCTCTCCACGTATACCAGTCTCCTTCTCTCCACGCCATCAATGTTGTCCAAGGGAAAGGCAATGCTCAATAAAACTTGGCACCAGTGACATCACAACTTATTTCTACAGCTGAGTAAACTGGAGCAACGTGAAATAAAATGTCTTGCTCAAGAACACAACGGAAAGCTCGGTCCGAGAATCGAACTCACCAGCTCACGTTTGTAAGCCAAACTCTCTATGATCCAATATTGAGCTTAAGTTATGTAAAAAAAAAAAAGTACTCCTTCCCACTAACCAATCAACCAATCAACCAATCAACCTAGTAAGCAACCAAACAAAAAAGTAAGAAAACGTTTATAAAACTGTATTTATTTTTTATTTTTCAATTTCAGAATTTGTTGGAGAATCATTGTGGATGAAAATTGGAGAGATATGACATCTCTCAGATTTGGTGCTGTATTGTATGGTAATATAATTTGAAAAAGTATATATATATATATATATATATATATATATATATATATATACATATACATATACACACAGAGTACAGCGTGTTGCCTTGAAAGGCGACACAATGCCCGTTGTTGCGCCACCCTCCAAACAATTTGCTGACGTGAATGTTTCGGAGAACCACAACAAGTACAGTAATGGAAATACCAACAGCCAATACAAGGACCTGAGAAAACCTCGGCGTGTGAAATTCTATGTGAACGGGGACCGTTTTTTCAAAGGGAAAAAATTTTTTGTTACACCGAATCGTTATTTCAACTTCCATGACTTACTGAACGACTTAACAAATAAGTTACCAAAGAACAATGTTCATCTGCCGTATGGTGTTCGACAGATCTTCAATGCAAGACTTGGAGAACATATCAAAGACATTGAACATTTACAAGATGGTAAATCTTATGTCTGTGCTGGATTTGAAAGTTTCAAAACTATTAAGTATGGTAACTATGAAATGGAACCGTGGTCCTTCGGTGAGACATTTTCACATTGTTTTTTCATTACTAGAGTTTTTTTTCCATACGCTGATACGCATGTGTATATGTGCGTGTGCGTATGTGCAGATGCAAGCATTTATATGTATGAGTATATAGATATAAACGTGCAAACACAAACACGCTTCCACCTTCCTTCCTTTTACACACACATACATTCACGCAGGCAGCTGACGTAAAGAAAGAGGAGTAGTATGAGGTAGTCACACTACTCCTCTCTCTTTACGTGTTGTGACAGAATCACAGAAATTTATATATAGATTCTTTGTCGTGTTAGGGTGTTTAATTATCATAAATGTTTTGGTTTATTTTCGACAGAGGTCAACTTTGCCTGTCATCTTTTAAGGGCAGTGGATTGGCGGTATCGGTAGAGCGTCGGACAACATGTTATGTGGCATATAGTTACGACCCTTTACGTTCTGAGTTCAAATCCCGTCGATATCAACTTTACCTTTCTTCGTTTACCTTTCATCTTTTGGCAGTATCAGTAGAGCGTCGGACAACATGGTTTGTGGCATATAGTTACGACCCTTTACGTTCTGAGTTCAAATCCCGTCGATATCAACTTTACTTTTCTTCGTTTACCTTTCATCTTTTGGCAGTATCAGTAGAGCGTCGGACAACATGCTATGCGGCATATAGTTACGACCCTTTACGTTCTGAGTTCAAATCCCGTCGATATCAACTTTACTTTTCTTCGTTTACCTTTCATCTTTTGGCAGTATCAGTAGAGCGTCGGACAACATGCTATGCGGCATATAGTTACGACCCTTTACGTTCTGAGTTCAAATCCCGTCGAGGTCAACTTTGTCTTTTATCCTTTAGGGGTCGATAATAAAGTTCTTCCAGTCCAACACTAGGTTCGAGTCTTCCACTAAATCTCTTTCATATTTCTCTCTATCACTCCCCCCCTCCTTCTCTGGAAGAACTCGGCTGTGTTCAGACCTACAGTGGGAATGGGCTCTGCCAAGATTTTAAAAAAGTGCCCATGAAACGCCGTATAAGACCAAGGCGCCTCCCACGACTCCAACAGAAGTTATGGGATCATACATACAAATGTTTCGACTCACTGTACTCTGAGTTCAAACCCCGCCGAGGTCAAGGTCAATTTTTCTTTTCACCCTTTCGAGAAGAAAAAGAAGAAAAAGAAAAAGAAGGAAAAGAAGAAGAAAATGAAGAAAAAGGAGAAAAATGAAAAAAAAAGAAGGGGAAAATGAAGAAAAAGAAGGAAAAGAAGAAAATGAAGAAGAAAAAGGAAAAGAAGAGGTCAAGGTCAATTTTTCTTTTCACCCTTTCGAGAAGAAAAAGAAGAAGAAAAAGAAAAAGAAGGAAAAGAAGAAAATGAAGAAAAAGGAGAAAAATGAAAAAAAAAGAAGGGGAAAATGAAGAAAAAGAAGGAAAAGAAGAAAATGAAGGAAAAGAAGAAAATGAAGAAGAAAAAGGAAAAGAAGACAATGAAAATATTTACTATCTCGATTATGTATCTGATAGTCTTCCATACTTGTGCATCATTAACGTCAATTATGGAGGACTAGTTTATTCTAGTTGTCTTGTTATGTTTTGTTTACAATCCTTTACTGTTGTATTTTAGTTGTTGTTATTATTCATTACCTCTCCACCCCTCTTGTAAGTTATCCCCCCCCCCCAGTTCTGTGTCGGTGAAAAATGAAAGATATTGATTATTTTCTATATATATTCACGTCCACTATAAGTTTACATATGATCGATATCGATCAGTTTTGAGAAGACACAAAGCCAATTTCTCACGGGGATGTTGTTAATCCAAAAATCGAAAGACAAATCATTAGTGATTATTCCATTTAAAGTAGATCCCACCCATTAGATAGAGTCTTTATTAGTAAACCTTCATGTGGGTGGTGAGTTGGCAGTAATATGTAGAGCTTTGTGGCATAGAGTTATGGCCCTTTACGTTCTAAGTTCAAATCCTGCCGAGGTTAGCATTAATCGGTAGAGCGTCGGACATCATGCTTTGTGGCACAGAGTTATGTCCCTGTACGTTCTAAGTTCAAATCTTGCCAAGGTTAGCATTAATCGGTAGAGCGTCGGACATCATGCCTTGTGGCACAGTGTTATGTCCCTGTACGTTCTAAGTTCAAATCCTGCCGAGGTTAGCATTAATCGGTAGAGCGTCGGACATCATGCTTTGTGGCACAGAGTTATGACCCTTTACGTTCTAAGTTCAAATCCTGCCGAGGTTAGCATTAATCGGTAGAGCGTCGGACAACATGCTTTGTGGCATAGAGTTATGACCCTTTACGTTCTAAGTTCAAATCTTGCCGAGGTTAGCAGTAATCGGTAGAGCGTCGGACAACATGCTTTGTGGCATAGAGTTATGACCCTTTACGTTCTAAGGTCAAATCTTGCCGAGGCTAGCTTTAACTTTCATCCTTACGGGGGTCAATTAAATATAGTACCAGTGACACACTGGGGTCGATTTAATAGACTTTCTCCCACCCACCTCTAAAATTGTTGGTCTAGTGCTTAAATCAGAAACCATTATCACATCTTTACACACACGCACACATATTAAATATATATATATATATATATGTAGATAAATCTACCAAGAGTTTACGGTAGTGTCCAATCCGTATGAAGAACTCAATGTATTCCGGATATCATGGAAAGAAGAGATGTAATGAAAAATCACTTTCGGTGAAAGATAAACGGTATACAGAGTCAAGATAAAATATTAAAAAAATAATGAATAAAACAATGAAACAGTTCCTTATATTAAACAAAAAAAGTTCATTATTTAACGATCGTTTCTAGGATATATATGTGTTAGAATTGGCATGCATATTCAACAGATCTATGTACAAAATTATACAAAATTATACAAACTATCAAGATTAAATATACATACCAACACATATATACGCCGTCTTCAGAAATAATCATTATTTCTGAAGACGGCGTATATATGTGTTGGTATGTATATTTAATCTTGATAGTTTGTATAATTTTGTATAATTTTGTACATAGATCTGTTGAATATGCATGCCAATTCTAACACATATATATCCTAGAAACGATCGTTAAATAATGAACTTTTTTTGTTTAATATAAGGAACTGTTTCATTGTTTATTCATTATTTGTTTAATATTTTATATATATATATATATATATATATATATATATATACTATTGTACTGTGTTTGTTGGTTAGTGCTAAACACAAAAATATATACACTCGTACATATATATATATATTATGTATGGGTGTATATATTTTGTGTACAGTAGTAGTTGTGGTCTTATATATATATATATATATATATATATATATATATATACACACACATTCTATCATTACAACAACAGAGATCCGACGAGCTTTTGATTACAGAGTCGGGCCAATCGATACAGATCGAACTATGAGCTGATCAATAGCGAAACACGCGTTCACCAATCAATAAACGTAACGAAGGGCATAGCAATTCGTCCTTGTTTTATATATATATATATAGCTGTCGAAACGGCCGGAGCTCACCCGTCGGGGTCCTGACTCTTTTCCTATTACCCACTCTACTATCCATAGTATCAAGTACTCTGCTGCGTTATGGTCCACCTGGTTCCTTACCACATTTTCTTCGTTATATATATATATATATATATATATATATATATATAACGAAGGAAATGTGGTAAGGAACCAGATGGACCTTAACGCACCAAAGTACTCAATACTTAGGGTAGTAGAGTGGGTAATATTCTGTCCAGAATTAGCCGTCGAAACGGCTTGAGCTCAGCCGTCGGGATCCTACTCGTTCCTATATATATATACATATATATATGTAACGGAGGAGCTGACAAAGGACCGTGACAAGTGGAGAGATGCTGTGCTGAGTAGGACCCGTCCCACCCTTGCAAGCAGGGAAAAGCGGACGTAAAATGATGATGATGATGATATATAAACATACATACAGTTTTCATAAGCAGCTTCTCTCTTCTCACAAAACACACATTTAAACCCTCATACACAGCAGCACCCATTCACTGATCTATATATACACACACACAGACACACACTCACATATACACACGCATATACACATACACATACACACATACATACACAGACACACACATACATACACACTCAGACACACACGATTGCCGTGATATTGCGATGAGATGCGATGAGTAAATAATTTATGTGTCTGGATGTAATAAAACTCTTCAATGGTCGGCCATGTTGTGCAAAGAATAAGTTATGACCAATTGAGATGTAATTTATACAAGAATTAGCTAATTATTGTTCATAAATTACATTATTAATATTATATATATTCGTGGGAAATAAAACTGTTCTAATGTATACACACGCGCACACATACACACACACACACATATATATACATATATATATATATATATGTGTGTGTGTACATGTGTGTGTGTGTATATATGTGTATGTGTGTGTGTGTGTACATGTGTGTGTGTGTATATGTGTATATGTGTGTATGTGTGTGTATATGTGTGTGTGTATATATATATATGTATGTTTATATATGTACATATGTATGTATATATATATATGTGTGTGTATCTATATGTATGTATATATATATATTTATGTTTATATATATATATATATATATATATATATATATATTGTTATACTTTGGGAGGGTCATGTTGCCAATAAGAAACACACGCACCAGTTGCTTTCACTTCAATTTATTATATATTTATAAATTTATAAATTTACAAATCTACAAACTTATAAATTTCTGGTTGGTTGGTTGGTTGGTTCCACAACCAACCAACCAGAAATTTATAAGTTTGTAGATTTGTAAATTTATAAATTTATAAATATATAATAAATTGAAGTGAAAGCAACTGGTGCGTGTGTTTCTTATTGGCAACATGACCCTCCCAAAGTATAACAATATCGGTTTCAACACACGATTTCAGATAAAGAATCTTGCTAAACAAATTCAGAAACGAAATATATATATATATACATATATATATATATAAGGAAAATGATTTAAAAAAAGGGTTCGGTATATATATATATATATAAAAGATGTATATATATAAAATAATATGTATAAAAAATTGTTGTTAACAAAACCTGCTTTCTCCGTTTTGGACCTTCATTTGTTATTAGGTTAAATTGTTTTGTCCTTGAAACTCCTGCAACCTAATAAAATATGTTTTGAAGATTCAGAACGGAGAAAGCAAGCTTTGCTAACATCAACTTTTTTATACGTGTACTTATTGACTACTGCCCGTCACAGACAAGAAAAACAACAAACTTTTAGGATTTTTTGCTTAGATATTTTTGCTTTGACTGCATGCCCATAGATGGACTGAACCCCTTGATAAGTTCAGCTAGATTCCCGCCGTTCTAACACTGGTGGCTTAGTTCCGATCTAGCTGTCGTAGCGGCCGGACCTCAGCCGTCAGGGTCCTGACTCTTTTACTATATATATATATATATATATATATATATAAATATATATTGAAGGATGAGTATTTAAACTTTATTTTATTCTGAGTTAAGGCTCTATTGATTTTTCCCTGGATTTCACAAAATTCTATGGATAAATCTATGTCTTGATTTTTTTTTAATTGAGTTTGAATTATTTTCCCACATCTTACGTTAACTATTTTTCTATTTTGACGTTATAGTCACTCATATATTATGAAATACTGTTGGCTTCACGCTCACAATCATTTCTATACTTTCATATATATATATATATATATATATATATATATATATATGAAAGTATAGAAATTATTGTGAGCGTGAATATATATATATTAAAATAACAGATTAAAGTTTAAGCAAAGAATCAGAAGATCCCGTTAAGGGTAAAAGCAGCGATTCTTTGCTTAAACTTTAATCTGTTATTTTAATAAATATTTGCTCTACGGTTCTTATATATTTGATATATATTTATCCTTATCGAGCCCTCTTTGGATTTTAGTCTTCACATTTATTATTATTACTATATATATCTATATATATATATATATATATATATTCAGGTTTGAGGTTCACCACTGTATAGAGCTGGTCTATTCCGTATGGTCAATCGTAATGCAATAATATAGAGAGTACTCAACGTAAGGCAGTTCAACCGTCTTTGTTTTTGTAGTTGGTGGTCCTATTACGGAGTTAAATATTATAATGAAATGACAGGAGGCTGGATTCGTGTAAATCCTTGAAAGGTTTATTATACTATGATCATTTCAATGACCGAGTTCCGTATGAATCCGGTGATATCATCAGGCATTCGAAATATAATACGTGAATGTAATAGATAAAATCCATGGGGCTGAAAATCGAGGGCCCGAGGGTGACCGCTATTCTGTTCCTTCAACCTCAGCCGGTCGTATATATATATATATATATTATGTGTGTATGTGAGTATATATATATATATATATATATATATATATAACTTTAATCTGTACTTATAATATATATATATACACACATACATGGAATATGTGTCATGGTATTTAACATATCTTTCCACAGGTTTTCCTTGTTTGTTGGTCATGATTCACTGAATCATGCTAAACATACGTCAACGGAGATCGAAGTCAGACACGTGTGTGTATGTATATGTGTGAGTGTGTGAGTGTGTGTGTGAGTATGTATATGTGTGAGTGTATGTGTTTGTGTATGTATGTGTGAGTGTGTGTGTGTGTATGTATATGTGTGTGTGTATGTGTATGTATTTGTGAGTGTGTGTGTGTTTGTGTGTATATGTACACCTGTGTATAGATACAGGGTGTCCTAAAAATGTATACATATATTTATTAGAATGCTGTTGTAGGGTGTATACATCTTTGAGGGACACCCTGTACATATGCATGTATGGCTAAATATGGTCTAGATGTTGTGTGGGTGCGCCTAGGTGTGTGCCTGTGTGTACATGTTTGTGCGTGCCAATGTGTGTCTATGTGCCTGTGTGTGCTTCTGTATGTGTGTGTGTGCCTCTGTCTGTGTGTGTGTGTCTCTCTCTCTCTCTCTCTCTCTGTGCCTGTGTGTCTGTGTGTGTGTCTGTGTGTGTGCCTGTGTGTGTGTGTGTGCCTGTGTGTGTGTGTGCCTGTGTGTGTGTGTGCCTGTGTGTGTGTGTGTGCCTGTGTGTGTGTGTGTGCCTGTGTGTGTATGTGCCTGTGTGTGTGTGCCTGTGTGTGCCTGTGTGTCTTTGTGTGTGTGTCTGTGTGTGCCTCTGTGTGTGTGTGTGTGTGTGAATGAGATTGGGAAATGTGTGGGAATTACTACAACACAATTATTTGTCAACAAGTTTGGACAAGTTCCAAAATCGATATTAACCACACTAAGAATTATTATTATTATCATTATAGTCATTCAGGGTGGTGAATTGGCAATAATCGGCAGAGACTCGGATAACGTTTTGTGGCATAGAGTTTCGTCCCCTTACGTCCTGAGTTCAAATCTCGCCGAGGTTAGCTTTGCCTTTCATCCTTACGGGGTCGATAAAATAAAGTACCAGTAATACGCTGGGATAATTGCCGGCCTTGTACCAAAATTAGAAACAATTATAATCATTAAGGGTGAAGAATGGGCAATAATCGGCAGAGCGTCGGATAACAGGTTTTGTAGCATAGAGTTACGCCCCTTTACGTTCCGACTTCAAATCACGCCGTGGTTAACTTTGCCTTTCATCCTTGCGGGAGTCGATAAATAAAAGTACCAGTAATGTACTGGGGTATATTTAATCGACTTTCCCCTCTCCCAAAATTGCTGGACTTGTGCCTAAATCAGAAACCATAAGAGCGGTGGATTGGCAGAATCGGTAGAGCGTCGGACACCATGTTTTGCCGCATAGAATTACGGCTTTTTACGTTCTGAGTTCAAATCCCACCGTGGTTAACCCTCCCACAGGACTAAATCTCCACTCCTACCGGACAGTTCCCCCCTCATAGTAAAATATAACTATTGATACGTCTATAATTTTACTTTATTCTTTAGCAGGTAAATTACATTTCGTAATTAAAATTACTACTAAAACTATTTTTTTTTTATTGTTATACACGTCTTCTGTGTTCAAATCCCGCCGGGGTTAGCTTTGCTTTTCATCCTTACGAGCTTGATAAAATAAAGTACCAGTAACGCACTGGGGTCGATTTAATTGCCATTCCCCTCCCCTCAAAATTGCTTGCCTTGTGCCTCTCCTGAGTTCAAATCCCGCCGAGGTTAGGTTTTGCATTCTTACTAGGTTGATAAAATAGAGTATCAGAAATTCATCAATGGTTGATAGGATGAGTGACGAAGTTGAGTAGTATTTACAGCAAAGTTGAGTTGGGTTGGAATTATAACAATTTAGATAGGTAGCTTGGAGATTACAGAATCTTCCAGGTAGAGCCGCTACATCTCCGAACTGAGAGATCACAGCTCCGGTATAACAGTCATGTGGTTAGAATGTCTCAGGAAAGAATTACTGGACATATTTTATAGGCAAAAATCAACGGGTTGAGACCCAGGGGGAGACCACAAGCAAGATAGTTGGATAACATCCATGAGCTCGACTGGTCCTCGCTTGGAGATCCAGCTGGATCAATTGAAGACGGTTTCTTCTGACAGGACCTGCTGAAAAGGTTGTTTGGGGACTCTGCCCTTCTCACGGCCCTCTCAGGAATAAGTGAGTGAAGAAGAAGAAGAAGAAGAAGAAAACCACATGAATGATAGCAACAACAAAAACAGCAGCATTAGCAACAGCAATAATGACCACAATGAACAACAACAACAACAACAACAACAAACAGTGTGGGGTCTCAGTTATCTTTGCCTGCAAGTCTTAATAAAGAAACTGTTATCAATGAAGAAAAGAATGTTTTTAAAGAGCAACAGGTGTTTCATGTATTACACACACACACACACACACACAAACAGAGACTCATACACACATACACACATAGGCACATACACACATAGGGACAGACACATAGACACATACACACAAATACACTCACACACACACACACACACACACACACACACACACACACACACACACACACACACACACACACACACACACACACACACACACAAGCACACACACACATATATATATATATGTAGATTAGTTAGCTTTTGTCATGAATGGTTTAAATGAGTATCACACCTGTCTTATATATAACATCTCTCACCACACCTGAATAACAGGTGAGATAATATTATAGCGTCACACATACGGCACCTTGTCCACAGGTAAAGTAGATTATATCTCTCACCACACCTGAATAACAGGTGAGATAATATTATAGCGTCACACATATGGCACCTTGTCCACAGGTAAGGTAGATTATATCTCTCACCACACCTGAATAACAGGTGAGATAATATTATAGCGTCACACATATGGCACCTTGTCCACAGGTAAGGTAGATTATATCTCTCACCACACCTGAATAACAGGTGAGATAATATTATAGCGTCGCACATACTACATGAGATAATATTATAGCGTTGCACATACTACAAGTGAGATAATATAGCGTTGCACATACCACATCTTGCAACACACCTTGATGGCAGGTGAGGTAGATTATCTTTCTTTACACCTTGATGGCAGGTGAGATAGAATGGTTTAGATGACCACTACATCTGTTTTTATAGTTGTCAGACACCACGTGGTCAAGATAAACCAGAGAGAGGCCGGACAAGACAGCGTATAAGAAGACATTGTTATGTATTATTATGCAATGAAATATAAATATTTATTAACTGCGGCTCTGTGATAAACAATGACAGAAAACAACCCAGAAACTTCTCTCGTCTGAAGAACCATTCTTTTGTTCTAACAGAAGAAATTATCGTTGGCCATCAAGATATAGTCAGTACCGGCTTGCCCTAACATCTGAACGACAACCACACCCTATCTGGTGTATGCTCTAAATCAGTCATGGACAACCCGCGAAGCTTTCTGAATAGCTCGCGTAAGTCACCTCAATGAAATCTTTCTGATATTTTTTGCCCCAACTTTTCAGTCGTAATTTATCTTTCTATCATTTTTACGATTGAGGAAAACAACCTGTAAGAATTCTGAAGAAACAAACCAAAACAATCTGAATTATCGCCCTTTTTAAAAAAAGAATATGGGCGCGAATGTAAATTAGCGCTTGCGGCCCGCCTGATGATGTGCCATATCTCATGCGGCCCACTTCTCGAAAAAGGTTGCTCATGCCTGCTCTAAATATTTGCAATATAGTTATTTCCGTTAATGGTACCCATGGTCGAAGAGCACGATAGGCCTTAAGAGGTGCTGCGGCTAATTTGGAGCCATACCTATAATATATTACAATATGTTGTGTATTTAACAAGCGTGGGGCCCATTTAGGATCAATTTGTCTAATTGGCTTAAGTTCAGCCTTATTGTTGGATGGATTTACCTATAAGATATAGCTTACGACCACACACCCTCGGGGATATCATTTAAAAAAATATATTTATATTATATCATTAGTTTTTTTCTTTAACACTAAACCATCACAAATTATATATACTAGCAGTAAAACCAGCCCGTGGGGGGTTTTCTGCTACCATGTGTAGTGTATATATTGATATTATACACAAATATATATGCATGTAGATATGATACATTAAATAAAATCGTAATTGACAATATACACAGAAATTGAACGAAGTCTATGTTACACTGTCTTCTGTAATCATGATACATTTAAAAAAAGACGATATTATATATAAACTGTATTAGGAGAAAATTAGCGACGGAAATATATGCGATATTTTTATAAGTGTTATAATATAACGGCTGCTAACCGGAAGTCTTGACATTTGAAAATGTTAAAGAAGTGAATTTTAAAGGTCTTTAAATAAGCTATAAAATATATTTAATCAACAGCCACGAAATTTAGCACATAAATTATGTAATATTCATTCATTATTTATTCAAATCCCACCGAGGTTGACTTTGCCTTTCATCCTTACGGGGTCGATAAAATAATGTACCAGTAATGCACTGGGTAATTGCTGGCCTTGTGTCTAAAGTAGAAACAATTATTTATTCAAAGAGGCGGGGGATTGGCAGTATCGGTAGAGGGTCGGACACCATGCTTTGACGCATAGAGTTACGGCCCTTGCCATTCTGAGTTCAAATCCCGCCGAGGTTAACTTTGCCTTTAATTCTTATGGGGTCGATAAAATAAAGTACCAGTAATGTACTGGGGTAATTGTTGGCCTTGTGCCAAAAGTAGAAACAATTATTTATTCAAAGTAATCCAACTTATTTTACAAACCGGGTAAACAAATATATTCTGGACGCAGTCCCGCACTCCTTACTTTATTATAGTTAAGCTACGTGAAGGCGCGTGGCTGAGTGGTAAGAGAATTGGATTCGTAATCGTGAAATTGTGAGTTCGATTCCTGGACCGGGCGATGCGTCATGTCCTTGAGCAAGGCACTTTATTTCACTTTACTCCTTCTACCTGGAATTGCGACCGATAGACAGCATTAGCAATCGGAAAGACCGACGGAAACATTGTTTCCTCGGTCCGATTTGACGAAAGTCGACGAACTGTCGACATATATATATATATATATATATATATATATATATATATATTTATATATATGTTTGTGTTTATGTATATATATGTATATGTATGTTATTTATTCTTTATCATTAATATAAAAAAAATAATAATATTTTTTTAGAGAATGGCATCAAATTTCACAGGTGAAAGCCTGGTCTTGTTCGGCCCACACCAAGGTGTGGTATTAAACTGGGTGGCATATTGAGATCAGAAAATGTTCAGAATAAATTAATTTTTGGCTCTGAAATGTAAACTAGTGTCGGATTAATATAGTAGCAAGAATAGTATTAACTCGCATTTTCAGGCGCTATATACTCTAGTATATATATAGTACTCTTTAGTACTCTATGTTAAAGCGTTGGGCTTACAATCGTCAGTCTGTGAATTCGATTCCCGGCCGAGCGGTGTGTTGTGTCCTTGAGCAACTCACTTTATTTCACATTACTTCAGTTTACTCAGCTGTAGAAATGAGTTGCGATCTCATTGGTGCCAAGTTGTATCAGCCATTGCCTTTCTCTTGGACAACATCGGTGGTATGAAGAGGGGAAGATCGTATGCATAGGTGACTACTGGTCTTAAAAAAAACAACAGAAAAACTTGCCTAGACTTTATGCCTCGAAGTGGAACCTTCTAGGTGTAAAGCCCATGGTCATTCGAAACTGAAGGGTGCCTGTAAGGGTGTCTTTAACTTTTATGTCACATTAAAAAAAGAAGGATTTGGCTCTCAACACTAACTTGATCTGGCACTGATGTAAACGAATCCTTTCTTATAAATATATGTTACGATAAATATTGCTCCCTTTTTCTTTCTCCCAATGAATAAGACTATCGAGGTTCTAGATTGTTTCGCTAGTGAGATACAACGAAATGTCGAACTTCAGCAATATCTCGCATAAAGTCATGACGTCACAAACAGACACCATGACGAGATCTCGTATTTATCACAGTCTAAATTTTTCATAGAAAGATGAAACAGGGGAAATTGATGGCGTGTTTCGAAA
>OZ024748.1:12550428-12567928 GCA_964016885.1 Eledone cirrhosa
CATGTTTTCTCTTTCACTCTCACTCACACTGATACTCCATGTTTTCACTTTCACTCTCACTCACACAGATACTCCATGTTTTCTCTTTCACTCTCACTCACACTGATACTCCATGTTTTCACATTCACTCTCACTCACACTGATACTCCATGTTTTCACATTCACACTCACTATTACACTGATACTCCGTGTTTTCACTTTCACTCTCACTCACACTGATACTCCATGTTTTCACTTTCACTCTCACTCACACAGATACTCCATGTTTTCCTTTTCACTCTCACTCACACTGATACTCCATGTTTTCACTTTCACTCTCACTCACACTGATACTCCATGTTTTCACATTCACTCTCACTCACACAGATACTCCATGTTTTCTCTTTCACTCTCACTCACACAGATACTCCATGTTTTCACTTTCACTCTCACTCACACTGATACTCCATGTTTTCTCTTTCACTCTCACTCACACTGATACTCCATGTTTTCACTTTCACACTCACTATTACACTGATACTCCGTGTTTTCACTCTCACTCTCACCCACACACACACTGATACACCATGTTTTCACTCTCACTATTACACTGATACTCCAAGTTTTCACTCTCCCTCATACTCAGTATTATACTGATACTCCATGTTTTCACACCCACTCTTACTCACGTCAGTATTGCACTGATACTCCTTGTTTTCACTCTCATTCTCACTCAGTATTACACTGACACTCCGTGTTTTCTCTTCCACTCTCACTCTCACTCAGTATTACACTGACACTCTATGTTTTCTCTTCCACTCTCACTCTCACTCTCACTCAGTATTACATTGACACTCCATATTTTCATTCCAACTCAATGTTTTGTCTCTTCTCTTTCTCTGCAGGACGGCCTCATGAACCCGTTAATTTTGAAATAAACAGGAACAATGGCGCTATTTCCCAAACTACTAACACTTACAATGCTTTTCATCCAGGCCGTTATTTCCATAGCAACAATCATTATCTCCATAATCTACACAAACCACAGCAACAGTATCAAGGACAACTACAACAGCAGCAACAAGAACAACTACAATATCACCAGGAACAACAGCAACAACAACTGCAGTTGTCGCTGCAGCAAGTGCGTAAACCATTGGTGGGTATCAGTGCTTCCTACAACCGTGTTAGCCATGTGATACAAATGAACAGTAGTGGACAACAGAGACCGAAAGTCATTACTGTGGTTCGCTATGGAACTCGGCCAAGAAATTCCGTTAAAATGTTCCTTAATCGACAAATGATTCAGTCTTTCGAACAAATCCTGGTTGACATTTCTGAATGTTTTGGAGCCAAACGACAAAATGATAAATTCAATAAACTGTTTTCCTTACGAGGCAAACAAGTTTATGGTATCAATGATTTCTTTCGCGAAGATGATGTGTTCCTAGCGGTGGGCAATGAACGTATTTCTGATGAAGATATCCAAGACATCATAGAAGACCTTTACCCCAACAGTCCGTATGCCAAAAGTCTTATGAAGCAGTGGGAAAAGATGAAAAGATGCCGTCTTATTCATGATAACAAATGCAAATCTGAGAAACTGGACAGTGGTTTTGGTAGCAGTGAGAGCAGTAAGAAGGCTATTGGGAATGATCCTGTGTCTTCTGGTGATAACAAACCATCTGGATATTCTATGGAACTGGTCAACAATAGCAGTAGCAGACTGAACCAAACGAAAGATTACCGGATTGTGCTCAAAGCTGATCAATTTAAAGATCAAGTGTTGTATGAAGAGGATGTGAAAATGAAGAAAAGTCAGAAGAAAATTGTTGAGAATGCTAAGTCATGTGTGGTGAGAAACAACAAGAACAACAAAAACAATAGTAAGAATACTAACGTTGTTGCTGTTGTTGGTGATAGTGGTGGAGGAGGTGTTGGTAATGGTGATGACAGTAAAGTGGTTATAGGAAGAGGAAAGAGGCGAGAAGGTGTGAGAGATGAAGGTGGCAATAACTATAGCAGACACAACAACCACAAAAAATATAAAATGATAAAACTTAAGAAAGAGATACAAAATAAATCGGTAATGATTGTGAATGAAGACAAAGAAAATTTATCTAAGCCCATTGATGATGATAGTGTAATAATTGAAACTGTGTCAAAGATCGTAGCCAGAATTTCATCACCAAATGTCACTACTCTCCACATCAGTAAATCAACATCCATCACCAACACTCACCCCCACATCACCAACAACAACACCATCATTACCAGTGCCAATACCAATGAAGTCAAAACAATTTCTACAACAACAAAAACAACAACCAATTTCATAACTGTTGCAGCACCAGCAGCAGCAGCAGTAGCATCAGCAGCAACAACAACTACTAGTACTAGTTCTGATGTTGACAGCACTGCTGCTGTTATTACTACTACTACTACTGCTGCTGCAACTGCTACTACTACTACAGCTACAACTACTACAAGTAACACCACTTCCATTAATCCAACTACCTCTGTCTCAAACTCAGCTCCTAGCTTGATACCTGTCATAGAAAACATAGAAAAAACAGATGACGACCAGGTGGCCCTGTTTGAACCTTTCCCAAGCAACAAATTTAAACTTGGTTATCAAGTATCAAATAATGACATTCTGGGGAGGTATCATTTAGGCAGGACTTTGGGCTATGGTAACTTTGCTGAAGTACGAGAGGCAAAGAGGAAGAAAGGTATCCCGTGTGAAATAGCCATGAAAATCATTGACAAAAACAAAATGGTTGGTAAGGAACATATGGTGGAGAACGAAATCTTTATACTCAAGATCTGTAGACATAACAGCATAGTTAAACTGTACGAGGAGTTTGAAACCCCTGATCGGATATACTTAGCTTTGGAATTGGTGAAGGTGAGTAGTTTCTGGCTGTTATTTTCTTTTTTATCCCTGCCTAAAATCCCTACCACCTTATCCTGCACCTATCTACTGACCTACCTCTCTATCTATCTATGTATCTATCCATATATATCTATATCTATCTATCTATTGAGGCGGTTTTCCTTTGTGTGATAGCTATGGCGAGGGAGGTTGTATGGTGGACAAGGTTGAACGGGCTGAGGTCAGACACCTTTCTCTCCAGCCAACAACTGGTTCTTTTTTTCAAATACCACTTTGGAAGAAGAATCAGGATGGAGAGAGAGGTGCTGTACCCCAGCAAGTTTTATGAAAGGTGGGTGAAAGTGGCGAGAATGGCCCGAGTGAATGGGCCTTCTCTCTATATCAGCCTGTAGGTTGAGGAAAAGGAGGAGGAGAGGAAAGGAGTACAAACTCTTCGTACTCCTGGAGTTGAGGGCTGCACATTTTTTCGGGGGTATGTGTTACCCATATGAACTGTCTCCCCCTATTGGGGAAAATCGACTAACTTTTTAAATTGCATTTGTGATAACATTTTACACGTTTTTATTGTATGTAAACTTCCCCCTTTGTATGTGTCCCCTTCTTTTGTGCCCCTGTGGCTAATAAAGAAACGTATCTATGTATCTAGCCATACGCCTCTATATCTATATCTGTCTATCTCTATATATATAGTATTAGAAAGATAGGAGGCCATAAGCAGTTGCTGCACATACCTGGTTGGTTAGCCCCATATAATAATAATATATATATATAACCCATGCTAGCGTGGAAAATGGACGTTAAACGAAGATGATGATGATGATAGGTAGAACACTGGAAGGTAATATCCGTAGCGGTAGAGCGCTCAGTCCTTGGGATGAGTTTGGTAGTAGTAGTAACACAACAGTTAGTTCACCATACCGAGAACAATTGTTTCACCTTATCTGGTGAAACAATTGTTCTCGGTATGGTGAACTAACTGTTGTATTACTACTTCTCTCTCTATATATATATATACATATATATATATATATATATATATATATATATATATATACGTAGGTCCCGGGTTGAGTCGGGGATAACCACAGTAAGTAAGGTACTCAATACATGGCAGAGTAAAATTTTTTATTTTATAGAAGGAGCTTCTGAAGATTTCATCTGAATGAAACAGTACTAGTCCTGTAGAAGCTCCTATAAAATAAAAAAAAAAAAAAAAAAATATATATATATATATATATATATATATGTGTGTGTGTATATATAAATGCAATGTTGCATGCTTCTGATATTCTCAGACATGACATCTTTAATCTAATTTTGGTAGTATATATATATATATATATATATATATAAGTAGTAATTCAACAGTTAGTTCACCATACCGAGAACAATATATATATATATATATATTTATATATATATATATATATATATATTAAGAGAGTAAAACAAAGAATCCTTTAATACATCAAAAGTTTTTATTAGCCAACAATGTTTCGTCCTATTTAGGACTCATCAGGGCAATCAAAACCACAAGAAGTACTATCGGCCAATACAAGCTTTTTGCTTTGGACTATATTTGTAATATGGTTCAAAATGTTATCCACCTCCTTAGTGATTTTTATTATATATTTTTACCCATAATCTTCCAATACTTTAGTGTACACTCCATATTCTTCGGAGTTTTTGGCTTGTATTGGCCGATAGTACTTCTTGTGGTTTTGATTGCCCTGATGAGTCCTAAATAGGACGAAACATTGTTGGCTAATAAAAACTTTTGATGTATTAAAGGATTCTTTGTTTTACTCTCTTAATTTTTTGGCTCTGTTTAACTGCATTGAGCTATACCTTTTACTGTCATTTCTATAATACGAGGAGGGTGTTTAACTCCAACACGCTCCAGTATTCTAATCCTTATATATATATATATTTAGGAAAAGAGTTGGCACCCTGATGGCTGAGCCCCATACGTTTTGACAGCTAGATCCGAACTAAGCCACCAGCTTGTTATATATATGTGTGTGTGTGTGAGAGGCCCGGGTTCCATCGGGTAATCACAGTAAGTAAGGTACTCAATACAGTAGTAGAGTTTAAACATCTTGTTTAATATAGAAATGGCTTATACAGGACTAGAACTGTTTCATTCAAAAGAAGTCATAAGAAATGAAACAGTTCTAATCCTATAGAAGCCTCCTCCATAAAACAACTAATAATATACATATATGTGTGTGTATGTATGTGTGTGTGTGTGTGAGTGTGTGTAAACACACACAGATATATTGAGCACCTGTTCAATTTACATCTATGAAATTTTAGTTTTACGGCATTGATGTTGATTATTATGATGATGATGATGATCAACTACCAGCAGTCCTGATAACTGTATTGTAGGGAGGTGATCTGTTTGATGCTATCACCCAGAGTGTGAAATTCAAAGAACCACAATCAGCAGTAATGGTTCAAGACCTAGGCAGCGCCCTCTTTTACTTACATTCCATGGGGATTGTACACAGGGATTTGAAGCCTGAGAATCTATTGGTGAGATCAATAATTTTACATATTTTACTTCATGTTGTTGTTGTTGTTGTTTAGTGACCATATTTCTATTGAAATACTTCATCTTGTTGCTGTTGTTGTTATTGTTTTTGCTGTTTAGTTTAAAGATACCATATTTCCCGGCGCCGAAAACACTTCGTCCTTGAGGACACACCCTAATTTTGACAACCAAAAATGTGAAAAAAAATAATAAACAACCTTCGGCCTCCAGGACGCATGGTAGATTTTTGAGACTTACTTTAGCCAAAAAGTAGCGTCTTCGACGCTGGGAAATACGGTACTTTCTTTTTTAAAACAGTTCTACATGCCCTGAAAAGAGCCAAGAGCACTGATGTGCATCTCTCAGCAGTTTTGGTAGCTCTGAAAAAAGTCATGGGATCTGCCCCTCTCCTCCACCAGTCTAGGAGGCTGTGAAAAATGCCATGGGTACTGCTTCTCCATTCCAATAGTGTTGGAGGCCTTGTAAAGTGCCATGGGCATTGCCCTTCCTTTCTATTTATCTTGACAGCCTTGTAAAGGGTCATAGGCACTGCCCTGCATCTTCCACCAGTCCTGGTAACACCAAAAAGGGCCATGGGTATTGCTCCTCCCTTCCATCAATGCTGGAGGTGGAGGTCTTAAAAAGGGTAATGATCTCTACTCCTCACTTCCATCAATGTTGTTTTCCCTAAAAAGGGTCATGGCTTATACATGTGCCTCCTAGCAATCATGAAAGTCTTGAAAAGAACCATGAGCACTGGTCCTCCATTCCATCACTTTTGGTAGCCCTGGAAAGTGCCATGGGCATTGTCCCTCCCTTCCACCAGTCTTGAAAGCCCTAAAAAAGGGTCATGATTACTGACCTTCCTCCCTGGCTAAAAAACTGAAAATTTTTTTTGTATCCAAAACAGGTTTACTGGAATAAAGATGGTTTCCTGAAATTGAAACTGGCAGACTTTGGGTTGGCTATGGAGATTACAGAAGATATTTACACAGTATGTGGCACACCCACATATGTTGCACCCGAAATCCTTACCCAAGAAGGTCAGTGACACCCTTTTCTTTTTCCTAAATATCTGTACAGTAATGTAAAGTATACATCCTTGATCTAATAGTATCAAAACTTTTCCTCCTCATAAACATGAATGAAGATTTATTTTTAGTTGAGTGGTTCCCAAAGTAGGTTCCACAGACCACAAGGGTTCCCAAAGGAGTATGTTTATCTTATGACCATATAACAGTATTAGACTTTGGTGTTCCCCCATAAGTTTCTGAGCCAAAAAGTTTTGTAAACCCTGGCCTAGTGGTTAGGATGTTAGACTTGGATCATAAAGTTGTGGGGCTCGATTCCTAACCTAGGAGGTACATTGTGCTCTTGAGCAAGCCACTTCATTTCACATTACTTTTCATAGTAGGATTAGAGGCCGCTGTCATTAAAACACCTACAAAACCTCCTAGATTAGATGCTAACTTGTAGGATGTCAGTTAACCCTTTAGCATTTAAACTGGCCATATCCAGCCAGAATTCTCTCACCTGTTTCTGTTCAAACTGACTGTAACTGGCCACTCATACTGATGTTAAGGTATTGTTCTCAAAATAAATATCAAAATCTCATAGATTTGATATTATGTGAGATAATCATGTGAAGTAAAGCCATTACCATGAAAATACAATAGTAAATATACAGTAATGTAAATGCTAAAGGGTTAAACTTATTGATGATGATGGTGGTGGTGGTGGTGGTGGTGGTGATGATGATGATGTATGTTTTATTGACAATCTTCTACAGGCTATGGACTTGAAGTGGACATGTGGGCGACTGGTGTGATATGTTTTATATTACTGTGTGGGTTCCCACCTTTCCATAGCCATGACAGACGGCAGTCAGATCTTTTTGAAAAAATCAAGGCAGGAGAATATGAATTCCTTACACCATACTGGGATCAAATTTCGAACTGTGAGTAATAATTGTTTCTACTTTAGGCACAAGGCCAGCAATTACCTATTGCATTACTGGTACTAGTAATAATAATTATTAATGAATTTTTTTCTCTGTTGACCACTGGCCACTGGTCTCTGAGGCATTTTTGTTCTCAATTAAATCGTGCGAAACCATTTTGCTGGTTTGAGGGCTGATGAGGGAGAAGATGTGTGTGTGTGTCTTGTACATTATTTCCTCTTCCAATCACTTCTGTGCACCAATACACTACTCCTTGTCCTCCTCCCCTTTCAATCTTTTCTATATTTCATCTGCCTGTCACCAACCTTGTGGGTTGTATCTCTGTTGACCACTGGCCATTGGTCTCTGTCCTCTGAGGCATCGCTGTCTTTGACAGCAGTTAGCTGTTTTAAAGGCTGATCTAGCAATGAGTTTTCTCAGTTTTATATATATTCAAATACACTCTCGCTTCGTCTCGATCAGAGACAACATTGTTTTTTCATTTAATAATGTGTATGTTTATGAGTACGCTTATGTTTATTTGAGTGTGTGTGGGTCTATCTGTCCCAGTGTATGTGTGTATGTCTATGCCTATCTATCTCAGTGTGTGCATATCTGTCTATATATGTGTGTGTGTGTGTGTGTGTGTGTGTATGTATATGTCTTTTTGTCTATCTCAGTCTGTGTGTGTGAGTACGTTTATCTGTGTCTGTGTGTGTGTGTATATGTCAACATATTTCAGTGTGCATGTGTATGTCTATCTTAGTGTGTCTGTGTGTGTGTATATGTCAACATATTTCAGTGTGCATGTGTATGTCTATCTTAGTGTGTCTGTGTGTGTGTATATGTCAACATATTTCAGTGTGCATGTGTATGTCTATCTTAGTGTGTCTGTGTGTGTGTATATGTCAACATATTTCAGTGTGCATGTGTATGTCTATATTAGTGTGTGTGTGTATGTATTTGTATATCTATCTCAGTGTGGGTGTATGTGTATGTCTGTCTATCTATCTCAGCATGTGTATATGTATGTTTATCTCACCGTGTGTGTGTATATCTGTGTCTGTATGTCTGTCTGTGTGTCAACCAGATGATTCAAGTTCTACCACCACCACCACCACCACCATCACTGCCACCACCACCACCACTGCCACCACCAGCATCACTGTCACCACTACCAGCACCAGCACCACCATCATCATCACTGCCACCACCAGCACCAGCACCAGCACCACCACTACCAGCACCAGCACCATCACCACTGCCACCACCACCACCAGCACCACCACTACCAGCACCATCACTGCCACCACCACCACCACCATCATCACTGCCACCACCACGATCACCACTGCCACCACCACCACCAGCACCATCACTGCCACCACCACCACCACCACCACCATCATCATCACTGTCACCACCACGATCACCACCACCACCACCAGCACCAGCACCATCACTGCCACCACCACCACCACCACCACCATCATCATCATCTCTCTCTCTCTTTCATATCATTCCAGATGCAAAAGGTCTGATCCGGCACCTTCTAGTTGTCGATCGGAGACGTCGTTACACCGCTGTTGATGTTCTGTGCCATCCGTGGATCTTGTGTGGAGGTGATATTGCGTGGATACTGCAAGGACAGGAGTTAACCAACAACCAGAAAAAACTCCGTGAAAAGTTGTTAAGTGAGGGAAAAAATTATTTAAATATTTTCAACAGACAGAAAATATGAAAAGAAAGAAGAAAATAACAAAAAAAAACAATATTTTTGTTTTGTTTGTTTCTTTCAATATTTCATATCATTACTACTAATAATTAACCGGTGGATTGGCAGTATCGGTAGAGGGTCGGACACCATGCTTTCCAGCATAGAGTTACGTCCCTTTATGGTCTGAGTTCAAATCCTGCCGAGGTTCACTTTGCCTTTCATCCTTACGGGGTCGATAAAATAAAGTACCAGTAATGTACTGGGTAATTGCTGGCCTTGTGCCAAATGTAGAAACAATTATTATTAATATAAGGGTGGTGGATTGGCAGTATCAGTAGAGGGTCGGACACCATGCTTTGACGCATAGAGTTACGGCCCTTGCCATTCTGAGTTCAAATCCCGCTGAGATTAGTTTTGCCTTTCATGCTTAAAGGGGTTGATAAAATAAAATACCAGTCATGCACTGGGGTCGAATTAATTGACTTTCCCCTCCCCAAGAATTGCTGGCCTTGTGCCTATATAAGAAACCATTATTGGCAGTAATTTGTAGAGTATCGGACAACATGCTATGTGGCATATACTTAGTTTCTGAGTTCAAATCCTGTCGAGGTTAACTTTGCCTTTCATCCTTATGGGACTCGATAGAATAAAGTACCAGTAACGCACTGGGGTTGATTTAATCAACTTTCCACTTCTCCCATAATTACTGCCCATTCGTAGTTACATCCCTTTACAATCTGAGTTCAAATCCCGCCGAGGTTAACTTTGCCTTTCATCCTTACGAGGTCGATAAAATAAAGTACCAGTAATACACTGGGGTAATAGCTGGCCTTGTGCCAAAAGTAGAAACAATTATGGATAAATAGGAACTGTTATTGTTATTATAGTTTAGGCAATGGATTAGCAGAATAAACAGGTTCTGACATAATGCAATGCTGTAAGGAAGTGAAGGGTAGTGCCTATGATCTTTTATAGGGCCTCTGAGATTGGCAGGATCTTTGGGGTAACGTTACCCAATATAGTGCATAGCTTGAAGATCAGGGAGTTGTTCCAGCTAGACCTACTACTTCTTTGAATTGAGAGATTGCAGCTCTGATACTACAAACACGTGATTAATGTGTCAGGAAATAATCATTGGACAGATTTTACAGGCAAAAGCCAACCAGCAGGAGTCCTAGGGGTAGACCACATGTACGATGGTTGTATAACATCCATAAGTTCAGTTAGTATCGCTTGGCAATCTAGCCAGATCAATAGAACCCTCTGGAAGGCATCACTGAGGACTCTATCCGCAAGACCCTCCAGGGAATAAGTGGGCAATGTTTCTGGGTTATTACCCTTCATCAGTACCATATGCTGTTTACCGGCCAACTATCAGAGTTAGTGAAAATATATGACGGGGTCATTCTACTGACAAGGCTTAAGAGGCTGTTTGCATTATTGCAAATGAATTGAATATTATTATTAATATTTGAAAAACTCAGATTTACATTCTTTATATATATATATATATATATATATATAAATTACACAATAATCCTGCTCTGTAAAACATCTGATGTATTTACATTGAGCCACTTTTCTTACTGGTAATAAGGGAGTAATGAATTACTGACCTTTCCTGTTTATAGTTGTATATAGTGTATATATATATAACTATAAATAATATTCTTATATATATATATATATATATATATATATATATATATATATATATATATATATATATATATATATATATATATATACACACATAAACATATATATATTATATTGCCAAATATAATATAATATAATTTCTTCACCCAATTCTTTCAAGTTTTTATATTTAAAGACAAAGTTCTTTATATATATATATATATATATATATATATATATATATGTGTGATCTATTTATGGAAATGTTGAGCAAATATGTATTTATTGAAGAGTTAGAAGCTTCATAGTAATATCATCATCATTTTATGTCCCCTTTTCCCTGCTTGCAAGGGTGGGACGGGAACTGATTCTGGCTTGATTTCTACAGCTGGATGCCCCTCCTAACACCAACATCATTTACAGTGAGTGCTGGGTGCTTTTTTGCTGTGGACACCTCCACGACCTCTTTGCAGTGGAATGATAGGGACCCCAGTCCCTATCATCTCATTTCTACAGCTGAGTAAACTGAAGCAATGTGAAATAAAGTGTCTTGCTCAAGGAAACAACACATCACTCGGTCTGAAAATTGAACTCACAACCTTTCGATTGCAAGGCCAATGCTCTAACCACTAAGCTATGTGCCTCCATATATATATACTCTTTTACTCTTTTACCAGTTCCAGCCATCCGGCTGAGGCCATGCTGGAGCACCGCATAAATCAAAGCTGTAGCTGCCATAGAGCAGGTACTAATCGAATTGTTTAAGGCAGTCACAAAGCACTCAATGGAGCGAGAAGTTAATGCATTACCATCCAGAGTAAACACAAAAGTTAAAAAGCGTGACCCCAAGAAAATCGACCCAAGGCAGTGGTCATACATATACCACAACAACGCTAAATACAAATAGCTCATTTATATATATGCATATATGTATATATATATATGTATATATGTATATGTATATATGTATATATATATATATATGTATATTAGTAAAAGAGTGAAGAATAACATGGTCGGCTGTACAAAAAGGGTTTTATTTTGTACAGCCAACCATGTTATTCTTCACTCTTTCACTACTAATACTCCAAGAATGACCTGCATGGAAATTCTTGCTACCTAACTAAGGAAACCTCTTGAGTCAAACAATGCCGTACGTTAAAAGTATCCATAGTACAGAGTACTCACAACCTCTAACTGGATTACCTAAAGCGATAACTTATTATCCCATATATATATATATAAATATATAAATAAAATAAACAATACACTTTAATTAAATCTGTAAAACCAGTAAAAAACGTCAATTTATAACATTTAAAAAAAAGATATGTTATTTGGTTTTATATTTGAGACATTTACAAATAATTTTTGACTCCCAAAATCTTATAAAAAAACACTGAACTAAAGCAAAACAAAAAGGGGACTTCCTTTCAAAATCTTCCTAGGTAGATCTTGCCATTTTCCTCATGTTAAAATTCTATAAATGACTTGTGAAATGTTTTTTAGCCCGAGGGGGTGAGAATGGAACAGTTCGGTAAACTTTTCTTTCTTCAACATCAAAATGATTCAGAAATTTACCAGTTGAGTGAATTTCATTCTTCGTGAAGGGTAAAGAGAATTCGTCATACTTCTCTAGATTTAAGTTTTCAGGGTACATGTGGTCACCTGCAAAGAAGAAATAGCTGAAATAATCCTATACCACATGAAACCACATTAACAAGATATTATTGAAAAGTACAAAACAGCACTATGACTACATCACATTAACTCTTAACATCCTGTACCACTTGAAACTACATTAACAATACATTCTTGAAAAGCATGTGACTGCATTGCATTAAATATTAATGTCTATATTGCAAATTATCACAACAATCTATCCATTAGTAAAGATACTATAAAAATTTGAATTAACAAACTTGTTTTCAAAATATTTTCTGCTGTATCATTACAGGATGTTAGGAGTTAAAGGTAGGGGTATTGTTTAAAATAAATAGTGCTATGATATCAAAAAGACAATAAAAAAGAAGAAACAAAAACAAAACAAAAATCTTTTCATTCTAGGATCTGCAGGTTCAATCCCCAGGTATGGCAGTAAAAAGAGGAAAATTAATGACTAAAACTTTCTCTAAATTCTATTTAAAATGTCTTCTTTCTAGGAGAATTATTAATTTGCTGGACAATTTGTTTGTATATATCTGTGTGTATATATGTGTATATATGTGTACATATATGTGTATATAAATATGTATATATATATATATATATATATTTATATGATAGTTTGAAAAAATGCATGTATGGCATAAATGTGTGTAGATATACATATGTGTGTGTGTGTATATACATAAATATGTATGTGTGTGAGTATATATATTTCAGTAGACACACATGAACCTCGGCAGTGCAATCTTAGTTCATCTAAGTGAGAAGTGAGATATTTCATCACTGAGAGTGCACAATGATTCAACAGGTTGTTGGTGCTATGACTTTATGTCGGTTTGAATTAATATTAACAAAAAAATTTATTTAACCCTTTAGCATTTACACTACTCTATATTTACTATTGTATTTTCACGGTATAGGCTTTATCTCACATAATATTGAATCTATGAGATTTTGCTATTATTTATTTTGATAACAATACCTTAACATCAGTATGAGTGGCCAGATATGGTCAGTTTGAACAGAAAGAGGTGAGAGAATTCTGGCTGGATATGGCTGGTTTAAATGCTAAAGGGTTAAGAAAATGTAAAAAATACTGTCTGAAATTCTCTGCTTCATTTAGTAAATAAAAAATTAAACATAACATTTAATAATTTCCAGTATTTTAAACTATTTCTATTCATAGTTTAAAATATCTAAATTACTAGCAGAAATACTGCCCTCCTGGTAGTTTTCTGCTTGTGTGTGTATGTATGTATGTATCTTCAGCACTACTGGTAACATGTAACCCAGTACAACCTATGCATGTTTGGGTCATCGGCAACTGAACCGATAAGGAGGGTCATTTTGGACACCATGCCGGATGAAAAACAAAGCCTGTCATATGGCAGAGAAACTCAGGATAGTCAATGACTATCTAATAAAGTTTATTTTTTTTTGTGGAGCCATTGTTTCTCTATATCTATTTCTCTGGAAGAAACTGTCTGTGTTCTGACTTTGAAAGGGATGGACTCTGCCAGGTTTAAATGTCATGACAGCGCCCCTATTCTATGATTACACCATCCTGTATAAGTGGAATAAATGGTGGAGTCATTAGAATATCAGATAGAATACTTTGCAGTATTCATTTTGGCTCTCTGCTCACTCAGTTCTAATCCTGTTGAGGTCAACTTTGCCTTTCATCTATTCGAGGTCAATAAAAAAGTACCAGTCTAGTACTTGGGTTGATTCTTCCTCTATATATCTTTCTCAGTTTCATTCTTTCACTCTCTCTCTATCTTTTTCTGGAAAATATCTGCTGTATTTATATTCAGACCTGGAGAAGATTGGGCTCTGCCACGTTTTAAAATGCCCTCAAAACACCATATGTCAATACGACACCCTTATGACTCCATCAGGAATTACAGGATCATATCATACCAAACATAAAAATAATAAAAAAAATAATAAAAATTACCTGGTAGAAGTAACAAGGTTCCATCTTTACATGTTGCTTTGACAGATAAAAATCTATTGGGTGGTGTGTAGGGATGTGATGAGACCAAGTTGTAAAGTTCCTCCCAACTGGAATAGTTCAAATGTGTCAGTTCCCAGTATTGTGGAGGGATTAAATGTATCTTCTTAGATTTGGTTTCTGATAAGAACTTCATTGGGGATAACCACTAGATGAAAAAGGTTATATATATAAGGTTATATATATATATATATTTCGTTTCTGAATTTGTTTAGCAAGATTCTTTATCTGAAAACGTATGTTGAAACCGATATTGTTATACTTTGGGAGGGTCATGTTGCCAATAAGAAACACACGCACCAGTTGCTTTCACTCCAATTTATTATAAATGAAATTTATAAATTTAAGAATTTATAAATTTCCGGTTGGTTGGTTGGTTCCACAACCCGACGGTTGTTCATATATTGTCAAAGTTCTTTCGTCACACATTCTGTGACCTTTGAAAAAAACAAGATGGCGTAGGACAGAACAAAGGAGAGGCACAAAAACAAAGAAAAGAATCCCCAGTCACTGAAGAGGTCACAGAATGTGTGACGAAAGAACTTTGACAATATATGAACAACCGTCCGGTTGTGGAACCAACCAACCAACTGGAAATTTATAAATTTAATTTATAATAAATTGGAGTGAAAGCAACTGGTGCGTGTGTTTCTTATTGGCAACATGACCCTCCCAAAGCATAACAATATATATATATATATGATATATAAATATATGATATATATATATATGATATATATATATATATCATATATATATATATATCATATATATATATATCATATATATATCATATATATTGGCGGTACTCAGTAATAGAGAAGACCCGCCTTACCTAAATACAAAGTAAAAACCTACTACAGTCAGTAGGCATCTCTATCAAAACACACCCCCGTCCCACCACCTCCACACCGCCCCTTTCAATGTAAAGTTATGTTGGTCCCACAACATCCAGGCCGAAACAAATGAGATCGTGTAGGTGTCACGACAAAAAACACACAGTCCACGCTGTAAATGTGGCCGTGTAGGCAACACGGTAAAAACCTCCCAGCCCCACACTGTAAATGTGGTTGGTGTTAGGAAGGGCATCCAGCTGTAGAAAACCCGCCAGACAGTCCACGCTGTAATGTGGCCGTGTAGGCAACACGGTAAAAACCTCCCAGCCCCACACTGTAAATGTGGTTGGTGTTAGGAAGGGCATCCAACTGTAGAAAACCCGCCAGACAGTCCTATGCGAGCAAGACAACCACTCTTGCCTCAAGTGGGAAAACCCCCGTCCAAACCCATGCAAGCGTGGAACACGGACGCTAAACCTGATGATGATGATGATGATGATGATGATATATAAATATATGATATATATATATATGATATATAAATATATATATAAATATGTCTGATGATCCTGTGAGTACATGGGTGAAACTCCAGAGTAACAAGACTCATTACATACACATGCACACACACAATATATATATATATACACATAAGCACGCACATACACACACACACACAATATATATATATATACACATAAGCACGCACATACACACACACACAATATATATATATACACACATAAGCATGCACATACACACACACAGTCAGACACACATACACAGACAGACACACTCTAAAGCACACATACATACATACAGACACAAGCACACACAGCCCAGCCAGACACAGACACACACATATACAAACACAGACACACAAACACATCTTTCATATATTATTTTTAATTAGCCCTTTGTAACATTGAACACCCCCCAAAAAACAATGTCACCCACCTTATATCCAACATATTCTGCAGGATCTAACGTTAATACAGGTTGTTGTTGTTCGTCAAGGAATGTTATATAAAAGATGCTATCAAATCGTTTCCCAGATCTATGGTTTGGTGTTAACCAGTTGTTCCATTCAGATAACGCCGTAATGTCTGGAACTAACTTCAGCTCTTTACACATTAAACAAAAATCCTCTGAATTCTCCACGACTCGCCGTCTCCAGAATTCCGACACTTCTAGTGGTAGGTCATATATATTTGCCTTACACCGCCTACCGATTTGTTGTCGTCGTCGTTGTTCTTGTTGTTTGTTTATATCGTGGTAATGTATCGAACATTTCCCATCATTCTCTTCGTCCTTTGGATTTTCTTCGACTTTTCGTGCAAACAACACACCTATTTCTTCGAATACTTCCCTAATAGCTGTGATACGGAAGGCCACTTCGCTGGCTATTGCACTAAATTCTGGCTTTCTCTGTCTGGAATACATCGGAGTTCTACTACTATTGTTAGCAAAAAAATCTAGTAATTGACTTTCGGGTGTTTCTTCTTGGGTTTGACCCTCTTTACATGGTCTAAATACGTCCAACCACTGCGCGGAGAAATCCGTCTCTTCGGCCGACCCACCTGGAAAGACATGAGCTTTGGGGAAACTGGATATCTTAGCGGTTCTTTCTGCCATGAACAGTTGGTAGTTACATTCTGGCCTTGGTGCTTCTGTACTGGCTGCAGTAGGGGTTTTGGGGGATGACACCACTCTTTCTGTGTGGCATTGTGTAGGGTGGAGCCGCCTGACGATAATCAGTGCGGCAGACTCCTTCCAATAGCGAAGAACAGCCGCTGCCATTTATGGAATAGCCTTTAGCTTTAATATAATTAAGATCGATGTTTTGTAAATGTTGTCAACTAAATCACAACATATATCGTTTTAGATGTATGTATGTGTGTTAGTTGGATGTGTAACTACAGTTTAAGGCAGTACACCGTTCGAAGCACCCAATGCTGTTAATATATAAATTTATATATATATATATATTCAACCAAGGGTTTAAGGAGAATTTATAACATGCTATTAGTTTTACATACACCTTTGAACAACCGAATGAAAAACTGAGAGGCCATCTAAGGTTACATGAATTGTTAAATTATTAGGTCACTAGATTTACAGAAATATGTTAAGAAAGAAATCTATCGTGTAAAGACGTATGTGTGTATAAACTTCGCCGTATATTCAATGACAAATGCGATGTTTACAAATATTTATAGAAAGAGAGAAATATTTACAATAATACAGCAAAATATTTGTCATCGGTTGATTTAATAA
>OZ024748.1:12577928-12580428 GCA_964016885.1 Eledone cirrhosa
TAAAATAAAGTACCAGTAATACACTGGTGTCGATTTATTCGACTTTCCCTTCCCCCTAAATTGTTGACCTTCTGCCTAAATCAGAAACCATTATTTGGATTGGCAGAATCGTCGGTAGAGCGTCAGACAAAATTGATTTGCGGCATACAGTTACGTCCCTTTATGTTCTGAGTTCAAATCCGGCCGGGGTTAGTTTGGCCTTTCTTTCTGTCCGGGGGTGGGGGTGGGGGGGTCGATAAAATAGAGTACCAGTAATGCATTGGGTCGATTTAATCGACTTGCCCCTCCAACCAAATTGCTGGCCTTGAGCCTAAATCAGAAACCATTATTATTATTATTATTATTATTATTATTATTATTATTGTTGTTATTGCTTTTCTGACGTATAATTGCTGTTTATAAATGTATATCGTTTAATGTGTACAGACACTACCTCAGCCATTAATTTATAATTTATTCATATATATATATATATATATATACACGTATATATATATATATATACACACGTATATATATATATATACACGTATATATATATACACACGTATATATATATATACACGTATATATATATATATACGTGTATATAAAAGAATCTTGCTAAACAAATTCAGAAACGAAATATATATATATATATAGTATTAAGTATACTATTTATGGTTATGCAAATACAAAAACCTTTTGTAGTTATATATATTTTTATATACATATATATATATACACACATATATATATATATATATATATATATACATATATATATAGAGAGAGATAGATATATATATATGTTTGTGTGTGTGTATACATGTATATATATGTATATATACATATGTATACATATATATGTACACACACACACATACACACATATATATATGTATGTTTCATCATATAATTACGTAAAAAACATATTAATTACATACTCACATATATGAATGTGAATGTGTCTATATAAATAGTTATATAATTATACATATATATATATACCAATATTACATATATATACACATGTATGTATATTATATATATGTATATATATATATATATATATATATATATATGCAAATACACACATATTCGCACAAACGCACATACATATTATTTATATTATATATTATATATTATATTATATTACATTATATTATATTATATTATATATATATATATATATATATATATATATATATATATATATATATATATATATATATATATACATGTGTATGTGTATGTGTTGTACCTATCTACCTAGCTAGCTATTAAAATAGATGTTGTTCGTTAACTTTAATGATGTGTACATGTGACATACTCCAAGGATACCCCGGAGTTACCCGGGGGGTAAAAACCGATCCAGTTCACCATATTTACACGAGGAGGAAGTGTGTCGTTTAATCAATGTTATATACACGTGCGTAAGAGTGTGTACCCTAATGTATGTTGAATACACGTGTGTCAGCTGTAAGTCTTCTACATCCCATTATATACACACACGTGTCTATACTCACCCTGACGATATTTGAAATTCTCCTTCCCTCTTTCTTTCGCTATTATATTTCTGTTATTATATATTTAAACAATTGTGCTTACACGCGTAGTAAATATATATACGAGTGTGTGTGTGTTTGTATATATATATATATATATATATATATATATATATATATATATATATATATATATATATATATATATATATATATATATATGTATATATATATATATATATATATATATATATATATATAAATATATATATATATATACTTATACACATACACACACACAGACATATATACATATATACATATATACGTGCATATATAAGTACAAGTCATGAAGACAAACTGACCCAAGTTTGATAAATATATCTTAAAAAATAAAACTACTGTGTTAATTTTTCCTAGACAGTAATCTTGCGAACAAATATCGTCCGCACTCTGTATATATATATATATATATATATATATATATATATATATATATATATATATATATATATATATATATATATATATACATATATATATTTATATATATATATATATATGCTTGCATACATGTAAACACAATAAAATTCTTTGCGGTTGTCCCGGTTCCCTGCACACCAAATTCAAATTCAATCAATGTAAACTTTACCTTTTTATTCCTTCAGGGGTCAATAAAATAAACTACCAGGCCAGGTCATTGGATTATCCGAATAATTAAATGTTATTGGCAGTACCAAGTTATTTTACTAGTCATGAAGTACCACCTACAAACGATCTTCAAATTGTCTGTCTTTCCACACAGATACAATAGTTGAGCCGGCTATAAAGCCAACGAAGACTCAGAATTTCTTTTTTATTATCCGAATAATTAAAACGTTGGACAAGATACCTTGTGGTATTTCTTTCTTTTCTTTACGTTCTGAGTTTAAATCCCGCTATGGTCATCATGGTTGATAGACAATCCACTCTCTAGTTTACCCCCACCATCTATTTCATGTGTGCCCTTAACG
>OZ024748.1:12585428-12587928 GCA_964016885.1 Eledone cirrhosa
TGGTTTTCTGCTAGCATGTGTAGTGTGTATATTGATATTATACGCAGGTATATATACATGTAGATATGATACATCAAATAAAATCGTAATTGACAATATAAACAGAAATTGAACGAAAACGTTGTTACACTGTCTTATGTAATCAGTAACGTAATCCATGATATATTTAAAAAAAGACGATATTATATATAAACTGCATTAGGAGAAAATTAGTGACAGAAAATTAGTATGTTTATTTAAGTGATCGCCACCGGAAGTGTTGACATCACGCACTCCCTCTTTCTATATATATATGGTAGTTGAAGTGGTGGTGGCGGCAACGATATACCGGAAGTGCAACTTTGAAAAGAAGTCAATTTTAAATTATTTACTTTTACGAAATTATTTTTGTTTACGAAATTTAGTAAATAAATTATGTAATATTCATTCATTATTTATTCAAAGTAATCCAACTTATTTTACTAACGGTATAAAAAAAAAATAAACTGTACGCAGTCCCACAGACCTTCCTTTATTATAGTTTAGATTTAAAAATGTTTCATCATAAGATTATATAAGAACCTTTGTTAAGTTATGTTCCAGACACCACCTTAATAACAAGACAATTTGTTAAGTTACTAATTTTCTTAAATTCTGTTCAAAATTATTTGAAAACAGGCAGTTTTATTCCTAAAAAAATATCGAACTGAAAGTGTAAAAATGTTTATATTTATTTTAAAACTGTTCATCATAAGATTATGTAACAACCTTTGTTAAGTTATGTTCCACACAGCAGCTTAATAACAAGACAATTATTTGAAAACAGGTAGTGTTATTCCTAAAAAATATTGAACTGAAAAGGTAAAAATGTTTATATTTATTTCAAAACTTTTCATCATAAGTTTATGTAACAACCTTTGTTAAGTTATGTTCCAGACATGAGCTTGATAATGAGAAAGTTTGTTATGTTTTTAAATCCCTCCAAATCTCTCATCTCACTTCCCCTCCCCCTTTTACTCTTCCACGTACTCCTCTCTCTCTCTTCACACTCACCCTCCCTTTATCTCCTTCCCCTTACTCCCCCCACTCTCTCCTCTCACTGTCCCCTCCCCCGTTCCCCTCTCTTCTTCCCCCTATCTCCTATCTCTCAACAACAATACAACAATACAACAACAATACAAACAGCAACACTGACCAAAAGGGAACCACAGCTGTGTGACGTCAGCAACACACATGACACGTGACCGTGTCATTTGTTTATTTATTTATCTATCTATCTAGCCAAAGTGTGAGTAGTAGTAAGAGGGAGTAGGAGGATGAGGAGGAAGGGTTTTAGATGGAGGTGTTGATGATGATGATAATGATAATGGTGATGGTGGTGGCTATCGTGGTGGTTGTGGTGGTGGCTGTGATGCTGATGGTGGTGATGGTGGTGAGGTGGTAGTGGCTATCGTGGTGGTTGTGGTTTGTGTGGTGGTTGTGGTGGTGGTTGTGGTGGTGGTGATAGTGGTGGTGGTGGTGGTGATAGTGGTGGTGGTGGTGGTGATGGTGGTTGTGGTGGTGGTGATAGTGGTTGTGGTGGTGGTTGTGGTGGTGGTGATAGTGGTTGTGGTGGTGGTGATGGTGGTTGTGGTGGTGGTGATAGTGGTGGTGGTGATGGTGGTGATGGTGGTGGTGGAAAGAAGAAGGAGGAGATAGATACATCACATGGTGTAACATCTGAGACAAGGGCGAGTGGGTGAGTGTGTATGTAAGTGTGTCTATGTATGTATGTATGTATGTATGTATGTATGTATGTATGTATGTATGTATGTGTGTATGTATGTATGTATGTATGTATGTATGTATGTATGTATGAATGTGTGTGTGTGTGTGTCACTGTGATAAACCGCTGCCCCAACACACCAAAGTTATGACCCTTCCCCCAAAAGCCAGCCTCATCATCACTAACTATTCCCAACATCACCAACACATCATCCCTCTCTCTCTCTCCACTCCATATCTATCTATCTATCTATCTAGCTATCTATCTGTCTATCTATTTCTCTCCCTCTCTCTCTCTCTCTCTCTCTCTCTCTCTCTCTCTCTCTCTCTCTCTCTCTCTCTCTCTCTTTCTATCTATCTATTTGTTTATCTGCCTGTTTGTCTCTTTCTCGCCCTCTATTCCTCTCTATCATTATCTACCCCCCCTCTCTATATGTATATATACTTACTTACATACATATCTATTCATTTCCAAGTCTGTCTGTTTGTCTACTCACCTCTCTCTACCACATCTGATAAGGTGAACAACTCAGCAGTTCCTACTCAACCCCCACCCCCACAAACCTCACCATCACCACTGCCACCAATAAGTCCCCCACTCCCAATCCACACCATCACCGCCATCACTATCATCACCACCGCCACCTCCAGCGCCATCACAACTAGAGAATGACACATAGACCAACCACAGCTATTAAAATGTCCGCTTTAAATTTGAAGGACCCTTTTTCTGCTGTCCAATGAGCCTTTTACTTTG
>OZ024748.1:12595375-12605375 GCA_964016885.1 Eledone cirrhosa
GTAAATATTGCTGATGAGTTGTAACAACAACGAAACTAGTTCAATATTCCTTGTCTGGCTTTCTGGAGAATAGAGGAAAGGTGTTTCCTCAAAAACCAGTATGACTCTAAAAACCGGTTTGTCTGTGTGTTTACATACAGAATAGCTGGCCACTCACAGTAAAGTGACCAGTGAAAAAACTTGGTACATCTACATATGTATACGTGTGTGTATTCATATACATACTAGTATTTCAGTATACATATATGGATGTACATCTTTAACTTAATTGTTTAAGCGTCAGTCATACAAAAGTGAGTTACAAACGAAACGAAATTTAATTTCGTTTCGTTATTTGTTTTTATCGTCTCCGTTGAACCGGTACTTACTCACACTCTATGCAAATTGGTCTGCCCACTACTAATTTTCATAGAAAAAGCATATAACGATATGTGCTTTTACGATTCTCTAGAGAGGCCGGAAGATAGGTAAATATTGCTGATGAGTTGTAACAACAACGAAACTAGTTCAATATTCCTTGTCTGGCTTTCTGGAGAATAGAGGAAAGGTGTTTCCTCAAAAACCAGTATGACTCTAAAAACCGGTTTGTCTGTGTGTTTACATACAGAATAGCTGGCCACTCACAGTAAAGTGACCAGTGAAAAAACTTGGTACATCTACATATGTATACGTGTGTGTATTCATATACATACTAGTATTTCAGTATACATATATGGATGTACATCTTTAACTTAATTGTTTAAGCGTCAGTCATACAAAAGTGAGTTACAAACGAAACGAAATTTAATTTCGTTTCGTTATTTGTTTTTATCGTCTCCGTTGAACCGGTACTTACTCACACTCTATGCAAATTGGTCTGCCCACTACTAATTTTCATAGAAAAAGCATATAACGATATGTGCTTTTACGATTCTCTAGAGAGGCCGGAAGATAGGTAAATATTGCTGATGAGTTGTAACAACAACGAAACTAGTTCAATATTCCTTGTCTGGCTTTCTGGAGAATAGAGGAAAGGTGTTTCCTCAAAAACCAGTATGACTCTAAAAACCGGTTTGTCTGTGTGTTTACATACAGAATAGCTGGCCACTCACAGTAAAGTGACCAGTGAAAAAACTTGGTACATCTACATATGTATACGTGTGTGTATTCATATACATACTAGTATTTCAGTATACATATATGGATGTACATCTTTAACTTAATTGTTTAAGCGTCAGTCATACAAAAGTGAGTTACAAACGAAACGAAATTTAATTTCGTTTCGTTATTTGTTTTTATCGTCTCCGTTGAACCGGTACTTACTCACACTCTATGCAAATTGGTCTGCCCACTACTAATTTTCATAGAAAAAGCATATAACGATATGTGCTTTTACGATTCTCTAGAGAGGCCGGAAGATAGGTAAATATTGCTGATGAGTTGTAACAACAACGAAACTAGTTCAATATTCCTTGTCTGGCTTTCTGGAGAATAGAGGAAAGGTGTTTCCTCAAAAACCAGTATGACTCTAAAAACCGGTTTGTCTGTGTGTTTACATACAGAATAGCTGGCCACTCACAGTAAAGTGACCAGTGAAAAAACTTGGTACATCTACATATGTATACGTGTGTGTATTCATATACATACTAGTATTTCAGTATACATATATGGATGTACATCTTTAACTTAATTGTTTAAGCGTCAGTCATACAAAAGTGAGTTACAAACGAAACGAAATTTAATTTCGTTTCGTTATTTGTTTTTATCGTCTCCGTTGAACCGGTACTTACTCACACTCTATGCAAATTGGTCTGCCCACTACTAATTTTCATAGAAAAAGCATATAACGATATGTGCTTTTACGATTCTCTAGAGAGGCCGGAAGATAGGTAAATATTGCTGATGAGTTGTAACAACAACGAAACTAGTTCAATATTCCTTGTCTGGCTTTCTGGAGAATAGAGGAAAGGTGTTTCCTCAAAAACCAGTATGACTCTAAAAACCGGTTTGTCTGTGTGTTTACATACAGAATAGCTGGCCACTCACAGTAAAGTGACCAGTGAAAAAACTTGGTACATCTACATATGTATACGTGTGTGTATTCATATACATACTAGTATTTCAGTATACATATATGGATGTACATCTTTAACTTAATTGTTTAAGCGTCAGTCATACAAAAGTGAGTTACAAACGAAACGAAATTTAATTTCGTTTCGTTATTTGTTTTTATCGTCTCCGTTGAACCGGTACTTACTCACACTCTATGCAAATTGGTCTGCCCACTACTAATTTTCATAGAAAAAGCATATAACGATATGTGCTTTTACGATTCTCTAGAGAGGCCGGAAGATAGGTAAATATTGCTGATGAGTTGTAACAACAACGAAACTAGTTCAATATTCCTTGTCTGGCTTTCTGGAGAATAGAGGAAAGGTGTTTCCTCAAAAACCAGTATGACTCTAAAAACCGGTTTGTCTGTGTGTTTACATACAGAATAGCTGGCCACTCACAGTAAAGTGACCAGTGAAAAAACTTGGTACATCTACATATGTATACGTGTGTGTATTCATATACATACTAGTATTTCAGTATACATATATGGATGTACATCTTTAACTTAATTGTTTAAGCGTCAGTCATACAAAAGTGAGTTACAAACGAAACGAAATTTAATTTCGTTTCGTTATTTGTTTTTATCGTCTCCGTTGAACCGGTACTTACTCACACTCTATGCAAATTGGTCTGCCCACTACTAATTTTCATAGAAAAAGCATATAACGATATGTGCTTTTACGATTCTCTAGAGAGGCCGGAAGATAGGTAAATATTGCTGATGAGTTGTAACAACAACGAAACTAGTTCAATATTCCTTGTCTGGCTTTCTGGAGAATAGAGGAAAGGTGTTTCCTCAAAAACCAGTATGACTCTAAAAACCGGTTTGTCTGTGTGTTTACATACAGAATAGCTGGCCACTCACAGTAAAGTGACCAGTGAAAAAACTTGGTACATCTACATATGTATACGTGTGTGTATTCATATACATACTAGTATTTCAGTATACATATATGGATGTACATCTTTAACTTAATTGTTTAAGCGTCAGTCATACAAAAGTGAGTTACAAACGAAACGAAATTTAATTTCGTTTCGTTATTTGTTTTTATCGTCTCCGTTGAACCGGTACTTACTCACACTCTATGCAAATTGGTCTGCCCACTACTAATTTTCATAGAAAAAGCATATAACGATATGTGCTTTTACGATTCTCTAGAGAGGCCGGAAGATAGGTAAATATTGCTGATGAGTTGTAACAACAACGAAACTAGTTCAATATTCCTTGTCTGGCTTTCTGGAGAATAGAGGAAAGGTGTTTCCTCAAAAACCAGTATGACTCTAAAAACCGGTTTGTCTGTGTGTTTACATACAGAATAGCTGGCCACTCACAGTAAAGTGACCAGTGAAAAAACTTGGTACATCTACATATGTATACGTGTGTGTATTCATATACATACTAGTATTTCAGTATACATATATGGATGTACATCTTTAACTTAATTGTTTAAGCGTCAGTCATACAAAAGTGAGTTACAAACGAAACGAAATTTAATTTCGTTTCGTTATTTGTTTTTATCGTCTCCGTTGAACCGGTACTTACTCACACTCTATGCAAATTGGTCTGCCCACTACTAATTTTCATAGAAAAAGCATATAACGATATGTGCTTTTACGATTCTCTAGAGAGGCCGGAAGATAGGTAAATATTGCTGATGAGTTGTAACAACAACGAAACTAGTTCAATATTCCTTGTCTGGCTTTCTGGAGAATAGAGGAAAGGTGTTTCCTCAAAAACCAGTATGACTCTAAAAACCGGTTTGTCTGTGTGTTTACATACAGAATAGCTGGCCACTCACAGTAAAGTGACCAGTGAAAAAACTTGGTACATCTACATATGTATACGTGTGTGTATTCATATACATACTAGTATTTCAGTATACATATATGGATGTACATCTTTAACTTAATTGTTTAAGCGTCAGTCATACAAAAGTGAGTTACAAACGAAACGAAATTTAATTTCGTTTCGTTATTTGTTTTTATCGTCTCCGTTGAACCGGTACTTACTCACACTCTATGCAAATTGGTCTGCCCACTACTAATTTTCATAGAAAAAGCATATAACGATATGTGCTTTTACGATTCTCTAGAGAGGCCGGAAGATAGGTAAATATTGCTGATGAGTTGTAACAACAACGAAACTAGTTCAATATTCCTTGTCTGGCTTTCTGGAGAATAGAGGAAAGGTGTTTCCTCAAAAACCAGTATGACTCTAAAAACCGGTTTGTCTGTGTGTTTACATACAGAATAGCTGGCCACTCACAGTAAAGTGACCAGTGAAAAAACTTGGTACATCTACATATGTATACGTGTGTGTATTCATATACATACTAGTATTTCAGTATACATATATGGATGTACATCTTTAACTTAATTGTTTAAGCGTCAGTCATACAAAAGTGAGTTACAAACGAAACGAAATTTAATTTCGTTTCGTTATTTGTTTTTATCGTCTCCGTTGAACCGGTACTTACTCACACTCTATGCAAATTGGTCTGCCCACTACTAATTTTCATAGAAAAAGCATATAACGATATGTGCTTTTACGATTCTCTAGAGAGGCCGGAAGATAGGTAAATATTGCTGATGAGTTGTAACAACAACGAAACTAGTTCAATATTCCTTGTCTGGCTTTCTGGAGAATAGAGGAAAGGTGTTTCCTCAAAAACCAGTATGACTCTAAAAACCGGTTTGTCTGTGTGTTTACATACAGAATAGCTGGCCACTCACAGTAAAGTGACCAGTGAAAAAACTTGGTACATCTACATATGTATACGTGTGTGTATTCATATACATACTAGTATTTCAGTATACATATATGGATGTACATCTTTAACTTAATTGTTTAAGCGTCAGTCATACAAAAGTGAGTTACAAACGAAACGAAATTTAATTTCGTTTCGTTATTTGTTTTTATCGTCTCCGTTGAACCGGTACTTACTCACACTCTATGCAAATTGGTCTGCCCACTACTAATTTTCATAGAAAAAGCATATAACGATATGTGCTTTTACGATTCTCTAGAGAGGCCGGAAGATAGGTAAATATTGCTGATGAGTTGTAACAACAACGAAACTAGTTCAATATTCCTTGTCTGGCTTTCTGGAGAATAGAGGAAAGGTGTTTCCTCAAAAACCAGTATGACTCTAAAAACCGGTTTGTCTGTGTGTTTACATACAGAATAGCTGGCCACTCACAGTAAAGTGACCAGTGAAAAAACTTGGTACATCTACATATGTATACGTGTGTGTATTCATATACATACTAGTATTTCAGTATACATATATGGATGTACATCTTTAACTTAATTGTTTAAGCGTCAGTCATACAAAAGTGAGTTACAAACGAAACGAAATTTAATTTCGTTTCGTTATTTGTTTTTATCGTCTCCGTTGAACCGGTACTTACTCACACTCTATGCAAATTGGTCTGCCCACTACTAATTTTCATAGAAAAAGCATATAACGATATGTGCTTTTACGATTCTCTAGAGAGGCCGGAAGATAGGTAAATATTGCTGATGAGTTGTAACAACAACGAAACTAGTTCAATATTCCTTGTCTGGCTTTCTGGAGAATAGAGGAAAGGTGTTTCCTCAAAAACCAGTATGACTCTAAAAACCGGTTTGTCTGTGTGTTTACATACAGAATAGCTGGCCACTCACAGTAAAGTGACCAGTGAAAAAACTTGGTACATCTACATATGTATACGTGTGTGTATTCATATACATACTAGTATTTCAGTATACATATATGGATGTACATCTTTAACTTAATTGTTTAAGCGTCAGTCATACAAAAGTGAGTTACAAACGAAACGAAATTTAATTTCGTTTCGTTATTTGTTTTTATCGTCTCCGTTGAACCGGTACTTACTCACACTCTATGCAAATTGGTCTGCCCACTACTAATTTTCATAGAAAAAGCATATAACGATATGTGCTTTTACGATTCTCTAGAGAGGCCGGAAGATAGGTAAATATTGCTGATGAGTTGTAACAACAACGAAACTAGTTCAATATTCCTTGTCTGGCTTTCTGGAGAATAGAGGAAAGGTGTTTCCTCAAAAACCAGTATGACTCTAAAAACCGGTTTGTCTGTGTGTTTACATACAGAATAGCTGGCCACTCACAGTAAAGTGACCAGTGAAAAAACTTGGTACATCTACATATGTATACGTGTGTGTATTCATATACATACTAGTATTTCAGTATACATATATGGATGTACATCTTTAACTTAATTGTTTAAGCGTCAGTCATACAAAAGTGAGTTACAAACGAAACGAAATTTAATTTCGTTTCGTTATTTGTTTTTATCGTCTCCGTTGAACCGGTACTTACTCACACTCTATGCAAATTGGTCTGCCCACTACTAATTTTCATAGAAAAAGCATATAACGATATGTGCTTTTACGATTCTCTAGAGAGGCCGGAAGATAGGTAAATATTGCTGATGAGTTGTAACAACAACGAAACTAGTTCAATATTCCTTGTCTGGCTTTCTGGAGAATAGAGGAAAGGTGTTTCCTCAAAAACCAGTATGACTCTAAAAACCGGTTTGTCTGTGTGTTTACATACAGAATAGCTGGCCACTCACAGTAAAGTGACCAGTGAAAAAACTTGGTACATCTACATATGTATACGTGTGTGTATTCATATACATACTAGTATTTCAGTATACATATATGGATGTACATCTTTAACTTAATTGTTTAAGCGTCAGTCATACAAAAGTGAGTTACAAACGAAACGAAATTTAATTTCGTTTCGTTATTTGTTTTTATCGTCTCCGTTGAACCGGTACTTACTCACACTCTATGCAAATTGGTCTGCCCACTACTAATTTTCATAGAAAAAGCATATAACGATATGTGCTTTTACGATTCTCTAGAGAGGCCGGAAGATAGGTAAATATTGCTGATGAGTTGTAACAACAACGAAACTAGTTCAATATTCCTTGTCTGGCTTTCTGGAGAATAGAGGAAAGGTGTTTCCTCAAAAACCAGTATGACTCTAAAAACCGGTTTGTCTGTGTGTTTACATACAGAATAGCTGGCCACTCACAGTAAAGTGACCAGTGAAAAAACTTGGTACATCTACATATGTATACGTGTGTGTATTCATATACATACTAGTATTTCAGTATACATATATGGATGTACATCTTTAACTTAATTGTTTAAGCGTCAGTCATACAAAAGTGAGTTACAAACGAAACGAAATTTAATTTCGTTTCGTTATTTGTTTTTATCGTCTCCGTTGAACCGGTACTTACTCACACTCTATGCAAATTGGTCTGCCCACTACTAATTTTCATAGAAAAAGCATATAACGATATGTGCTTTTACGATTCTCTAGAGAGGCCGGAAGATAGGTAAATATTGCTGATGAGTTGTAACAACAACGAAACTAGTTCAATATTCCTTGTCTGGCTTTCTGGAGAATAGAGGAAAGGTGTTTCCTCAAAAACCAGTATGACTCTAAAAACCGGTTTGTCTGTGTGTTTACATACAGAATAGCTGGCCACTCACAGTAAAGTGACCAGTGAAAAAACTTGGTACATCTACATATGTATACGTGTGTGTATTCATATACATACTAGTATTTCAGTATACATATATGGATGTACATCTTTAACTTAATTGTTTAAGCGTCAGTCATACAAAAGTGAGTTACAAACGAAACGAAATTTAATTTCGTTTCGTTATTTGTTTTTATCGTCTCCGTTGAACCGGTACTTACTCACACTCTATGCAAATTGGTCTGCCCACTACTAATTTTCATAGAAAAAGCATATAACGATATGTGCTTTTACGATTCTCTAGAGAGGCCGGAAGATAGGTAAATATTGCTGATGAGTTGTAACAACAACGAAACTAGTTCAATATTCCTTGTCTGGCTTTCTGGAGAATAGAGGAAAGGTGTTTCCTCAAAAACCAGTATGACTCTAAAAACCGGTTTGTCTGTGTGTTTACATACAGAATAGCTGGCCACTCACAGTAAAGTGACCAGTGAAAAAACTTGGTACATCTACATATGTATACGTGTGTGTATTCATATACATACTAGTATTTCAGTATACATATATGGATGTACATCTTTAACTTAATTGTTTAAGCGTCAGTCATACAAAAGTGAGTTACAAACGAAACGAAATTTAATTTCGTTTCGTTATTTGTTTTTATCGTCTCCGTTGAACCGGTACTTACTCACACTCTATGCAAATTGGTCTGCCCACTACTAATTTTCATAGAAAAAGCATATAACGATATGTGCTTTTACGATTCTCTAGAGAGGCCGGAAGATAGGTAAATATTGCTGATGAGTTGTAACAACAACGAAACTAGTTCAATATTCCTTGTCTGGCTTTCTGGAGAATAGAGGAAAGGTGTTTCCTCAAAAACCAGTATGACTCTAAAAACCGGTTTGTCTGTGTGTTTACATACAGAATAGCTGGCCACTCACAGTAAAGTGACCAGTGAAAAAACTTGGTACATCTACATATGTATACGTGTGTGTATTCATATACATACTAGTATTTCAGTATACATATATGGATGTACATCTTTAACTTAATTGTTTAAGCGTCAGTCATACAAAAGTGAGTTACAAACGAAACGAAATTTAATTTCGTTTCGTTATTTGTTTTTATCGTCTCCGTTGAACCGGTACTTACTCACACTCTATGCAAATTGGTCTGCCCACTACTAATTTTCATAGAAAAAGCATATAACGATATGTGCTTTTACGATTCTCTAGAGAGGCCGGAAGATAGGTAAATATTGCTGATGAGTTGTAACAACAACGAAACTAGTTCAATATTCCTTGTCTGGCTTTCTGGAGAATAGAGGAAAGGTGTTTCCTCAAAAACCAGTATGACTCTAAAAACCGGTTTGTCTGTGTGTTTACATACAGAATAGCTGGCCACTCACAGTAAAGTGACCAGTGAAAAAACTTGGTACATCTACATATGTATACGTGTGTGTATTCATATACATACTAGTATTTCAGTATACATATATGGATGTACATCTTTAACTTAATTGTTTAAGCGTCAGTCATACAAAAGTGAGTTACAAACGAAACGAAATTTAATTTCGTTTCGTTATTTGTTTTTATCGTCTCCGTTGAACCGGTACTTACTCACACTCTATGCAAATTGGTCTGCCCACTACTAATTTTCATAGAAAAAGCATATAACGATATGTGCTTTTACGATTCTCTAGAGAGGCCGGAAGATAGGTAAATATTGCTGATGAGTTGTAACAACAACGAAACTAGTTCAATATTCCTTGTCTGGCTTTCTGGAGAATAGAGGAAAGGTGTTTCCTCAAAAACCAGTATGACTCTAAAAACCGGTTTGTCTGTGTGTTTACATACAGAATAGCTGGCCACTCACAGTAAAGTGACCAGTGAAAAAACTTGGTACATCTACATATGTATACGTGTGTGTATTCATATACATACTAGTATTTCAGTATACATATATGGATGTACATCTTTAACTTAATTGTTTAAGCGTCAGTCATACAAAAGTGAGTTACAAACGAAACGAAATTTAATTTCGTTTCGTTATTTGTTTTTATCGTCTCCGTTGAACCGGTACTTACTCACACTCTATGCAAATTGGTCTGCCCACTACTAATTTTCATAGAAAAAGCATATAACGATATGTGCTTTTACGATTCTCTAGAGAGGCCGGAAGATAGGTAAATATTGCTGATGAGTTGTAACAACAACGAAACTAGTTCAATATTCCTTGTCTGGCTTTCTGGAGAATAGAGGAAAGGTGTTTCCTCAAAAACCAGTATGACTCTAAAAACCGGTTTGTCTGTGTGTTTACATACAGAATAGCTGGCCACTCACAGTAAAGTGACCAGTGAAAAAACTTGGTACATCTAC
>OZ024748.1:12610375-12632875 GCA_964016885.1 Eledone cirrhosa
GAAGATAAAGGAGGAAAAAAGAAAGAAGAAGGTAAAGAAGAAGAAGCAGAAGAAGAAGAAGAAGAAGAAGAAGAAGAAGAAGAAGAAGAAGAAGAAGAAGAAGAAGAAGAAGAAGAAGAAGAAGAAGAAGCAGAAGAAGAAGAAGAAGAAGAAGAAGAAGAAGAAGAAGAAGAAGAAAAGTAGGAGCTGATGATGATGATGAAGAAGAAGAGAAAAAAGAGTAGAAGAAAAAAAAGGGGAAGAAAAAGAAGAAAGAGTAGAAGAAAAAAGAAGGGGGGAAAAAAAAGAAGAAGAAGAAGAAGAAGAAGAAGAAGAAGAAGAAGAAGAAGAAGAAGAAGAAGAAGAAGAAGAAGAAGAAGAAGAAGAAGAAGGATCAGGAGAAGAAGAAAAAGAGGAAGAAGAAGGAAAAGGAGAGGAAGATGAAGACGAAGGAGGAAAGAAAGAAAGAAAGAAAGAAAGAAAGAAAAAACTGTACACCCAATTGGAGTAACATATAGATCTGAATGAAAACATTTTTTGGTTATCGGTGAGTAAAATCGAATGAGATCAAATATATTTATATAATTGTATTTAATTTTATTGAACCAATTAAAAATGAAATTTAAGTGAATTTGGCTTTTGAACGAGAATTTGTAATGGCCACCAATGATGCTCACATCTACACAGCTAAGGTATTTAGCTGGTGTTGTTTTTGTTGGTATTACTGTTGTTGCTGTTGTTTATATAGATGTGGTCGTTGATATTGTTGAAATTGTTGCTGCTGCTGTCTATAAAGGTCACCCGTGCTCCTACAATAGTTCATTTCGTCTTCCTTTTCGCTCACTTACTCCTGAAAGTGTCATGGGGTCAGACTCCCCAGACACTCCTTCCAGTGGGTCCTGTCAGAAGCAACCTTTTGTAACTGATCCAATTGAATCCCCAAACGAATCCAGCTGAGCTTATGCATCTCATCCAACCACCTTTCTCTGTGTCTACCTCTGGGTCCCCTGCTGGTTGGACTTAACCATAAGATCGGTCCATCGATTTTTTCTTGAGAAATTCTAACCACATACTCGTAATATCAGAGCCGTGGTTACTCATTTCGGAGATGTAGCACCTTTACCCGGAGTAACTCTCTGATCTCCGAGCTACGCACTCTATCGAGTAACTAACTGTATATAACCGTAAAAATACGGTTCATTCTAATCTGAGAAATACTACAGCAATTTCAAATCACATTTTGAAATTAAGAAACAAAGAATCGCATCAAAACAAACACAGACATTTCAAAACGGATCAGAGTACTGCCACCTCTGTTTATCATACAACACACATCACATAGGTTGCCATCAGAGCCCTCTCCTTCTAATACATTACTAACAAACATCGACAAACTACATCACTTACACTGGTTAAATCTATATCATTCCTCTTCCAGATAGATTGCTAATATGTTCAGTGGATCGAAAGAAACCGTGGTTATGTTGTAATGAGTGTTTCACATAAATTAATACATACACACATAGATATATATATATATATATATATATATATATATATATAAATAAATATATATATATAAATAAAGAGAGAGAGAGAGAGAGAGAGAGAGAGAGAGAGAGAGAGGGAGAGAGAGAGAGAGAGAGAGAGAGCGAGAGAAAGATGAGGAGAGGGATATAAGAAGAGAAATTGTGTGTGTTGAAGATGAAGGAAAGAATAACACGGAGCCAAAGCAATGTACACATCATCAGCATCATCATCATCAACAACAACATCAACAATAACAACAAGAACAACAACAAAAAAACATGTCAGTTCCAAATAAAAAAAAAAAGGAAACTACTGTAATTATATATCTAAACTTTTCCAACACATTTCCAAACCGTCTGGGAGCCATGAAAGCTAAAACTTTGCTGCCCTCTAGCGGACTTTCAGAGTAAATCTAAAATGGGAAGACAACTCTTTTCTTCTAATTTTCTTCCCATCATCTAACACAGACATCCAGATCGTTATTTGTTTCACTCTCTGTCTCGCTCCGTCTCTCTCTCTGTCTGTCTCTCTCTCTGTCTCTTCCTCTGCCTATATATATATATATACTGTATATATATATATATATATATATATATATATATATATATATATATATATATATATATATATATATATATATACTGTATATATATATATATATATATACTGTATATATATATATATATATATATATATATATATATATACTGTATATATATATATATATATATATATATATATATATACTGTATATATATATATATATATATATATATATATATATATATTTATATATATATATATATATATATATATATATATATATATATATATATATATATATATATACTATATATATATATATATATATATATATATATATATATATATATATATATATATACAATTATTCATATATATATATATGTATATATGTATATATATATGTATATATATATGTATGTATATTTATATATATATATATCTTTGTCTATCTCTCTTTCCTTCTGTCTTTCTGTGTCTGTCTGTCTGTTTCTCTCTCTCTCCTCTCTCTCTCTCCCTCTCTCCTTCTCCCTCTCTGTCTATCATTCTCTCTCTCTCTCTATCTTCCACTGTCTCATCTCTTGTGAACGACAAATCTTATGTTTTTAACTGAAACACCTCTAAATAACAACAGCAACAACAACAACAACAACAGCAACATCATCAGCATCAACAACATCATCAGCACCAACAACAACATCAGCACCAACAACAACATCAGTAGCAACATCAGCAAAACAGCAACAACCATAGCAACAAAACAATAGCAAAAACAAACATTATCATTAAAAAATGTATTGAAATATTCGATTCTCTACGTTTGCCTCCAGAGAGATTTTATTGGTCACCCACTCCTTCCTCTCTTCTACTCTCTCTACCCCCTCACTCTCTCTCTCTCTCTCTCTCTCTCTCTCTCTCTCTCTCTCTCTCTATATATATATATATATATATAAATATATATATACATATATATATATACATATATAAATATATATATATGTATACATATACATATATATATATATATATATATATATATATATATATATATATATATATATATATATATATATATATATATATATATATATATATATATATATATATATATATATATATATATATATATATATATATATATATTAGAAAGTGTGGTTTTTTTTACAAAATGAAAAATAACCGAGGTGTCCTACACGAGTGAAAGTATAAAGAAAAAAAGATGAAATCGAAAATGCAACTGGAGTCTTATTTAAAAAGTTGAGATGGAGGGTCTGTGGTTCATCTTTTCAAAAGTAAAGTTGAGATGGAGGGTCTGTGGTTTTTCTCACATCTGATGTGAGAAAAACCACAGACTCTCCATCTCAACTCTACTTTTGAAAAGCAGAAGAACTGCGAAACCGGTAAAGTAACCAAAAAAATATATATATTTTTTTAAAAATAAGACTCCAGTTGCATTTTCGATTTCATCTCTCTCTCTCTCTCTCTCTCTCTCTCTCTCTCTCTCTCTATATATATATATATATATATATATATATATATATATATATATATATAAGTATGCATGTATACGTACATACATATATGTATACAGGCGTACAGTAGCATGCACATATATATATATATATACATATATACATACATGTGCATACAGGTACACATACATATATGCACGTATCAGTTTAGCGGCGCCAACGTCGCTTTGTTCGTTTGTAAACAAACTGAACAGCCTGAATTTATGCCATACGGTGTTAAGGCAACCACGTCACCTTTTTGTTCAACACTGACACAGGAACGATGTACTAGTTTCAAGCTTGTTAGCTATCATCACTCAATATGCAAATTAGGCTGCTCAGCCGTTAATTTTCATAAGGAAAGTATATACTTTCGAACGTTCAACTATCTGGCAGATGGGTAAACGGTGCTGATGATAGCTAACAAGCTTGAAACTAGTACATCGTTCCTGTGTCAGTGTTGAACAAAAAGGTGACGTGGTTGCCTTAACACCGTATGGCATAAATTCAGGCTGTTCAGTTTGTTTACAAACGAACAAAGCGACGTTGGCGCCGCTAAACTGATACGTGCATATATGTATGTGTACCTGTATGCACATGTATGTATATATGTATATATATATATATATGTGCATGCTACTGTACGCCTGTATACATATATGTATGTACGTATACATGCATACTTACATTTAAGTAAGTGCCATACTAAGAGTGAGAAATGAAATTTCATTTTCATTTTGTTTCAATTTATCGTTTTCGGTATGCCTGACCGATTTAACTCACTCAATATGCAAATTAGGCTGCTCAGCCGTTAATTTTCATAAGGAAAGTATATACTTTCGAACGTTCAACTATCTGGCAGATGGGTAAACGGTGCTGATGATAGCTAACAAGCTTGAAACTAGTACATCGTTCCTGTGTCAGTGTTGAACAAAAAGGTGACGTGGTTGCCTTAACACCGTATGGCATAAATTCAGGCTGTTCAGTTTGTTTACAAACGAACAAAGCGACGTTGGCGCCGCTAAACTGATACGTGCATATATGTATGTGTACCTGTATGCACATGTATGTATATATGTATATATATATATATATGTGCATGCTACTGTACGCCTGTATACATATATGTATGTACGTATACATGCATACTTACATTTAAGTAAGTGCCATACTAAGAGTGAGAAATGAAATTTCATTTTCATTTTGTTTCAATTCATCGTTTTCGGTATGCCTGACCGATTTAACTCACTCAATATGCAAATTAGGCTGCTCAGCCGTTAATTTTCATAAGGAAAGTATATACTTTCGAACGTTCAACTATCTGGCAGATGGGTAAACGGTGCTGATGATAGCTAACAAGCTTGAAACTAGTACATCGTTCCTGTGTCAGTGTTGAACAAAAAGGTGACGTGGTTGCCTTAACACCGTATGGCATAAATTCAGGCTGTTCAGTTTGTTTACAAACGAACAAAGCGACGTTGGCGCCGCTAAACTGATACGTGCATATATGTATGTGTACCTGTATGCACATGTATGTATATATGTATATATATATATATATGTGCATGCTACTGTACGCCTGTATACATATATGTATGTACGTATACATGCATACTTACATTTAAGTAAGTGCCATACTAAGAGTGAGAAATGAAATTTCATTTTCATTTTGTTTCAATTTATATATATATATATATATATATATATATATATATATATATATATATATAAAGAAATAACAAAACAAACGGCATAGTACAAGGAAGTAATATATTAGTTTAACGCTTGAAATAGCAGGAAGAGAGTCTTAACATTTCGGACACTAGTCCTTCACCAGAAGATAGACAGAATATTTATTTTTGTGCAATAATTGCTTATACATATATATATATATATATATATATGTGTGTGTGTGTGTGTGTGTGTGTGTGTGTGTGTGTGTGTGTGTGTGTGTGTGTGTGTGTGTATGTATCTACACATACGCCCACTACAGATATAGAAATATAACATTGTTGTGTCGTGTTCCCTTTGTCCTCCTTTAACGGTTTTGTTGCACCTAAGTCTTGGTTATTAAGTGAGGGTCTGAACCAAAACATTGGAAACTCTTTATTTTAAAGCTCTCCAAACATCCGTGTCTGCTGACAGTGAGACAGAAAAGCAACCGTAACTAATCACCATGTCATTAGTTCAAATGTTACTTGGTTCATTGAGAAAACAACACTGGAATAATTAGCTTAAACTAAACTAAAATATATAAATGATATACCTCCTTATATATTTATATACACTGAACAAACATTGCAATATAGATGTATACATCCATATGTATACATCCATATGTATACATCCATATGTATACATACATATGTATACATACATATGTACATACAAACATACATACATACATACATACATGCATACATAGACACGCACACACACACATATATATATATATATATATATACATAGATATATACAGACATAAATATATCCATACATACATACTTACACACATGTATATATATATATATATATATATATATTTATATATATGGATAGATATATATATATCCATTTAATAAATAAATTCATACATACATACTTATATATATATACACACACACACACACATATATATATATATATATAGAGAGAGAGAGAGAAAGAGAGAGAGAGAGAGAGAGAGAGAGAGAGAGAGAGAGAGAGAGAGAGAGAGAGAGAGAGAGAGAGAGACAAAGAGATAGATAGATAGATATATCCATTTATTATGGCTAAGTAGTGAGATATATAATTTATTCAATATATATATATATATATATATATATATATATATATATATATATATATATATATATATATATATATTGAATAAATTATATATATAAATTATATATATATGTGTGTGTGTGTGTGTATATATATATAAGTATGTATGTATGAATTTATTTATTAAATGGATATATATATATCTATCCATATATATACATATACATATATTAGAAAGTGAGGTTTTTTTTACAAAATGAAAAATAACCGAGGTGTCCTACACGAGTGAAAGTATATATATATATATATATAGTTTTAATATAGATGAGTTTCTACAGGACTAGAACTGTTTCATTCTTTAGAAATCATCTGATGATTTCTAAAGAATGAAACAGTTCTAGTCCTGTAGAATCTCATCTATATTAAAACTTTTATACTCTGCTATGTATTGAGTACCTTACTTACTGTGGTTACCTCCGATTCAACCCGGAATAATTTACCTATATATATATATATATAAAATATATAGTATATAATATAGGTAATACGTATATAATATGACATATACAATATATTACACATAATATATTGTATTCTGTGCTGGAAAGAAGTAGAGAAAAAGAGAAAGAGTGATAGCCATATGTGTGGCGGAATGTGGCCTAGTGGTTAGATCTTGAGTTCGTGACCTAGACCAGTTGGTGCATCATGTTTTTTAGCAATGTTCTGTAGCTCATATTATCGCTAAAACATAACATTTTATGGGTTGTTCAGAGGACGCAGTGTAGTATCCATCACCTGATAATCAAATATTGGTGAGGAAAAACCAAAGAAGAAACCGCGGTTCAACTAAGTTTTTGCCACACAGAAATCCTCATCAGCATATTTGGAATACATTGCCAAAGATAGCCAAGTTTTTGAGATAAAAATTGATCAGAATAGCGCATCATTGTCCTAGTGAACTCTTGTTCTAAATATAACCCAATGCCCAGGTGATGGTATTGTTAAACCTCACGATGGATTAGATCTATTATCCTAGTGAATTCTTCTTCTAAATATAACCCAAGGCTCAAGTGATAGTGTTGTCTTAAACCTCACGATGGAATAGGTATATTATCCTAGTGAATTCTTAAAAAAATACCTAAGGATCAAGTGGCCACCTTAAATCTGGTGATGAATGAAGTCTAGCACATTACTGGTCCAGGGTTCTTTACCCACAGAAAAAAGACTGTATGGTCATAGGTGGCTTTTGTTTATACGCCTGTTCAGTCAGGGTTGGCGTAGGCATACATAACAACTATATTTGTATGTATGTATGTAAGTATGTAAGTATGTAAGTATGTATGTATGTATGTATGTATGTATGTATCTATCTATCTATCTATCTATCTATCTATCTATCTATCTATCTATCTATCTATCTATCTATCTATCTATCTATCTCTCTCTATCTATCTATCTATGTAACCACATAACTCCATGTATCTCCATATCTCCGTGACTACGAGTTAAATCTATTTGTCCACCTATCTACCCATCTTTCACACACACACACACACACACACACACACACACACACACACACACACACACACACACACACACACACACACACACACACACACACACACACACACACACACACACACACACACACACACAAACACACACACACACACATGTATATATATATATATTTATACACACACAAACACACAAACTTACCCTACCCTTATTCAACCCTCAACCCTCAGCCTTCAGTCTTAATTACGACACAACAACGATCCTGCCCTAGACATTGTCAAATGTCATGAGAATCTCACATTTTCTCTTCCATGTCTCGTCGTCATCCCTTGTTAAGCCACAAATGTTAGACATGACCCACTTCGCGACCACTAAACCTCTTCTTTTCCATCTTACTACTTACGGCGACCCGCTTTTTGTTTTAACTTTTTACTTTTGTTGCTCTTTGCTGTCACAATATCGCTCTGTTCCTCATTAATTCGACGCCATCTTGTTTTTATATTTTATCAAATGTTTCCATCAGATGTTTATTTTGTCGGGAGGAGGTCTTTATTCTTATTTTCTGGTTTTTTTTTGTTGTTGTTATTTACCTCTTCTTAGTCTATTTTATTGTTTATTTTTGTAATTTGATCTCCAGATGTCCGTTTATATATAATGTTACTTGGTCTTCTTGTTATGTTACCATTATTTTTCTAACGACTCATCTATTCATACAAGTAATTCTTTTTCTTTTTCTTTCTATCTCATTTTTTCTTCGTTCTTCATCAGATTTCTCTTATATTTTATTTTTATTTTACTTTAAAAAAAATTACTCTTCTGTTTTGTTTTTCCGTTTTCATCGCCTTCTTCATCATCTTCATCATCGTTATATTTTCCTTTCTTTTCCCCCTCTTTAGTTTTGACGATGCATTTTATCTTAACTACACACACGCAAATCTACAACATAATCATCACAAAACAACCTGGGCTCAATATTAGGCAATACCGTTCTTATACACGAATTTGCATTCCTAGTGGGTGGCTGAAAAGGAAGTTAGAAGGTTTAAATCATTCATCCTACGTTTTTGGCGTGCAACATTGATATATGTTTGTGTGTGTGAATTTGTATCTATGCATACATACATGCACCCATATATACACGTATATTAACGACTTTATATACATAACCCGGTGTGTTGACTGAAAATGAAATCCAAACTACAGCAACAACTACTACTACAATAACAACTACAATAACAACAATAACAACAATAAAATAATAATGTTTCTACTTTTGGTACAAGGCCAGCAATTACTGGTGCATTACTGGTACTTTATTTTATCGACCCCGTAAGGATGAAAGGCAAAGTAAACCTCGGCGGGATTTGAACTCAGAATGGCAAGGACCGTAACTCTATGCGTCAAAGCATGGCGTCCGACCCTCTACCGATTCTGCCAATCCACCGCCAATCCACAACAATAAAATAATAATTGTTTCTACTTTAGGCACAAGGCCAGCAATTACCCAGTGCATTACTGGTACTTTATTTTATCGACCTTTTAAGGATGACAGGCAAAGTTAACCTCGGCGGATTTGAACTCAGAACGCATAGGGCCATAACTCTATGCTGCAAAGCATAGTGTCTGACGCTCTACCGATTCTGCCAAACCACCTACTTTAGACACAAGGTCAACAATTTTTAATTGAGAAAAGATACAAAGATAGGAGTAGGGGGGAGATAAAAATAACTGTTAACGAGTATAAAAGTTATGAATTAATTTTGTATTAAGGATATTTGAATTGTATTAATTATTAATTAATTATTAATTAAATAAAGGGCGGTGGATTGGCAGTATCGGTAGAGGGTCGGACGCCATGCTTTCCAGCATAGTTACGTCCCTTTACGATCTGAGTTCAAATCCCGCCGAGGTTGACTTTGTCATTCATCCTTACGGGGTCGATAAAATAAAGTACCAGTAATGCACTGGTTAATTGCTGGCCTTGTGCTAAAAGTAGAAACAATTATTATTATTATTATGGTAATAGCGATAGTAGAGGTATGTTTAGGTAGTTAATTAAGGGATTTTAAAGTTTAATGTTAGTCGTTCTTACAATTGTTGTTGTTACTGTTGTTGTTGTGTATTTCTTCGCGCCAATATTTTTACCGCTCTTTTCTTCAATTAACATTCCAGTAAAACGTGTTCGTTACCATAACAACACTCTGTCTTTTTGCTGTCAAATCCCGCATCTTTATCTCTATCTATAGATAATATTCCTACAGCTTCACCCCTCCTCTCTCTCCCCCTCCTCTCTCTCTTTCCCTCGGATTCTCTCTTCTCTCGCCCCCCCCCTCTCTCTTTGGGAAACCATGGTAATCTTATGACACGTGATGCTAATCACGATAAACTGGTGGCCACAACATTCCCGCACTAATTGTGATTGTTTTGTTGCTATGACAACTTGAATCCTTCTTGCTTCCTTGTTGTTGTTGTTGTTGTTGTTGATAGTGATGTTGTTCTTATTGCTGTTGTTATCGTTGTTAGACTTATTTTTATTGTTACCCCCGTTGGCGTTGTTATTGTTACAGTTGTTGTTAGTGTTGTTTGTTGAGTTTACTATTGTTATTGTTATTGCTATTGTTGTTACTGTTGTTATTGTTGTAACTGTTGTTATTTTTGTTATTGCTGTTACTGTTAATGACATTATTGTTATTGTTTTTACTATTTTATTGTCACGGCTGTTATTGTTACTGTGACTGTTATTATCGTTGTTGTTATTAATGTTGTTATTGATGTTGTTATTGACGTTATTACTACAAATGTGTGAGTCGTTACAACAACATGATCAGACTGGGGTCCCTATCCCTAAAAACACACACAAGAAACCTCCTATGAAATGCAGACAGATATGAGTTCAGCTAAATCTGCAAAGGTTTGAGCTGTAACAACAACAGCATGATAAGCCTGGGGTCCCTATAATAAAAAACACACGCAAGAAACCTCCTAACAACCAAGTAAAAGCTACATAGGTGAGTTCTGTAATAACTGCTGTAAAACCTGTTTTTATATCAGAATGAATATTTTCTTTGTGTAGAATTTTACAAATGGTATATGAGAAGGTAGAGAATTGGCAAAGTCGTTAGAACGTTGGATAGAATACTTTACGGCATTCATTTCGGCTCTCTGGTAAATAGAATAAAATCAATTTGATCAGAACTCTACACTGTTATAGGCAGAGAGTTGGCAAATCGTTAGAACGTTGGATAGAATACTTTACGGCATTCATTTCGGCTCTCTTCTCTTTGAGTTCAAATCCCGCCGAGGTCAACTTTTCCTTTCATCATTTCGTGGTCAATAAAAAAGTACCAGGCTGGTACTGGGGTCAATTCTTGCTCTATATCTTTTTTCCAATTTTCACTCACTTTCTATTATTCTCTGGAAGAAGGGCGGTGGATTGGCAGTATCGGTAGAGAGTCGGACGCCATGCTTTGCAGCATAGAGTTACGGCTCTTTATGGTCTGAGTTCAAATCCCGCCAAGGTTAACTTTGTCATTCATCCTTACAGGGTCGATAAAATAAAGCACAAGTCACGTACTGGGGTCGATTTAATCGACTTTCCCCTTCTCCCAAATTGCTGGCCTTCTGCCAATATAAGAAACCATTGTTCTCAGGAAGAAATCTGCTATGTTCAGGCCTGCAGAGAAATGGGCTCCGCTAAGCTTAACATGCCCAAGAAACTCCATATGTCAATATGGTAGTCCCACGACACCATCAGGAGTTACAGGACCAAATTATATGGGCAGAATACTGCATATTAACCGTACTGACCAGATGTCCATTTGTCATGTCCAAGCAAGACTTGACCACAATGATTTATAGTGACACTCTGACCAACTGACCAACAGACCAACAGATCAACTGACCAAATGTAAATCTTATTTAATATATTCAGCAGAAGCAAAAAATGAAATAAAATTAAAAACAAAATAAAATACAAAAATAAAATATAAAAGATATGGTACAGCAACCATCCCCCAAACTCAAATCAAGAATACATTTACATACTCACGTACACACACACACGCATAAATACACAATCACACAAACAGGTACACACACACACCTCTCTCTCTCTCTTTGTCTCTCTCTCTCTCTCTCTCTCTCTCTCTCTATATATATATATATATATATATATATATATAAATATATATATATATATATATATATATATATATATATATATATATATATATATATATATATATATATATATATATATATATATATATACATATACATACATATATATATATATATATATATATATATATATATATATATATATATATATATATATATATATATATATATATATATATATATATATATATATATATATATTTATTAAAATAACAGATTAAAGTTTAAGCAAAGAATCACATATGTGTGTGTGTGTATGAATTTATATATATATATATATATATATATATATATATATATATATATATATATATATATATATATATATATATATATATATATATATATATATATATATATATATATATATATATATATATATATATATATATATATATATATATATATATATATATATATATATATATATATATATATATATATATATATATATATATATATATATATATATATATATATATATATATATATATATATATATATATTTGTGAAGGCGTGTGGCTGAGTGGTTAGAGAATTGGATTCGCAATCGTAAGGTTGTGAGTTCGATTCCTGGACAAGGTGATGCGTTATGTCCTTGAGCAAGACACTTTATTTCACGTTGCTTCTTCTACCTGGAGTTGCGACCGATAGATAGTATTAGCAATTGGAAAGACCAACGGAAACATTGTTCCCTCGGTCCGATTTGACGAAAGTCGATCGTTCCTTTATATATATATATATATATATATATATATATAAATTCAGCGAGAATCACATTTCGGCGGGTAGAAAAAGCGAAACGAAACGCAAAATCAGAGTTATGGTGGCAAGCGCTCCATAGTTAAAAAAAAAACAGAGCTAAACATATATGTTAAAACGCCATACAAAACTGAAAAAGTTGTCAAAAAACAAAAAACAAGTTAAGCTAAACAGGTCAAACAAATTAAATGATAAAATCATATATATATATATATATATATATATATACGTATACACACATATAAACGACCTGGACCCATTAGAATTGATGGTAAAATCCAAATGCATGGTTTCTCTGACACCTAAATCAATAATACTGTCTGCTTAAAACTATAAGCTTTTGGTATAATGATCGAAAAAGGAATATCACGTTATCAACAGGTATTTTGCTCTGTGCCAACTTTGTGAATAACGCAGGGCTTTGTAAAAGCACATGCGTAACTCACAAGGGGAAAAACCCCAGATTTTGGGAAATGAATTCAGTATGTGTAAATCATGCAAATAATTGCATAAATAGCACAAATCGAATAAGCACTCAACCAGGTAGTTTTAAAATAAACTTATGCAATTAATATGTCAATAGAATTATTACCAGGTTAATTGTAAGACTCGGGAGATTAATACAAATATAAATTCAGCGAGAATCGCATTTCGGCTGGTAGAAAAAGCGAAACGAAACGCAAAATCAGAGTTATGCTAGCAAGCGTTCCATAGTTAAAAAACCAGAGCTAAACGTATATGTTTAAACGCCATACAAACTGAAAAAGTGGTCAAGAAGGCATTAACCACCTAAGCCAAAAAAACAAGTTAAGCTAAACAGGTCAAACAAATCTCTCTCTCTCTCTCTCTCTCTCTCTCTCTCTCTCTCTCTCTCTCTCTCTCTCTCTCTCTCTCTCTCTCTCTCTATATATATATATATATATATATATATATAGATAGATAGATAAATATATATATGCATATATATATACACATATATATACATATATATAATCTATAACTGAGTAAGTACTGAACCAAAAATTACATTAAATACATTCCAGCCTAAAAGATGTAAATAATTGTAAAACAAAAACACACAAAAAAACCACCCAATAAACAAAACAAAACGAAATGAAAACAAATCATATAAACAAAACAAGAAAAAAAAAATAAGAGAAGAACCTGACATAAAATAAAGACGAAACAAACCAAAACTGGGACATAATTGATCGACTTGTTACGTCTGCTCTTCAAAACCACCCTGTTCACTATTGACAGACTTTCAGTAATCATAGACTGCTAAACTCAACTTCCAAATCGATAAAGGTTAGGTGTGTGTGTGTGTGTGTGAGTAGATGAGTAGGTGAGTGTGTGTGTGAGTAGGTGTGTGTGTGTGTGTGGAGGATGAGGAGGTGGAGGTTGTTTTAGGGGATAGGTAGGTGGGGTGGGGTGTTGTTTCTGTGTCTTTGCCTGTGTGTATGTATGTGTAGGTGTGTGTGTGTGTCAGTTTGTAAGATTGTGTTTGTTTAAGTGTGTGTGTATGTGTGTGTGTGTGTATGTGTGTGTGAGAGAGAGAGGGCGGGTAATTATCACCACCACCACCACCACCACCACCACCACTACCACTACCACTAACAACACCAAAACCTCTAAAACCATCGCCATCACCACAACCATCCACCATCTTCACTAACACCACCACCACCACCACCACCACCACCACGACAACTACCACTAACACCACCACCACCACCACGACAACTACCACTAACACCACCACCACCACCACGACAACTACCACTAACACCACCACAACCACCACCAACACCACCCCGACAACCACCACCATCACCACCACCACCACCACCACCACCACCACCACCACCACCACCACCACCACCACCACCACCACCACCACCCCGACAACCACCATCACTACCACCACGACAACCACCGCCACCACTACCATCACGACAACCACCACCACCACCACCACCACCACCACCACCACCACCACCACCACCAGCAGCACGAACAACACCACAAGCATCAACACCATCATCAGCATCAGCATCATCAGCAGCATCGTCATCATCATCATCGTCATCATCGTCGTCTAAATATAGACCAACATGCAAGTGAATCTCTTAAGTTACATAATTAGTTGAATTTAATGGCCGAGCACGTATGTCCAGGAGTGTGCTGTCTATAACTGGACACACGCACACCTTTACACACACACACACACACACACACATACACACTCACACATGCATACACACACATAGATATATCTAGATATATCTTTATATATATCTATATATACTTATACATATATATATGCATATTTCTCTCCCTATTATATATATCTATCTATAATATATATATAGATAGATATATAGATAGATATATAGATATGCATATATATATATATATATATATATATATATATATATATATATATATATATATATATATATATATATATATATATATATATATATATATATATATATGTATGTATGTATATATATTTCTCTCTATATATACACATATACATCAGCACACACAAACACGCATATATATTAAATGGATGGAAATCCAAGAATTTAAGGCAATTTATTTACCTTACACGTGTTTCAACAAGAATGAGTAAAAAAATATAAATGAACTTTTACTGCTTTATATATATATGTGTATATATATATATATATATATATATATATATATATATATATATATATATATATGTGTGTGTGTGTGTGTGTATATGAACTATCTGTTGAAACGTCAAGAGCTTAATTTCAATATATATATATATATATATATATATATATATATATATATATATATATATATATATATATATATATTCATAGATACATATATGGATGGATAGATATGTTTCTTTATTAGCCACAGGGGCACAAAAGAAGGGGACAAATACAAAGGGGGAAGTTTACATACAATAAAAACGTGTAAAATACTATCACAAATAAAATTTAAAAGTTAATCGATTTTCCCCAATAGGGGGAGACATTACACATGGGTAACTTATGGGTAACACATGGGTAACCCCCGAAAAAAATGTGCAACCCTCATCTCCAGGAGTACGAAGAGTTTGTACCCCTTTCCTCTCCTCCTCTTTTTCCTCAACCTACAGGCTGATATAGAGAGAAGGCCCATTCACTCGGGCCATTCTCGCCACTTTCGATAGATAGATAGAAAGATAAATAGATAGATAGATAGATGGATAGATAGATAGATAGATAGATAGATAGATAGATGGATAGATAGATAGCTAGATAGATAGCTAGATAGATAGCTAGATAGATAGATAGATAGATGGATAGATAGATAGATAGAAAGATAGATAGATAGATGAAGATAAAGCGTTACGAAGGTAGATAGGGTTAGACGAACATTGCAAACGTGTAAAAGGAGACGGAAAAAAACTGTCAAGTAGTCCAGACTACTAATAGACAGATAGACATACAGACACACACACAGACAAACAGACAGACTGACATATATACATACATACGGACAGGCAGGCAGACAGGCATACAGGCAGGCAGACAGGCATACAGACAGGCAGGCAGTCACACAGACTGGCTGTATAAACAACAATACATCCCTCCATCACCCCTTAAACATCATCCAGAACAACAACAACAACACTGATGTATATATATATATATATATGTATATATATATGTGTATATATATATATGTATATATGTATATATACACACACACACACACACACATATATATATATATATATATTTATATATATATATATATATATATATATATATATATATATACACACACATATATATATATATATATATATATATATATATATATATATGTATATATATATATACCATATATATACCATATATATATATACCATATATATATATATACCATATATATATATATATATATATATATATATATATATATATATATATATATATATTTATATATATATATATATATTGAGTGAGAGAGAGAGAGAGAGAGAGAGAGAGAGAGAGAGAGAGAGAGAGAGAGAGAGAGAGAGAGACGCACACACACGACACACACACACATATATATATACATACTATATGGAGTCCGGAAGCCATCATGTTAGAGACCTCTATTGGACACATTGACTTGACACGTGACAGCAGACATCTTGGAAGATAAAGAATTATAGCTTACATCAGTGAATTCTGGGAAATATTTACAAGATTCCTACCTGTACTGTAGAGATGGTGGCGGATGGTATTGGATGGGGTGGTCGATTTGTTGTTATTGTTGTTGTTCGTGTAATATTGGATTTAAAAGCACGTAGTTTAATGTTTCGTGTATTCAAGTCGTAATGATACGGTTGTGAGTTCAATTCCGGCTGGAGTGAAATGTCCTTGAGCAAGACACTTTATTTTAAGTTATTCCAACCCATTCACCTGGAAAATAATGGTTTCTACTTTAGGCACGAGGCCAGCAATTAACCAGTACATTACTGGTACTTTATTTTATCGACCCCCGTAAGGATGAAAGGCAAAGTTAACCTCGGCGGGATTTGAACTCAGACCGTAAAGGGACGTAACTATGCTAGAAAACATGGCGTCCAACCCTCTGGAAAATAATGATTTTTACTTGAAATTCAAAGGGTTATGGTTGTCACACTTCGTTTATGCTGAATTTCTTCGAGAAGAACATTAAAGCTGCACACATCTGTGGAATACTCAGTCACTTGTATTATAGCTGTCTGCTCCTTTGCTGTTCAAACAACTTAAACACTTGTCGTCGGAACCGACGCAGGTCCAATACGCTCTACATGTTATTGTTTAGTATTGTAGTTGTTTATTTATATTGTAGAGAATGTTGTTATAGTGTTGTAGAGAATGTTGCTATGGTGTTGTAGAGAGTATTGCTATAGTGTTGTAGAGAGTGTTGCTAAGGTGTTGTAGAGAATGTTGCTATGGTGTTGTAGACCAGGCTGCTACGGTGTAGATATTGTTACTACGGTGTTGTACAGAGTGTTGCTATGTTATTGTAGACAACGTTGTTATGGTATTGTAGACAATAGTGCTATGGCGTTGTAGAGAATCTTGCTATGGTGTTGTAGAGAATGTTGCTATGGTGTTGTAGACAATGTTGCTACGGTGTAGTAGATAATGTTGCTATGGCGTTGTAGACAACATTACTACGGTGTTGTAGAGAATGTTGCTATAGTGTTGGATATATTGTTGCTACGGTCTTGGATATATTGTTGCTAAGCTGTTGTAGAGAATGTTGCTATGGTATTGTAGACAATATTGCTATGGTGTTGGAGATATTGTTGCTATGGCGTTGTAGATACTGTTACTATGGTGTAGATATTGTTGCTATCGTGTAGTAGACAATGTTGCAGGAATGGTCTTAGTGGTGGTAGTGGTATTGATGGTAATTTTAGTTGAATTGGTGTTAGTGGGAGCAATGAGAATAATAGTATTGGTAGTAGTAGTGGTGGTAGTGATGGTAGGGTTAGTTGTATTGGTAGTAGTGGTGGTTGTAGTGGTGATGGTAGGGTTAGTTGTATTGGTAGTAGTGGTGGTAGTAGTAGTGATGGTAGTGATGGTAGGGTTAATTGTATTGGTAGTAGTGGTAGTAGAAGTAGTGATGGTAGGGTTAGTTGTATTGGTAGTAGTGGTGGTAGTAGTAGTGATGGTAGTGATGGTAGGGTTAATTGTATTGGTAGTAGTGGTGGTAGTAGTAGTGATGGTAGTGATGGTAGGGTTAATTGTATTGGTAGTAGTGGTAGTAGAAGTAGTGATGGTAGGGTTAATTGTATTGGTAGTAGTGGTGGTAGTAGTAGTGGTGGTAGTGATGGTAGGGTTAATTGTATTGGTAGTAGTGGTAGTAGTAGTAGTGATGGTAGTGATGGTAGGGTTAGTTGTATTGGTAGTAGTGGTGGTAGTAGTAGTGATGGTAGTGATGGTAGGGTTAATTGTATTGGTAGTAGTGGTGGTAGTAGTAGTGATGGTAGTGATGGTAGGGTTAATTGTATTGGTAGTAGTGGTGGTAGTAGTGGTGATGGTAGGGTTAGTTGTATTGGTAGTGGTGGTGGTATTTTTAGATGTATTGGTGTTAGTGGTAGAAATGACGATGGTAGCATTGGTAGTGGTAGCTATGAGTAGTATCAATTGCAGTAGTGGTAGTGTTAGGTGGTAGTGTTAGGTGGTAGTAGTGATAGTGATGCAGCAGTGGTAGTGCATCACCACCACCACCACCACTGCTACCCCTGCTGATACTGCTGCTGCTGCTTGGTTATGCCATCGTCAAATTCTAATGTGTTACAACCAGCATCAGGGCAACAAAAGTCCTTCTTCCGACATTTGAAGACTTCACTTCCGTTTTACTATGTCTCGGTAAACGTTTTATTATCTGCTCAGCCACACAACCCCTCAAGCCCCCCAGCCCCCCAGCAGCCGAATCACCCTTCCTCACCTCCTCTTGTCTCATACTGATCCCTATCGCTCTCTCTCTCTCTCTCTCTCTCTCTCTCTCTCTCTCTCTCTCTCTCTCTCTCTCTCTCTCTCTCTCTCTATATATATATATATATATATATATATATATTATGTATATGTAAATCTATATATTTTATATATATATATATATATATATATGTATATCTGTCAGTCAGTCAATCAATCTCTCTCTCTCCATCTTACTGTGTATGTATGTATGTATGTATGTATGTATGTATGTATGTATGTATGTATGTATGTATGTATGTATGTATGTATGTATGTGCGTACGGACGTACGTATATATATATATGTATGTGTGTATGTATGTACGTACCTATGTTTGTATGCATGTGGGTGTGTGTATGTATGTATGTATGTATGTATGTATGTATGTATGTATGTATGTATGTATGTATGTATGTATGTATGTGCGTACGGACGTACGTATATATATATATGTATGTGTGTATGTATGTACGTACCTATGTTTGTATGCATGTGGGTGTGTGTATGTATGTATGTATGTATGTATGTATGTGCGTACGGACGTACGTATATATATATGTATGTGTGTATGTATGTACGTACCTATGTTTGTATGCATGTGGGTGTGTGTATGTATGTATGTATGTATGTATGTGCGTACGGACGTACGTATATATATATGTATGTGTGTATGTATGTACGTACCTATGTTTGTATGCATGTGGGTGTGTGTATGTATGTATGTATGTATGTATGTGCGTACGGACGTACGTATATATATATATATATGTATGTGTATATGTATGTATGTACGTATGTACGTACCTATGTTTGTATGCATGTGGGTGTGTGTATGCATGTATGTATGTATGTATGTATGTATGTATGTATGTATGTATGTATGTATGTATGTGCGTACGGACGTACGTATATATATATGCATGTTTGTATGTATGTACGTACCTATGTTTGTATGCATGTGGGTGTGTGTATGTATGTATGTATGTATGTGCGTACGGACGTACGTATATATATATATATGTATGTGTATATGTATGTATGTACGTATGTACGTACCTATGTTTGTATGCATGTGGGTGTGTGTATGCATGTATGTATGTATGTATGTATGTATGTATGTATGTATGTGCGTACGGACGTACGTATATATATATGCATGTGTGTATGTATGTACGTACCTATGTTTGTATGCATGTGGATGTGTGTATGTATGTATGTGCGTACGGACGTACGTATATATATATATATGTATGTGTATATGTATGTATGTACGTATGTACGTACCTATGTTTGTATGCATGTGGGTGTGTGTATGCATGTATGTATGTATGTATGTATGTATGTATGTATGTATGTATGTGCGTACGGACGTACGTATATATATATGCATGTGTGTATGTATGTACGTACCTATGTTTGTATGCATGTGGATGTGTGTATGTATGTATGTATGTATGTGCGTACGGACGTACGTATATATATATATATGTCTGTGTATATGTATGTATGTACGTATGTACGTACCTATGTTTGTATGCATGTGGGTGTGTGTATGCATGTATGTATGTATGTATGTATGTATGTATGTATGTATGTATGTGCGTACGGACGTACGTATATATATATGCATGTGTCACTGTCTTTATGCTCCCGTGTAATCCGACCTCTCTGTCCCTCTGTCCCTCTGTCTGTCTCTCTGCCCGTCTCTCTGTCTCTCTGTCTCTCTCTCTGTCTCTCTGTCTGTCTCTCTGTCTCTCTGTCTCTCTCTCTGTCTCTCTGTCTCTCTGTCTCTCTCTCTGTCTCTCTGTCTGTCTCTCTGTCTCTCTGTCTCTCTCTCTGTCTCTCTGTCTGTCTCTCTGTCTCTCTGTCTCTCTGTCTGTCTCTCTGTCCGTCTCTCTGTCTGTCTATCTGACTGACTGTCTGCCTGTCTGCCTGTCAGTTTATGTCAAACTGTCAAGATGTCTCGTTTCTTTTCTATATTTTAAAAAGTTTATTATATGTATCTCTCTCTCTCTCTCTCTCTCTCTCTCTCTCTCTCTCTCTCTCTCTCTCTCTCTCTCTCTCTCTCTCTCTCTCTCTCTATATATATATATATATATATATATATATATATATATATATATATACATGATTGTGGTGGTGCTGGTGTCAGTGGTGATAGTGAAGATGCTGGTATTGGTGGTGGTGGTGGTGGTGTTGATGGTGTCGATGGTGGTGCTGTTGGTGGTGGTAGTGTTGTTGTTGTTGTTGGTGGTGGTGGTAGTGTTGGTGGTGGTAGTGTTGGTGGTGGTACTGTGCCAAATGTATGTTCATATGAGTTTTACCATCATTTAATTAAACACATACACACTCACAAATATACGCACAAACACACATAATACATACACATACACGTATATACATACATACTTGCATGCATACAAACATATATACCATACATACATACATACATGCATACATGCATACATGCATACATGCATACATACATACATATATACATACATTCACTCATGCATACACACAAACATACATACATACAACATACATACATACATACATACATACATACATACATATATACATACATTCACTCATGCATACATGCAAACATACATACATACATACATACATGCATACATACATATAAACATACATTCACTCGTGCATACATACATACAAACATACATACATACATACATACAAACATACATACATACACACATACATACATACATACATACATACATACATGCATACAAACATACATACATACATACATACATACATGTACGTATACATACATACAACCGTCTATACACATTCACATTATTTACATAAACACAACCGATTCGCAACTGTGTGATCTGAGTTTAAATCTCGCCTGCTTCTGCCAGGAGTTGTTACCAGCAAACAACAGGATGGTACTACTTAACTAACAGCTTATCAACATATTAACGGAACTACTTACACGTTATTGTGTAAGCATCTGATGATATCACACCAGTGCCTGTTAATGATGTAAGCATTACACATAAATATATATAAATACATACATGATGGCTTCAAACTCTGCTAAGAGTACTGCAATCACTTGTCAGATTATAGAGTTTGGTGCACTTTTAGGCTATGGCCAGTCAGACGAACTTGTAACATATCCTGGACAAGCAATGCCTGTGCTTTGAAAGGTTTTTAAGTGGGGAAAGGCCTTG
>OZ024748.1:12637875-12642875 GCA_964016885.1 Eledone cirrhosa
ACTGGGATAATTGCTGGCCTTGTGCCTAAAGTAGAAACAATTATTGCTGATACTATCTTATCTACTGGTGACAACTCCCGGCAGAAGGAGCAACGTGAAATAAAGTGTCTTGCTGAAGGACATAACACATCGTCTTGTCCGGGAATTGAACTCGGAACCTCTCTATTGCGAGTCCAGTTCTCTAACCACTCAGTCACACACCTTCAGAAGCTGTAATAAGAGTCTATAAAAAGCAATAAAAGGCAAGAGTCTCCTATGAATATTATCAGCGCCAACAGGGAATATCTTATATTTATCGGTAGAATGTGTTGAATACGACGTATTAATATGTAGCTAGACAGGGTATTTGGCACCATACTCGAGCATGTAATGACTATATATGTGTGTATAAATGTATGTATGTATGTTATTATCTCTTTCTCTTAATTTCGAGTATATTTTTTGACCGGCCACCTTCCTGGTGGCAAGGTTGTAAAGGAAATGAAATTGTCATCCCTTGAATCGTAAGAATGTTTTGCAAATTTTGAAGGTGCCAGCTATCGCAGCCATTTGTAGACTATGAATTAGGGAGCTGCGCTCTATGTATGTATGTATGTATGTATGTATGTATGTATGTATGTATGTATGTATGTATGTATGTATGTATGTATGAGATGACCCCTTAGCCTTTGTCAAGGCAGAATTCTAGGAGAAGGAAAACTCTGATATAACACCTGCAACCCTGATGGTATCCAATGATGTTGAATTGTTCTTCTTTTTGGTAAATATCATCTTGGTTAAGAGAGTGGGACTGGCTTTGTGCAGTGCCTTTGCTCACTATAAAAGCTTCACAGCACAGGCATTGCTTTGTATCTGGAGATCTCTCTGCACTTGTCGTCACATGGTACCATGGGCCCAGCACTATGTGTCAATAATTGTCACAAGTGTAGTGTTTGTACCAGAGTTTTCAAGTCGCTGGCTGGACTAAAAAGTCACACTCGTTCAGCGCATCGGTAGGGGTTCTCCTACATGGATATAAAGTAGTGGCCGTACTCGAAAACGAGTTGGCAGGCACCATGTATGTATGTATGTATGAATGTATGTATGTATGTATGTATGTATGTATGTATGTATGTATGTATGTATGTATGTATATTTGATTGTATGTAATGCGTACGTACGTAAGTACGTATGTATGTGTGTATATATGTATGTATATATCTATGCATATATGTATGTGTCATTTGTGTGTGTGTGTGTATATATGTGTGTGTATGCATGTATACGTATATAGGTATATATTTGTTTGTATGCATTCTGTATGTATATATATATATGCATATGTATATGTATATGTATATGCATATGTGCATGTATACGTATGTATGTATTATATATGTATGTGTATATGTATATATGTATATATATATGTGCATATGTATATGTATATGTATATGTATATACATATGTACATGTATATGTGTATATGTATGCATGTATATATATATGCAAGTATATATGTAAGTATGTATATATGTATATATGTATGTATATTTAGACATGTTTTGTAAAAACAACAACACCAATACGACCATCTCTTTCCAACACTTGTTTAGTAGTAATATAGAATTAATAGTCATTATATAATATAAACCATAATTGGTGTATATACATCTACACATGCAAGGTAACACACACTTATATACACACATAGATTAATGTGTAGATACATACATACAAACATAATTGGTGTATATACATAAACACAGACGCACATGCATACATAATATATGCATATATATATGCACTTGACACATAGAAACACACACACATATATATATGTATATATATATATATATATATATACACATATATATGTATATATATATATATATACATGTATGTATATATATATATATATATATATATGCATAGATATATAGACACTAAAATACATCCGTATTAATTTTTATTTATTCTTCACCCACATATAGTTAAACACACACACACATATATATATACATACATAAATATATGCATAAATATACAGATAAATATATACATATATACATACACCCACTAAAACGCAAACACACGCACACATACATACTTATTCATAAATACACACAAATATATACATATATACATACACCCACACAAACACAAACAGACATACAGAGGCACATACACACATATATACACACATTTATTCATATACAAACACAAATATATACATTTATATACACACACCCACACAAATACAAACACACGTACACATACATACTTATTTATAAACACACACAAATACATACATATACAAATACACCCACACAAACACAAACAGACATACAGAGGCACATACACACATATATACACACATATATGCACGCATATATACACGCATATATACACACATATATCCATATATAAATACACCTACACACATACACATACATACATATTCATATACAAACACATATATGCATATACACATACACCCACTCAAACACACATAGACATACAGAGGCACATACACACCTATATACGCACACATATATACATATTCATACATACACAAATATATACATATACACATACATCCACACAAGCACAACGCACATATAGAGGCACATACACACACATATATACATATTCATACATACACCCACACAAACACAAACAGACATACAGAGGCAGATTCACGCATACACACACACATATATATACATATTCATACATACACAAATATATACATATACACATACATCCACACAAGCACAACACACATATAGAGGCACATACACACACATATATACATATTCATACATACACCCAGACAAACACAAACAGACATACAGAGGCAGATACACACCTATACACACACATATATATACATATTCATGCATACACCCACACAAACACAAACAGACATACAGAGGCAGATACACGCATATACACACATATATATATACATATTCATACATACACAAATATATACATATACACATACATCCACACAAGCACAACATACATATAGAGGCACATACACACACACATATATACACACACACATATATATACACACACACATATATACATATTCATACATACACCCATACAAACACAAACAGACATACAGAGGCAGATACACGCATATACACACATATATATATATATACATATTCATACATACAGAAATATATACATATACACATACATCCACACAAGCACAACACACATATAGAGGCACATACACACACACATATATACACACACACATATATACACACAAACATATATACATATTCATACATACACCCAGACAAACACAAACATACATACAGAGGCACATACACACCTATACACACCTATACACACACATATATATACATATTCATACATACACCCATAAAAACACAAACAGACATACAGAGGCAGATACACGCATATACACACATATATATATATATATACATATTCATACATACAGAAATATATACATATACACATACATCCACACAAGCACAACACATATATAGAGGCACATACACACACACATATATACACACACACATATATACATATTCATACATACACCCAGACAAACACAAACAGACATACAGAGGCACATACACACCTATACACACACATATATATACATATTCATACATACACAACATATTACGATAGTTTTATTGTTTATGTAAATATAGACTTACTCACCATCAAAAATTTTATGATTTATATTAAATCAACGATTAGATTAGGTTTTCAAAATATATTGATAATTAATCACATTCTAACCAATTACAAGAGTGGAACAGTGCAGATCGATATAGAAAATAACGCCGTTTCGATCCCCAGTGGAAAACAATAAAAGAGAATTAAATTTGTCTGATGTGAAATTTCAGCCGAGAGAGTCGGAACAATTATTACAAGGGAATCTTGTCTTAAGTTATATCACTGCACCGAATTCGTCACATTAACCAAGGATTATATAAATATATAAATCTTTTGTATTACTATCTCTGCAACGAAGGAAAGACGTTCAACTGATGCAGGGGTGATATGAACTCACAGAACAAACATGGATAGAAGAGACAGGTAACCACATGGCTATGTCATCGCAAATAGTCGATAATGAATGAAGTTAATTAGCAAGGCAGATATTTTTAACAGTTGATTTCTGCAGTATCAATTAATTAAGATTATATGGCTAAAACCTAATTAGAATCGAAAGATTATAGTAATTAATCAGCAGAAGGAAATTAATGATAATCATTGGCTTTTCTCAGGCACAAGGCCATTTATGTAAAGGTGTTGGATGATGGTAATGAGATGGGACACGGTTTGACCGACACGGGTAGATTACTGGTACTAAATGCATGCATGCATAGTCCCGTAGTCCCCAAAGTAGTCGTAGCAACGCCGTACGGGTATATGGCGTTTCTAGGGCATATTTTAAAAAAACCAGGTGCACCCCATCTTCTCTCCATGTCTGAATACAGTTTAGAGGAAGGTTTGTTTTAAAAGCCTACATATTAGATATGTGTGTGTGTGTGTATATATATATATATATATATATATATATATATATATATATATATATATATATATATATATATATATATATATATATATGTGTGTGTGTGTATATATATATATATATAGTGAAAGAATGCAGAGTAACATGGTTGGCTGTACAACAAGGGGCTTTATTTCAGGTATTGACAATTGTTTCATTGATCAGGTGAGTCTAAAAGATATATATAACCATATGTGCCTCTCTCATCAATTTAAGCCCAAAACGAATGAAAAATATAATAGCAAAACTTATCTTTGATAATTAATCAATACTATGGACTTAAAAGTCGAAATCTTTATCCTAACATTTACTTTATGAAAGTTCCTATTCAAACGTTAAGAACCTTCAAGTTATAGTGCAATTAGACGTTATATTAACAATATCACTTAAAATATATGAGAATCTTTCCGTTCAGTGGAGGCAGACCTCTCATCTG
>OZ024748.1:12665375-12680375 GCA_964016885.1 Eledone cirrhosa
CCTTCTCTGGAAGAAATCTGCTGGATTCAGACCTGGCGAGAGATGGGCTCTGCTAGGCTTTAAAATGCCCAAGAATATACATAGTTCAAGAAATGCCTTATGCCACTACGACCTCCCACGACTCCAACAGGAGTTACGGGACCATATAGAAATAGATACGAGTATAGATACAAGATTTCAATTATATTCTTTCAGATTCTTTATTTCATAATTATGTCTGAAGCCATCGAGAAATCCCTCGTAAATTTGCAAGTTTTTTTACAGAAACATAGAAATACATACAAACCTACCAAGACATTTTTACACATATTTTAACACACACAGTGACGGTGTTGGTTGTGGTGTTGGTGTTGTTGTTGGTGTTGTTGGTGGGTATTCGTGGTCTTTTTGTTCTTGGTGTTGTTGGTTGTGCTGGTTGTGTTGGTGTTAGTTGTGCTGGTGGCTTTGGGTGGTGATTGTGTTGTTGGTGTTGTTGTTGATAGTGTTGGGGTTGGTGTTGATGGTGTTGGGGTTGGTGTTGGTGGTTTAGGTTGGTGTTGGTGGTTTAGGTAGTGTTTGTGACGTTGGTGTCGGTGGTTTAGGTGGTGTTCGTGGTGTTTGTGTTGATGGTGTTGGTGGTATTTGTGGTGGTGGTGTTGGTGTTGGCGATGGTGGTGGTGTCGGTGGTGTTAGTGGTGTTTGTGTTGATGGTGTTGGTGGTGTTGGTTTATGTGGTGTTTGTGGTGTTGGTGTTGGTGGTATTTGTGGTGGTGGTGGTGTTGGTGGTATTTGTGGTAGTGGTGGTGTTGGTGTTGGCGATGGTGGTGGTGTAGGTGTCGGTGGTGTTTGCGTTGGGGGGTGTTGTTGGTGTTTGTGGTGATGGCGTTGGCGATGTTGGTGGTGTTTGTGGTGTTTGTGGTGTTTGTGGTGTTGGTGTTGGCGATGTTGGTGGTGTTTGTGGTGTTTGTAGTGTTGATGGTGTTGGTGCTGGTCGTGTCGGTGTTGGCGGTGTCGGTGTTTTAAAAGATATGCTGTCTTTGTTTTATATGACAACTTTAAGAGCAGAACTTTCTAAGATAATAACTATGTATAAATATATAGCAGTCACATACATTGTCTATACAACATATCAGCTTGATGGTTTCCTCTCGTCATATACCATTGTGGTGGCGGGGGTGGAGGTTGTAATGGTGGCGGAGGTAACGGTGGTGATGGTGATAGTGATAGTGACTGTCATAGTTGTCACTGCAGTAGTGGTGGTGGATGTGGTGGTGGTGGAAGATGTGGTGGAAGATGTGGTGGTGGTAGATGTGGTGGTGGTGGAAGATGTGGTAGGGTGGTGGTGGTGGATGTGGTGGTGGTGGAAGATGTGGTAGGGTGGTGGTGGTGGAAGATGTGGTAGATGTGGTGGTGGTAGATGTGGTGGTGGTGGAAGATGTGGTAGGGTGGTGGTGGTGGATGTGGTGGTGGTGGAAGATGTGGTAGGGTGGTGGTGGTGGAAGATGTGGTAGATGTGGTGGTGGTAGATGTGGTGGTGGTGGAAGATGTGGTAGGGTGGTGGTGGTAGATGTGGTGGTGGTGGAAGATGTGGTAGGGTGGTGGTGGTGGTGGAAGATGTGGTAGGGTGGTGGTGGGGGGGATGTTGTGGTGGTGATGGTGATGGCGAGTGTGATGCTGTAGATGTGGTGTTGGTGGTAGATGTGGTGGCGGATGGATGTGGATGCGGTTGTGGTGGCGGATGTGGTGGATGTAGTGGTGGACTGGTGGACGTCGTGGTGTTGGTGGTTGGACGTCGTGGTGTGGTGGTGGTTGTACTTGTGGTGGACGAGGCGGCGGTAGTAGTCGAACAGATGCTGGTGTTGGTGGTGGTGTTTTCGCTGTTTGTTGTAGCGGTGATGGTATTGATGATGATGATGATGATGATGATAATAATAATAAGGATGATGATGATGATGATGATAATAATAATGATGATTATGGTGATGATGATGATAATAATAATGACCATGATCATCATTACTACCACCATCTCCACTATCTAGCCTTTTGTCATGACAGCTAAACCTCTTCTAACCACAGAAACCATCTATGAATAGTATTTAAATCTAGGATATGTCCATCACAACACAAAACCCTAAATATATTAGAATATGACGCTTTAAGCACAAGAAACCTTTAATATTCCGCAGAATATCGTATAAATTTGAAAGGATATAGCAAGGGAATTATTCAAGTATATACTACACTGCTTGATGAAACAGTGTGTCGTTTCCGACTTACCTATGCAGGCTGCATGCTTACTTATCCTCAACCGGCCAAAAACACACATACAGATATTTAAAAGCTGATTTTATCAACATATGTACACTTTGTAAGGAAAGTGGAAGAAAATGTTACAATTCTCTCGAAGAACGTCTGGCGAAGGAAAATTAGACTAAATCTGCCGACATCGCATACATTTACTGGAGTAAAAAATGTTGTAATGTTTAATAATAACCATTGAGACAGAACTGATTTTGACTTGCAGGCACAATTTGAAATTGTTGCTATCTATTCAATTCAAAATACCATTAAGGTCATACCACAGGAGACCATCATCTATTATTGTTTCAACAAACAACGACAAAAAAATATATATACACACATATATATATGCGCGTGTGTGTGTATAATAATGTATATACACACACTCTCACTTACACATACGCACACTCACACACACGCATATATATATATATATATATATATATATATATATATATATGCAAAAATTAGATGGATAAACACAAGAGACGTTGAAGTACAATAGAGATGTTTCATACTTAATATAGTAGGAAAACCTTTAACGTCTTGGACGCTAGTCCCCCATCAGGATATAGAAGAAGAAAAAGAACGATACGGTAAGGAGTAGAATGTATATATACACAGTATATATATATATATATATATATCAATTAGTACACACACACACACACACACACACACACACACACACACACACACACACACACACACACACACACACACACACACACACACACACACACACACACACACACACACCCACCCACACACCCACACCCACATATATATATATATAATGCTGAAATGAAGTCATCGGATATGACCGAAATGCCTTCGGTCGTTTTCCCACTCACCCAATGCATTAATGAAGCCAGAATCGTTAAGAAACCAACCTAAAGGAAAGCGGAGTGCACACGTATACGTTAGATATTGAGAAAAACGATTTCGTGTGGGTATACAGTTTGATTCTCTGGCCTGGACTAATGCATTAGTTTCTGCTGCTCTATCTGCTTGTGACAGTCTATATAGAGCTGGCGTGCACAGAAATTAGGTAATGCTATTAAGCATTACGTAACTGGCTAAGAGCAGCTTCTTCAGCGTGGAATTAGCTTCTTCGGAACAGGTTAGTACGAGCCTACTGTTTTGGTTTGAACTCACCATTGCAGCAGCTAGCGCTACTTTCAGTGTCACGTGGCAGTGAAGAGGAGGCAAGCAGACACTGGCTATTTCAAAGAACGCATTTGCACGTTGTTTTCAAATTGAAAAAAAAAAACATACATACATACATACCCCCCCCCCCCCCCCCCCATATATATATATATATTCGTTTGTTTTGTGTCTTTACTGGACCTTTTTTTTCTGTTTCTCCATTGGGATCCTGTCTCTATTTTGTACTCCTGAAGAAGGGAGACCCGACTCGTCGAACTTTCTTTCCTCTTTCCAATATAAAGCGTGAAACTAATAAGACTTTTTGTACCTTTGTTTGTTGTCTCCTTGTACTATATATATATATATATATATATATCCCCTCTCTCTCTCTTTTTCTTTCTCCCCCTCTCTCTCTCTTTCTCTGTATATATATAGTTCGTATCTAGCTGTCGAAACGGCCGGAGCTCAGCCGTCGGGATCCTGAATCTTTCCCTATATATATTTATATATATATATATATATATATATATATATATATATATATATATATATATATTATATGCCCATGTGAGCCTATAAACACATTTTTCTGAACAGTGTATATGATCAAATGCAATGCACGTCACATTGAAGCTATGTTGTCGCTATGTAATAAATAGAAAAATAACTGAAACATTGTGACTTTTATGTTTTCTATCTGCCTTCAACCTATTCTATATATTTTATTTCCTTTCTTTCCCTCTCAGTCCCCCTTTCTCGTTCTTTCTCTCCCTCTCAGGCCCCTCTCTCTTTCGTTCTTTCTTTCTCTCCATCTCAGCCCCCTTCTTTCCCTATCTATTCCCTCTCTCTCCCTCTCAGTCCCCTTTTCTCGTTCTTTCTCTCCCTCTCAGGCCCCTCTCTCTTTCGTTCTTTCTTTCTCTCCATCTCAGCCCCTTTCTTTCCCTATCTATTCCCTCTCTCTCCCTCTCAGTCCCCCTTTCTCGTTCTTTCTCTCCCTCTCAGTCGTCTGTCTCCTGTTCTTCCTCTCTATCTCAGCCTCTCTCGTTCTTTCTCTCCACCTCAGCTCCCCCCTCTCTCTCTTGTTCTTTCTCTCCACCTCAGCCCCCCCCTCTTTCTCTTGTTCTTTCTCTCCATCTCAGCCCTCCTCTCTCTCCCTTTCGTTCTTTCTTTCCATCTCAGCCCCCTCACTCTTTCGTTCTTTCTTTCTCTCCATCTCAGCCCTTCTCTCTCTCTCTCTCGTTCTTTTTCTCCATCTCAGCCCCCCTCTCTCTCTTTCTCTCTCTCACTCTCTTTCTCTATATATATGTCTCTTTTTCTCCCTCCTTTGTTAGTTTTATTGTTGTTGTTGTTGTTGTTAAAACATTGCGTTAGGAGCTGATGTAAACCATTTTTATAACACCAGCAAAAAAAAGAAAACAAAAACTCAAATGTTTGTTGGGGTGTTATTCTTAACTATCTTCTTTGTTATATGTCCTTTCATAATCCAGCATGTAGCATACAAATACGATATCAGCCATTGCTAGTGCTTAGCCAATCAAATTTAGAGAGTTTTCTTTGTTTTTGTTGTTGTGGTTGTCGAATCAAATTTGAAAAGAAAAGAAAAATAGTTTGTTTGCGAAAACTTCTCATTTGTATATTATGGACTGAAATAATTGTTTCTATTTTAGGCACAAGGCCAGCAATTACCCAGTACTTTACTCGTACTTTATTTTATCGACCCCCGTAAGGATGAAAGGCAAAGTTAACCTCGGCGGGATTTGAACTCAGATCATAAAGGGACGTAACTCTATGCTTCAAAGCATGGTGTCCGACTCTCCACCGATACTGCCAATCCACCACTGAAATAATAAAAGTTAAACGACGGACGGAGCTAAGGAACCCAAACTGTTACATATATGCACACACGCACACGCACACACGCACACACACACGCACACACGCACCCCCCCACACACACATATATATGTGTATAGTTCAAGGAAACGCCAAAACAGAGGTACAAAAAGTCTTGGTTTCACGCTTTATATTGAAAAGGAGAAAGAAAAGTTCGACGTGTCGTGTTTTAGTCCTTCTTCATGAGTATAAAAATAGAGACAAGAGAGATACAGTGAATAAAAGGCAGTCCGTATATGTATATTTATATATGCATGTAAAGGTAAACAGAAATAACAACACAATCGGTACAGTATATGGAAGGAATATATCAGGTTAACGCATGAAATAGCAGGAAGAGGGCCTTAACGTTTTGGACGCTAGTCCTTCATCAGAAGAAAGAATGAGAAATCAGAAAGATTGAAGGGACAGGCGGCGTGGAATTAGAAAGGAAGTTTTTTTTAGAGAAAAATAACAGGTCCATTCATGATGCCATATATATATATATATATATATATATATATATATATATATATATATAAATATATATATATATATATATATATATATATATATATATATATATATATATATATATATATATATATATAGGAAAATATCTATCTATCTTTCACTTCTCACCCTCTCTCTCCCTTTGCAATGCTGTTTACTACTTTGCCACACAACATACACTGTGTATGTATGATTATAATAACAATAGAGAGATCCCGTTAAGGGTGAAAGCAGCAATTCTTTGCTTAAACTTTAATCTGTTATTTTAATAAATATTTGCTCTACGGTTCTTATATATTTGATATATATTTATCCTTATCGAGCCCTCTTTGGATTTTAGTCTTCAAATTTATTATTATTACTATATATATATATATATATATATATATATATATATATAGAGAGAGAGAGAGATATAGAGAGAGAGAGATACGCACACATTTATACATTCCTACATGCACGTACATACACGCAAAAACGCATACATACACACACATCTGAAATATTTATGCTAAAACACACCTTATATTTGAAGAGTTAAGATAAGTTTAATACAGTGTTCGAATTAGAACCTTTCGTAACGAAATAACTGAGTGTAAAGTATAAACATGTTTTACTATTCCTCATTCCTCCATAAAAAAACCTCAAAGAACATGAAAGACTATCTTTTTGTATTTCAGACATTTTTGTCTTTCCATCAGAGATCGACGACCTCTAGACCTTCCTCTGTATACGGAAGAATATTACCATAGTAACTCTATATATGTCATACAGGATATATATATATATATATATATATATATATATATATATATATATATATATATCCTGTATGACATATATATATATATATATATACAAGGCTGTGGTGAGATTTGAGCGTGGGGGAAAGAGGATGGCGGTGTTGTTGGGTCTATGTGATTTGATGCCAACAAACATGTTTCCTAAAACAACTTTCTATATTTTGCTAACATCTAAAACCTTGGAAAAAAATATAGAGAACCAAAAAAATGAATCTAGAAAATGATAAGGTTGTAGATATATAAATATTCATTTAAAGAGCTAGTCGCCATTTTATCACAAATTTCCATAGCGGTATACTTCTAGATTTCTTCTTCTTCTTCTTCTTCTTCTTCTTCTTCTTCTTCTTCTTCTTCTTCTTCTTCTTCTTCTTCTTCTTCTTCTTCTTCTTCTTCTCTCTATTGTTATTATAATCATACATACACAGTGTATGTTGTGTGGCAAAGTAGTAAACAGCATTGCAAAGGGAGAGAGAGAGAGGGTGAGAAGTGAAAGATAGATAGATATATCTAGAGAGAGGGAAGTGAAATATAGAGAGAGTGTGAGAGAGAGTGTGTGTGCGTGCGTGTGAGAAAGAGAAGGAGAGAAATGAAAGATAGATAGATATATCTAGAGAGAGGGAAGTGAAAAATAGAGTGAGAGAGTGTGAGAGAGAGAGAGAGAGAGAGTGTGTGTGTGTGAGAGAGAGAGAGAGAGAGAGAAAAAAAGAGAAAAAAGAACTATTTCTTTGATTACTTTATCGAACCAGAGAACAGGATCGATCCCCTCTCCTCCTCATTTATATTCTAATATATTAGACTTCTTTGTACTTTTCTTCCATCTTGGATCAGGTGTTAAATCCGCTGTTGTCATTGTTGTTGTTGTTATTTTTGATGTTGCTATTCTTGTTGTTATTGTTGTTGTTATTTCTATATATTTTCTGGTTGGTTGGTTGGCTTGATGGATGAATGGTTGGATGGGTTTTCGTAAGACCGAACAGGCTTCTTAAAGAAGCATGCAAATATACATTTATATATATATATATATATATATATATATATATATATATATATAGAGGAAAAGAGTCAGGAACCCGACGGCTGAGCTCCGGCCGTTTCGACAGCTAGTTCAGAACTAACTGTCGAAACAGCTGGAGCTCAGCCGTCGGGGTCCTGACTCTTTTCCTATTACGCACTCTACTACCCAAAGTATCGAGTACTCTGGTGTGTTATGGTCCACCTGGTTCCTTACCACACTTCCTTTGTTATATATACATATATATATATATATATATATTATTAATATATATGTCTCTATGCACCACCTAAGAGAACATTAGTCTACGACCTCTTTTATACCATAAACGTGGTTTTGTCTTTGCGCGTAATTGTTTTTCACCGCTCCTATTAATGACGTATTATTCGTTTTTTCCCGTTCTTTGCCAGCGAACGTTACCACGAACCAAAGTATCGTCTTCCTGTCTTCCTCCGGTTGCAACGTTTTTTGAAATATCCAGTTCTGCGTTTACAGATTGACTTTGTTAGTTTCAGAAGATCCCATTAAGGGTGAAAGCAGCGATTCTTTGCTTAAACTTTAATCTGTTATTTTAATAAATATTTGCTCTACGGTTCTTATATATTTGATATATATTTTCCTTATCGAGCCCTCTTTGGATTTTAGTCTTCAATTTTATTATTATTACTATATATATATATATATATATATATATATATATATATATATAAGCAAAATAAATGAGGGACATGCAATACGTTTAAAACCAAATTATTATCCAGGATTGACCTCTGCTGTAAATGAACTTTTATCCAAGATTGGCTGGTTGGGCCAACCTTAATTGGCATCAGTATTAATAATTATATCTTCTCTGAGGATTCTATACCAATAGCATTAACAACAAAGTATACACGTGCGTACACGCACACTGTTACTAGCTGTGGTATGGATGAAACATAATCTATGAAGTAAAATTTGGTTTTAGACGTATTGCACCTCTCTAATTTATTTTGCTTATACTTGCTTTGCTTGCCTTCTTCATTAAATATTAAGCCCTCTTTAATATTTAACACTGCAACTCTTAGCATCGAGGACACCCCGCCTCGGCTATCGGCATCTAGCATACTGTATCAAAGTTTTTTTCTCTCTCCTCCTTTCCTATGATACATATCTCCTCTTTAATTATATGTATATATATATATATATTTATTTATTAAAATAACAGATTAAAGTTTAAGCAAAGGATCGCTGCTTTCACCCTTAACCGGATCTTCTGAATCTCAGTTTCAGAAAATCCGGTTAAGTGTGAAAGCAGCGATACTTTGCTTAAACTTTAATCTGTTCTTTTAATAAATATTTGCTCCAGGTTTTTTATATATTTGATATATATACTTATCCTTATCGAGCCCTCTTTGGATTTTAGTCTTTCTGAATATACGTCTGTAGTTTGAGAAATGGAAAAATTGAGAGAGGGCACTTGCCCTGGTGGTCAGGGTGGCCGTGGTCTTTTGTGCGGTTTTCGTCACGAGTAACTCTCAGAGGTTTCCCCCCTATTGGGGAATTTTTTCATTGTTTCAATTTTCATTTTTATTGTTTATATATATATATGTTTCTATGTCTTTTTAAAATTTTTTTTATAAATAAAAAAAATCTTTACACGCACAAAACCCACATCGTACCGTCCTGTACTCTCCTGTGCCGTCTGTAATGTTTTTCTTGATGCCAGCCCTTGTGGCCAATAAAGAAATCATTATTATTATTATTGTTATTACTCTTTGAGTCTCAGTCATTGATGTTAGTTAACTGGAAAGTTTGTTGAGATGAATATCAAGCCACTACCTGCAGCCTTAGATATTCAGGACGTATCGGAGTGTTCTTGCTGTTCCCTATTATTATTATTATTATTATTATTATTATTATTATTATTATTATTATTATTATTATTATTATTATTATTATTATTATTATTATATATATATACACACTCACATATTCTCGACTGATGTATAAAAACATATACGTATCAATTGTATACATTGGTCTCATTTGAAAGACAATTTGCCAGAGTTTAGAAGCTAAAGGTTTGAATAAATGTCAATCTAGTCTAGAGTTTTCCTAAACTACAAAGATCCAAAAGACCGGAGTTTATCTCCCTTTGCATAACGGGGTATGGATGAAAGGAAATCTAACCTTGAACAGAGACGCTTACCATATCGTACATCTATATACACTCAGACCCTGATTTTAAACACACGTTGCTGTTTATATGTACTTTGAATGATTTCACTGCCCCTGCTCCGTGTTAATACTGAAATTGCTCTTTCTGCGCAACTCTCTCATCATTCTCTGGGGAAACGCATTTTCTATCTCTGTCCGCTAGTGCCGCGGGGCTACCAGCGCATGGTCCTGCATTTGCTCAAAATAGTGAGAGTTGGGGAGAGCGAGAGACATGGAGGCAGTGACAGTAGGAGTTTAGTTCCTTTGTGTTTGGACTTGGTGTGGATATGTATATATTTATTTACCGCATCACACAGAGATTGATAGTTTATATGTTGTGTTAAACATATTGAGTTCACCCGTGTTATTTAATAAACACTATAAACACTCTAAACATTCAAAGAATATTATAAAGATATTTAACATATATCATCATATAAATTATAAAAATTATAAATATTTTAAACATTATAAGAATTATAACGCTTATAAATATTTAATATACTTTAAACATTTTAAGCATTCAACGAATATTATATATATATTTAATATATATTATTTGAAATTTGATAAATAATATTTAATATTTAATATTTAATTAATGTGATTTTATATTAAATAGGTATTATCTGAAATTAAATAAATTTAATAAATATAATTTAACATTCAATAAATATTATTTAATCAATGTTATTTAATATTTAATCAATATTATCATTAATAAATGATGTTTCATATTAATAATAAATATTTTAATAGTATATATATTTTAATAGTATGTATATTAATAGTATATATATTGTACAAAGTGTGTATAAATGAATATATATTAAGTATACAATGCATGGGCACACACGCAGACACACACACACACACACACATGTGTGTACGTAGGTAGATATGTGCGGGTATAAATGAATCATTATGTATTTTTGTGGTGTTCCAGTATGTATGCATAATTATATATATATGTATATATAAATATATGTATATATATATATATATATATATATATATATATATATATATATATATATATATATATATATATATATATATATATATATATATATACACAAACACACACACACACATATATATATATATATAAATGTATATATATATATATAATATATACATATATATAGATGCATATATATATATATATGTATCTATATACATATATATAAATATAAGTATATAAATGTATACATATATACAGATGTATACACATATACAGTATATACACAAGAACACACGCACATTCATATTTATGTCCAACATCTCTCTCTCTCTGTATATATATATATATATATATATATATATATTGATGCCGTGTGTACTGAGTGACCCCTGACCTTTCTGTTGCTGTACTTTGTTTGACCTTCAGATCTCCTACATCTTGTGTTTGACCTTCAGAGGTTTGTCGCCAAAAATACTGTTGACACCGTCACAGAAACCTATCCCAGTGGAAAGGTTGTCATATATACAGTATATATATATATATATATATATATATATATATATATATAGAGAGAGAGAGAGAGATAGATAGAAAGGTAGAGAGAGAGAGAGGGGGAGATAGTGATAGTGAGATAAAGAGAGATAGAAAAAGAGCGAGAGAGAGAGAGAGTGGGGGAACAATTATGATGAGAAGACGGTTCCGACATCACCAAAATAATAATAATTGTTATTTTTTTTTCCAATTTAGGCACAAGGCCAGCAATTTAGGGAAATGACTGTGTCGAATAATTCAACACCAGTATATAACTGGTTCTTTATTTTATCAACTGCGGAACGATGGAAAGCACTGTTGACCTTGGCTGGACGTAGATAGTCAGAAGAAATACAGGACAACATTGTGTCCGATGCTCCAACGGTTCTGTCAATCTACGACCCTCAATAATAATTGTTTCTACACTTTTGGCACAAGGCCAGCAAATTATCCCAGTGTACTTTATTTAATCGACCCCGTAAGGATGAAACGCAAATTTAACCTTGGTGGGTTTTGAACTCAGAACGTAAACGGTCATAACTCTATGCTGCAAAGCATGGTGTCTGGTGCTCCAATCCAATACTGCCAATCAACCGCCCTCAATAATAATGTTTTCTGATTTAGGCACCAGGATTGTTTGAGGACTTTGCCCTCCACGATCCTCTCAGTAATAAGAAGATATACTACATATATTAACAGGTGTAGTGAGACCCGGACATCAGAAGATCTTCAGAGACAATGCAAGTGTTTTGGCCCTTAATGATCTAAAGTTGAACTGGTTCTTTATTGTAAATATCTATCTATCTATCTAAGGCGGGTAAAATTCCCGAGATCCATGGACGAGTTCTCTCCAGCGGTCTCTGTCCCTCATTATCGCTGCCATGTCCTGCATCTCCAACAGACCAGTGTCTGTCCTTAGGGCATCAACATACGTTAACCTTGGTCTTCCTCTTCTAGTGTGTCCATGTAGGGGCTCCCAAAGGAGTACTGAGTGCAATGTCAACTCTGGATGTCGGTGAGCATGTATATATATATTTATTAATATATATATTTATATATATTTATTAAATGTAATCTGAGTTTTTCGAATATTAATAATAACATTCGATTCGTTTGCAATTATGCAAACAAGCCTCATTTTTAAAGCCATGTCAGTAGAATGACAGCTGTACTGATGAAGGGTGATACCCAGAAACATTAGTGTTCCGTTTACATGCCAACACAAGAGCAAGAATGAAGGGTTCATTCTACTGACATGGCTTTAAAAATGAGGCTTGTTTGCATAATTGCAAACGAATCGAATGTTATTATTGGCAGTATCGGTAAAGGGTCAGACGCCATGCTTTGATGCATAGAGTTACGGCCCTTGCCATTCTGAGTTCAAATCCCGCCGAGGTTAACTTTGCCTTTCATCCTTACGGAGTCGATAAAATGAAGTACCAGTAATGCACTGGGTAATTGCTGGCCTTGTGCCAAAAGTAGAAACAATTATTAATATTTGAAAAACTTACATTACATTTATTGTATTCAGCCATGTAGAGCGAAGATTTTTTTTTTATTATATATTTATTTATTTCATGAATTTATTCGTCCGTATAGAGCCAGTAAGCCATGAAAGACTAGGGGAAGTATCTTCTTCTTCTTCTTCTTCTTCTTCTTCTTCTTCAAAATTTCGTATGGGAAAAAATAATTTCGATTTACGAACACTTCGGATGATGAACGGCCTTCAGGATTCAATTTAAAACCGTGAACCGAGGATCCACTCTAATATGAATTTCACAGCTAGAATGTCCGCGTTTTTTTTCATTTTACTGTTAGTTTTAGTTTCAGTAGAATATTTGGCATTACTTCGTTATTTTAAAAAAGTATTTTGATTTTCGTTTCCTTTATCTATTTTTTCGGGGTGGGTGTTTTAAGCGCCATTTTCGTTTCCTTAGTGGAATATGCTAAAGTAGTATTCATTCTGTGTTCCGTCGTTTTAAAACGTTTACAAACTAACGATAAATCATCCACTGGAATATACAGTACTGGTAAAAATATGCATTTATCTATCTATCTATCTATCTATCTTTAAGTAAAACAACTGATTCTTTTTTTCAAATACCACTTTGGAAGAAGAATCAGGATGGAGAGAGAGGTGCTGTACCCCAGCAAGTTTTATGAAAGGTGGGTGAAAGTGGCGAGAATGGCCCGAGTGAATGGGCCTTCTCTCTATATCAGCCTGTAGATTGAGGAAAAGGAGGAGGAGAGGAAAGGAGTACAAGCTCTTCGTACTCCTGGAGATGAGGGTTGCACATTTTTTTCGGGGGTATGTGTTACCCATATAAACTGTCTCCCTCTATTGGGGAAAATCGACTAACTTTTAAATTCCATCTGTGATAACATTTTACACGTTTTTATTGTATGTAAACTTCCCCCTTTGTATTTGTCCCCTTCTTTTGTGCCCCTGTGGCTAATAAAGAAATATATCTATCTTTAAGTAAAACCCCCTCCGTCACGTCTTGTAATGTCTCATTTCTTGTACGCCCTTGCGGCAAATAAAGAAAGATTTCTTTCTATCTATCTATCTATCTATCTATCTATCTATCTATCTATCTATCTATCTATCTATCTATGGCCAGTTCACTGCTTTTTCTGGGTAGTATGGCGCCTTATCCCACCAACTTGACATCCAGACATCTCTATAAACTCCCACCTACTCCACCCCGTATTTCATATTCCACACACCACTTACCCCTTTCCCAGCCCCTAGACCCTCTCATACGTCCCACTCTCTGTCACTCCAGCTCCGCCTCAGACTTTAGTCCTGTTCCATCTCTTACACCCCAACCCTACCTCACTTCCCCACCCCCAGTGCTGTTCTTCATTTCCCTTCTTTTTTTATTCCCCACCCTACCGCCCACTTCCACCCTCAACCCACCCCACCCACGTACCCATCATTAGTCTCTTTTATATTCCCTTTTATGCCATCAACCTTCAGTCTCGGAGCTCTCCGTGGTTTTTCAACTTGCTAGAAAGAGCAGCCCAGCTCAACCAAATCTTCCTGAGATCTATGTGGTCATTCGAATTGCTAGAAAGAGCAGCCAAGCAAACTCTTCTGGAACTCTACGTGGTCCCTCGAATTGCTAGAAAGAACACCCCAACTAAATCTTGAGCTTTACGTGGTCACTCGACTTGCTAAAAGAACAGTCAACCCCCAGCCAAATATTCTGGAACTCTTTGTGGTGACTCGACTTGCTAGAAAGAGCAGCCATGCCAACTCTTCTGCAGCTCTACCTGGTCACTCGACTTGCTAGAAAGAGCATCCCAGCCCGGCCAAATCTTTTGGAGCTCTTTGTGGTTACTTGACTTGCTAGAAAGAGCATCCCAGCCCAGCCAAATCTTCTGGAACTATTTGTGGTTACTCGCCTTGCTAGAAACAGCATCCCAGCCCAGCCAAATCTTCTGGAACTCTTTGTGGTCACTCGACTTGCTAGAAAGAGCACCCCAGCACGGCCAAATCTTCTGGAACTCTTTGTGGTTACTCGAATTGCTAGAAAGAGCATCCCATCCCAGCCAAATCTTCTGGAACTCTTTGTGGTCACTCGACTTGTTAGAAAGAGCACCCCAGCCCAGCCAAATCTTTTGGAGCTCTTTGTGGTCACACGACTCGCTAGAAAGAGCAGCGCAGCCAAATC
>OZ024748.1:12685375-12690375 GCA_964016885.1 Eledone cirrhosa
TATGTATGTATGTATGAATGTATGTATGTATGTATGTATGTATGTATGTATGTATGTATGTATGAATGTATGTATGTATGTATGAATGTATGAATGTATGTATGCATGTATGTATGTATGTATGTATGTATGTATGTATGTATGTATGTATGTATGTGTGTATGAATGCATCTATGTATGTATGAATGTATGTATGTATGTATGAATGTATGAATGTATGTATGCATGTATGTATGTATGTATGTATGTATGTATGTATGTATGTATGTATGTATGTATGTGTGTATGAATGCATCTATGTATGTATGAATGTATGTATGTATATGTCTATCTATCTATCTATCTATCTATCTATCTATCTATCTATCTATCTATCTATCTATCTATCTATCTATCTATTTAGCGACCAATCTATCTATTTGCCTGTCTGTATTATATAAATTCTCTCTCTCTCTCTCTCTCTCTCTCTCTCTCTCTCTCTCTCTCTCTCTCTCTCTCTCTCTCTGTGTGTGTATAAATATATAATATATATAATATATATATATATATATATATATATATATATATATATATATATATATAAACACACACGCACACACACATATATATATATAAATGCACACATATATTAATCTCTTTACCTACTATTACGTATCCATTCAACACACAAACATATGAACATATATATATATATATGTACATATATATATATATGCATATATATATATAATGTATATATACATATATATGCATATATGTATATAAATGTGTGTGCGTGTGTTACGTATATATGTTAATATAAAGTATCCCCCCCCCCTCATCATCTGCTAAACACAAAGTGTGCATTTTTATAAAGATACTATTTTCAACGTTCTTTTCTGTTTTTTTTTATTTCATCACAAACACACACGCACACACACACACACACACACACACACACACACACACACACACACACACACACACACACACACACACACACACACACACACACAACAACACACACACACACAACACACACACCCTCTCTCTCTCTCACACAACACACATGCACAACCACACACAGTCACAAACTCTCTCTCTCTTTCTTACACACACACCCAAACACATACTACTGTCACACACACAGACACACAAACTCTTACACACACACTTCTCTTACACACACAGACACACAAACTCTTACACAGAAACACACATGCTCACCTACACAGACACAGCTACACACTCTCTCTCACACACACAAACGCACTCAAACACGCACACTTACACACAAACAAAGAAACGCAATCAGAGCACACGCACAGTCATATACACACACACACACATACACATACACGCTCTCTCTCTCTCACACACACATAAACCCATATACATACACATACACACACACTCTCTCTCTCTTACAGACACACATAAACACTCTCACTTTCACACACACATAAACACACACACACACACACTCTCTCTCACAGACACACATAAACACTCTCACTTTCACACACACATACACACACACACTCTCTCTTTCACACACACACACATACAGTTCCCCACACAGATACATCTTACATTCTCTCTGATGTCATCCATCACATTTTATTTAAAATCTTCTCTGTCCTTACATTAGTTAGAAATTACTTTACACCTTTTACAATACGCCATTTTGTTTCTTCTAACTTTCTTATGAATTAGTTTGTTTGTTTCTTAAATTTATTGTTTTGTTGTTGTTTTTGGTGTCTGTTTATCTAGTCTATTATTTGTTTGTTTGTTTGTTGTGTTGCCTGTTGATTGGTTTGTTTGTTTGTTGTTGTTGTTGTTGTTGTTGTTGTTGTTATTGTTGTTGTTGGCTGTTGTTGTGGTCGTTGTCGTTATTGTTGTTTGTTGTTGCTTGTTGTTATTGTCGTCATCGTCGTCGTTGTTGTTGTTGTTGTCGTTATCATTGTTTTTGTTGATATTTTCGTTGTTGTTTTCATCGTTGTTGTTGTTGTTGTCGTTGTGGTCGTTGGTGTTTTTGTTGTTGTTTTTTGTTATGTGTTGTTGTCGTTTTTGTTGTCTTTGTTGTCATTGTCGTTGTTCGTGTCGTCGCTTTTGTCACTGTCGTTGTTGTTGTTGTTGTTATTGTCATTGGTGTGTTGGTGTCGTCGTCGTTGTTGTCATTGTTGTTGTTGTTTTCGTTGTTATATCTTGTCGTTGTTATTGTTGTTTGTCGGTCGGTTTTAAATTTTCTACGCTGAAAACGAATATGTAAAACGAAAGGAAATCTTTTCCTTTCACAGTGGGAATAATTACAATTCGCCATTCCTGAAACAACATTAAATGGACGGCATTAAACACTGAGAAAGCAAAGCCAAAAAAACTTGTAATACACGGCATAGAAGAAATGATAGAGAATAAGAGGTGAAGAGTAGGGCAAGAGGAGGGAAAGAGTAGGAAAAGGGGAGGGGGAGGCATGAAAGGGAGAGAAAGTTATGTGTCGTTTTAATTTTGAACTTTTAGCGTGAAATACGTACATAATACATATGTATATATATATATATATAATATATATATATATATAATGTGTGTATATATATATATATATATATATAAAATATATATTATATATATATAGTTATACAAATATATATAAGTGCGGCTTCTCTATTTGGAGTATTAAATTTTCATTAAATTATTCATATACTTGTTTTCAGTTCACTTTGATAATGTGTGTATACAAACACACACACACACACACACACACACACACACACACACACACACACACACACACACACACACACACACATACACACACACACGCACATAAACACAACCACACAGACACACACACACGCACACACACATCTATATAGCACAGTCGTATATATAGTCGTATATAGGGGAATAGCTTTTCTTATAGACATTTCAATTTTGATGATATGATGATGATCCTCATCATCATCATCGTCGTATCATCATCATCATCATCATCATCATCATCATCATCATCATTCCACCTCCTCCTCCTCCCCCTCTTCTCATCATCATCTTCATAATCCTCATCATCATCATCATCATCATCATCGCCTTATCACCATCAACATCATCGCCTTATCATCATCATCATCGCCTTATCATCATCATCACCGCCTTATCATCATCATCATCATCATCATCATCACCATCATCATCATTCCACATCCTCCTCCTCTCTCCCCCTCCTCCTCATCATCTTCATAATCCTCATCATCATCATCATCATCATCACCATCATCATCATTCCACATCCTCCTCCTCTCTCCCCCTCCTCATCATCATCTTCGTAATCCTTATCATCATCATCACATCGTTTACTCCTCGTATCCTTCGTCCAGATCTGTCTTCTTCAATTCTTCAATCTGAACAAGATGATGATTGATTCACTGAACTACCAGAAAGATGTAATCAAAAATACTCCATTTAACGGAATATTAGAGAACAGGAGATTGCACTTAGGTTACACCGGTAATAAACACTTAATGAAAAACGCCGTTATCAACATCTACACGATGAAGCAGGGGAAAAAAAAAATCAACAACAAAAATGAGCAAAACAAAAAAAAATTACAAAAAAATAAAATATAAGAAAAGTATTTGGTGTAAAGCAAGAACAATTGTAGTAATAATACATATTAGTAATAACAGCACAACACATATACAACACACATACACAAACAGACACAACACACAGACACAGCACACATAAACACACACATACGCAGACTCACAGACATAGACACAGGCACACACGCATATATATCGAATCGAATCGATCGCTAAGATCAGATCTTGTTCGCTTACTGTGTGGGGTGGAACTCGTCAAATCGGACCATGGAAACAGTGTTTTATCGGTCTTTCCATTGCTGATACTATCAACCGGTGACACACACACACACACACACACACACACACACACACACACACACACACACACACACACACACACACACACACACACACACACACACACACACACACACACACACAGTATATATATATATATATATATATATATACCAGTTTTAAAGTAGTAAGACCGTCATTCATCAGCGTACTCGATACTTGGGATAGTAGAATAATGTGGAAATTGCAGTCGAAACGGCAAGAGGTCAGCTGTCGGGCCCTGACTCTCTACTATATATATATATATATAATATAATAAAATAACAGGAGGCTGGACTTGTGTAAATCCGTGAAAGGTTTATTATACTATGATCATTTCAATGACCGGGTTCCGTATGAATCCGGTGATATCATCAGGTATTCGAAATATAATAAATATAATAAATGCATGTAACAGATAAAATCCATGGGCCTGAAAATCATAGACCCGAGGACGACCGACCATCTAGCATCTTCCACTTTAGCCGGTCGCCCTCAAGTGCTGGCTATTCGGTCTACTTAAGGCTATCTGGTGAGGGGCGAAAGCTTATAATGTGCTACTAACCTCCCGTTCAAAGAGAAAAAAAAACAGAAAGAAAGAAGAAAAGTCAGCGTTAATGTCATGCTACAATCAGGCTAGGAATTGCCGCGAAAAATGTTATTCTAAAGAACCTATATCTTAACAGAGGTATATATTATAACAGAGGTATATATAGTGGGCGTCTTCATGGTATAATGTGTGAACAGAAAATTGGAACGTTAAATATTTGTTTAGATTTATAGGATGAAATTAAAAAAAATTAAATTAAAGATTAAAATAATTTTTTTAATTTTGTTATTTTAAAGATTTTAAATTAAAGATTAAAATTTTAAATTAAAGATTAAAATCGTTTTTTTTTCTCTTTGACCGGGAGGTTAGTAGCACATTATAAGCTTTCGCCCCTCACCAGATAGCCTTAAGTAGACCGAATAGCCAGCACTTGAGGGTGACCGGCTAACGTGGAAGATGCAAGATGGTCGGTCGTCCTCGGGTCTATGATTTTCAGCCCCATGGATTTTATCTGTTACATGCATTTATTATATTTATTATATTTCGAA
>OZ024748.1:12702875-12705375 GCA_964016885.1 Eledone cirrhosa
TATAAATTAATAAAAATAATGAATAAAAACAAAGAAACAGTTCCTTATATTAAAAAATTCATCATTTTACGATCGTTTCTAGGATATATATGTTTGTGTTTGTATGTATATCATATAGATCTATGTAAAATGTTTACAAACTATCAGAGGTATATACATACCTACACATATATATACTGTCTTCAGAAATAATATATATATAAAAGGAACGATTGACTTTCGTTAAATCGGACCGAGGAAACAATGTTTCCATTGCTAATACTATCTATAGGTCGCATCTCCAGGTAGAAGGAGAGCCACACACCTTATACACACACACACACACACACACACCCCCCCCCCACACACACACACACACATATATATATATATATATATATATATATATATATCCATACATAGATAGATATATAGATGCAGAAGTGCACACATACATACATACATGCATACATGTATACATACAGACACATAAATACATATACATATAAATACATATTCATATACATATTCATATACATAAACATATACATAAACATATACATATACATAAACAGTGACATATCTTACAAACCATTCTCTCTCTCTCTCACCTGAAGCCAGAAGTTATTCAATGTTGCAGAACTGAACCTGAAATAAGTAATGGTCAATTCCTCTTCCATCAGTTATGTGAGAATAATGCCAAAAATTCAACGTAATTCCTCGTAATTCAACGTAATTCCTCGTAATTCTACGTAATTCCTCGTAATACCTCGTAATTCTTCGTAATACCTCGTAATTCTTGCTAATATATTTGGAAGTCTTGACAGCCATATTGTAATAGAATTCAGAAGAAGACGGTGATTAATGCTAAAACAATATGGGACCTGGTTCTGACTGTCAGGTCACTGATAACTATGTCTGTTGTGATGATGGTTATATATACTGACATGTATATATATGGACATGTATATATATTGACATGCATCTATATTGGCTTGTATATATATATATTGACATGTATATATATTTGCATGTATATATAATATTGTAGATCACATGCCTTGACATATGTGTATAATATATTGTAAAACTATTTCCTTTGACGTGTGTATATAATATATTGTATATCTATTTACTTTGAGATGAATATATAATATATTGTAAAACTATTTCCTTTGACGTGTGTATATAATATATTGTATATCTATTTACTTTAACATTATTTCGTGTGTATATAAAATATATAATGTATTGTATATTATATGGATTGACATGTATATATATAATAAATTGTATATCATACGGCTTGACATGTCTATATAATATCTTGTAGATCATATATATATTAATATGTATATGTAATAAACTGTATATCACATGGCCTGACATGTATATATAATATATTGTAGTTCATATATACATTGACATGTATATACAATATCTTGTGATCTATATACATTGGCATGTATATATAATATACTGTATATCACATGGCTTGACATGTATATATAATATAGTGTAGATTATATATACATTGGCATGTATATATAATATACTGTATTTCACATGGTTTGACATTTATATATAATATATTCTAGATCATATAGACATTTACATTTTTATATAATATATTGTGAATCATATACAGTGACATTATATACAATATATTGTAGATCTCTTATAGTCAGTGGCTGTTCGAATTACCAACATCATCAGCCGTCAACGGAACCTTTGTATCACTGCTTGATCTGCTAGAAATAGGAGCTAAATCTCCCTCAATTAATACCTTTACGTTTATATTTTTTCTTTTACTTTTATTTATTTAATTAACAGTAATAAATTGATGTTTATAATAGTAAAAACAATTGAATAGTAAAAGAAAAAAATGTCGGTTGATTGGCAGTACCGGTGGAGGGTCGTACGCCAAGATTTTCAGCATGGAGTTACGGCCCTTTACAGTCTGAGTTCAAATCCCGCCGAGGTTAGCTTTGCCTTTCATCCTTACCGGGGTCGATAGAATAAAGTAACAGTAATGTACTGGGATAATTGCTGGCCTTGTGCCAAAAGTAGAAATAACAGCAAAAGTAAAACAATTTTTTTTTTTAGATTGAGAAGAAAGAATGGAATGTAAAATAAGAAAATATTAAAAAAAAAACGGAAAAGGAAGGGAAAAACAAGGGCTTTAGTGTCACATAAGAATGGGGAAGGGGAAAGGGGGAGGGTGATTGGGTTCTGGGTCTAGGGCGTGGCGATAATGGGGCTGTGATCAGCGGACAAGCCCACACAAGTATTCCCGTGGACTCTGACCAGCGACACCCGCTGCAACAGCCACCCCCACTCCGCGGGGTTCCTTCCTCAGAGGGGGGGGGGGGGGGGGGGGCGCTGACGTTACGATCTTGCATTTACGGTCCTGCAAATAGACGAATACACAGACCAGCCCAAGATTGGCAATTCCCAATGATGGTGATGATGATGATGATGATGATGATGGTGATGGTGATGACGACGATGATGATGATTG
>OZ024748.1:12722875-12727875 GCA_964016885.1 Eledone cirrhosa
AACTAAACTTAAATTAAACAAAATAACTAAATCAATAAAACAAAAAAAAAAAACATGACAACAACAACACAAACAATAACACTAGTCATAGTCACAGAAAATAACACTAGTCACAAATAATGGTTTCTTATATAGGCACAAGACCAGTAATTTTTGGGAGGGGAAAGTCGATTAAATCGACCCCAGTGCGTGATTGGTACTATATTTTATCGACCCCCCGTAAGGATGAAAGGCAAAGTTAACCTCGGTAGGATTTGAACTCAGATCATAAAGGGTCGTAACTCTATGCTGCAAAGCATGGCGTCCGACACTCTACCGACATTGCCAATCTACCGCCCTACTAGTGACAAATAATAACCCTAGCGACAGACAATAATCAATTTTATATTATGAGTCTTGAAGTGAGTCTCTACGTTGTGACGTGGCGTATTAGAAATAGTATCTGAATCTCAATCACTGAATTTATTAAATGGTTCTTAACTTCATGTAACAATTGACATTCTGTCACACTTAACGTTCTGTAACACTCTCACGTCACATAAAACCACTTAACGTCCTGTGACTTTTAACGTTCTGTCACATTTAACCTTATATCACACTTTCTGTAGCACTTAACGTTCTATAACACTTAACGTTCTATAACACTTAACGTTCTATAACACTTAACGTTCTATCACACATAACGTTCTGTAACACTTAACGTCCTGTCACACTTAACGTTCTGTAACACTCTCACGTCACGTAAAACCACTTAGCGTCCTGTAACTTTTAACGTTCTGTCACATTTAACCTTCTATCACACTTTCTGTAACACTTAACGTTCTATAACACTTAACGTTCTATAACACTTAACGTTCTGTAACACTTAACGTCCTGTCACACTTAACGTTCTATCATACTTAACGTTCTGTTACACTTAACGTTTTGTCACACTTAACGTTCTGTAACACCTAACGTTCTGTAATACTTATCTTTCTATCACACTTAACGTCCTGTCACACGTAACGTTCTGTCACACTTAACATTTTGTAACTCTTAACGTCATGTAACTCTCAACGTCTGTCACAGTTAACGTCTTCTATCTTTGAACGTCCTGTAACTCTCAATGTCCTGTATCTCTTAACGTCATGTATCTCTTAACGCCCTATATCTCCAACGTTCTGTATCTATTAATGTTCTGTAACTCTCAACGTCCTGTAACTCTTTACGCCTTGTAACATAACGTCTTGTAACTTAACATCCTGTATCTCTCAACGTCCTAAACCCTCTCAACATTCTGTAACCCTCAATGTTCCGTATCTCTCAACGTTCCGTATCTCTCAACGTTCCGTATCTCTAAACGTTCTGTGTCTCTCAACGTTCTGTGTCTCTCAACGTTCTGTATCTCTAAACGTTCTGTATCTCTCAACGTTCCGTATCTCTCAACGTTCCGTATCTCTCAACGTTCCGTATCTCTCAACGTTCCGTATCTCTCAACGTTCTGTGTCTCTCAACGTTCTGTAACTTAACGTAGTGTAACCACATGATATCGCAAAAGGAAAAATATTTTTGAAAAGTACAAATCAACACTATGGTTGCATCACATTAGAAATAAATGTATTTATTTTAGTTTAATGCAAATTTCTAGAAAGATCGTACAATAGTGGTGGTGGTGGTGGTGATGATTGTAGTTGTAGTTGTTGTGGTGGTCTTACTGATGTTACAGTGGTGTTATTGTTATTGTGATTGTTGTTGCAATCAGTGCTGTTGATGATGTTCATTGTAGTGTTGTGGTGGTGGTGATGGTGTTGAAGGTGTTGGCTGTGGTAGTTGTGGTTGTGGTCGTAGTGATCTGTTGTTGTTGCGGCATCATTAGTGATAACAATGTAGTAGTAGTAGTAATAGTAATAGTAGTAGTAGTAGTAGTGCTAGTAGTAATAGTAGTAGTAGTAGTAGTACTAGTGGTGGTGGTGGTAGTGGTAGTAGTAGTAGTAGTAGTAGTAGTGGTGGTGGTGGTAGTATTAGTAGTAGTGGTGGTGGTGGTAGTAGTAGTAGTAGTAGTAGTAGTAGTGGTGGTGGTAGTGGTAGTAGTAGTGTTAGTAGTAGAGGTAGTAGCAGTAGTAGTGGTGGTAGTAGTAGTAGTAGTAGTAGTTGTGGTGGTGGTGCTAGTAGTAGTAGTAGTATTAGTATTAGTAGTAGTAGTAGTTGTGGTGGTGGTGGTAGTAGTAGTAGTGGTGGTGGTGGTACTAGTAGTAGTAGTAGTAGTAGTAGTAGTAGTAGTAGTAGTAGTGGTAGCGGTGGTGGTAGTAGTAGTAGTGGTGGTGGTAGTAGTAGTAGTGGTGGTGGTGGTAGTAGTAGTAGTGTAGTAGTAGTAGTAGTGGTGGTGGTAGTAGTAGTAGTAGTAGTAGTAGTAGTAGTGGTAGCGGTAGTAGTAGTAGTAGTAGTAGTAGTAGTAGTAGTAGTAGTAGTAGTAGTAGTAGTAGTAGTAATAGTAGTAGTAGTGGTAGTAGTAGTAGTAGTAGTAGTAGTAGTAGTAGTAGTAGTGGTGTTGTTAGTAGTGGTAGTAGTAGTGGTAGTAGTAGTGGTAGTGGTAGTAGTAGTAGTAGTAGTGGTAGTAGTAGTGGTGGTAGTAGTAGTAGTAGGGGCTGTTGTTGTTATTGTCGTTAGCAATCACAAGGGAAACCTTTGCCAACAACGAACGGTCATAATGAATCTATGTATGTATATATATATGCATGTATGTATGTATGTATGTATGTATGTATGTATGTATGTATGTATGTATGTATGTATGTATGTATGTATGTATGTATGTATGTGTGATATATGTATGTATGTATTTATGAATGTGTGTATATATGTATATATATGTATGTATGTATGTATCTATATGTATGTATATGTATGTATGTATATATGCATGTATGCGTGCATGCGTGTTTGTATATATGTATGTATCTATATATGTTTGTGTGTATATATGTATGTATGTATGTTTGTATGTATGTATGTGTGTATGTATATGTATTTATGTGTGTATGTCTGTCTGTCTGTATGTGTGTGTCTGTCTGTATGTGTGTATGTATGTATATGTATGTACGTATGTTTGTATGTATGTATGTATATAATGTATGTATATATATGTGTGTATATATGCATGTAATATGTTTGTATGTATGTATGTGTGAGTGCGTGCGTATGTAAGTATGTATATATATATATATATATATATATATATATATATATATATACGTATATATGTGTATCTATATACGTATGTATGTATGTGCATGTATCTATATATGTATGTTTGAATTTATGAACCAATGCATGCATGTATGTATATATGTATGTATGTATATATGTATATATTTATGTATATATATATATGTTTGTATGCATGTATGTTTGTATGCATGTATGTTAGTATGTATGTATGAATGCATGTATGCATGAATTTATGTATGTGTGTATGTATGTATGTGTGTATGTACGCACGTATATATGTGTTGGTACAGAAGAGTTTGGTTCACATAAGTAGAGGCCTTGATTTGTTGACCTTAAGGAAGAAAAATGTGGAAAGAAAGTGAAGTTTGAAAGTGTAGAAAGGTCATATAGCTGTTGAGGTCAAAGAGACGCACCAGTGAGAAAACCGCCATTTCTAATTTTGAAATAGTTAACTAGCACAGCACTTGGCCACAACCTCTAAATTTATCGAAGGTCAAGGTCAATTAAATAGTAGAGGAAAAACAGGTAACTTACCTGAGGTTATAAAACTTATAACTATGACAAATATATACAGAATATGGTATGGGGGAAGATTCGATATATATATTCGGTACATGGTACATATATATATATACACACACATACACACGCGCACACACACACACACACACACACACACACACACACACACACACACACGCGCACACACACACACACACACACACATATATCACATAGGAAACGGAGAATCAGTGGTGCGTCAAATAAGATTTATTAGACATATTACAATCGTTTCTCTGGCGACCAGCTCGAGGCACGATCGATGTGGTGATCGAACCTGACTCTAAAATCGCAAGATCCTCAGATATGTCACGATTCTACGAAGCATAGTTTCCTAAATATATATATATATATATATATATATATTTCAGTTTATTTTTTCAGTTTAGTAGTCAGTTACAAATATTAAGCTCTAAGAAAATACTTCTGAGCATTATATTACAATTTAAAAAAATATATGATCAACACTACTGTGTTTTTTTGCAAAAAAAAAAAAAAAAATTATTGTCATTTTGCAAAAAAAACATAGTAGTGTTGATCATATATTTTTTAAAATTGTAATATATATATATATATATATATATATATATATATATATATATATAAACGGAAAAAATGAAACGAAATTTCATATATATACATATATATATACATATATATATACATATATATATATACATATATATTTCCCTTCTGTCTAATTTATTCCTATCTCCTTTTTTCCCCCGATAACTTCCACAAGTTGGAATTAGACATTATTTTTAATGCGTTGAAATGTCCTTTATCTCCAACAGACAACCGAAGAAGGGATTGTCCCTCCCCCTTGTGTTTTCCTTATATATATATATATATATATATATAGATAGATAGATATGTATATATATATATATGTATATATATATATATATATATATATGTATATATATATATGTATATATATATATGTATATATATATATGTGTATATATATATATATATATATGTAAAAGGTAACCAAAAATAACAACACAATCGGTACAGTATATGGAAGGGATACATTAGGTTACCGCTTGATACAGTAGGAAGAGAGTCTTTACATTTCGGACGCTAGACCTTCATCAGAAGAAAAATGAGAAATAAGATAGATTGAGGGGACGGGCGGGTTGGAATTGGAAAAAATGTCTTTAGATAAAGATAACAGGTCCATTCATGTCGATACCTAACTCGCATCTCATAACAACATTACGGCACAA
>OZ024748.1:12747875-12752875 GCA_964016885.1 Eledone cirrhosa
GTGTGTGTGTATGTTTTTGTGCGTGTGTGTGTGTATGTCTGTGTATGTGTGTGTGTGTGTGTGCGTGAATCTATACACCGGTAGAGTTCTTCAGGATTACAGGGAACAGTAGATTTGTGTTTTCTTGTTGCTGATGATGGTAGTGGAGTGTGTATATGATGTATATAATGTATGTACGAGGAATTTAGTATCCGTAAATGTGTAAATGTGTATATACATATACGTGAATTACTGATGAGTCTGTGTATGTGTGTGTGTGTGTGTGTGTGGATGTTGTGGATGTTGTGGATAGTTTAGTGTTTATGATAGAAGATAGTATTGTTGTTCACGATGGTGATGGTTGTGGTGGTGATGGTGATGGTTATGGTGGTGGTGGTGATAGTGGCCGCGGTGGTGGTGATAGTGGCGGTGGTGGTGGGTTGTAATAGTGAGAGATGTAAGGGAGAGGAATAGGTAGATAATGAGAAAAAAACAGTGGAGGAAAGATATATAGAGAGAGATAGGTGGTAAGAGAAAGAGTGAGCCAGTGAGAGAGAGAAGAGAGAGAGAGAGAGAGCGGGAGTGAGTGAGTAAGAGAGAGGGTGGTAAGAGAGATTGAGAGAGACATAGAGGAGGGTAGTAAGAGAGAGGGTGGTAACGGAGAGTATATGTATAGAGAGAGTGGTAAACGATAGAGAAAGAGTGCTAAGAGAAGGAGAGGTTGGTAAGAGAAAGAGATAGAGAGCGAGAGAGCGAGAGAGCGAGAGAACGAGAGAGCGAGAGAGATAGAGATAGAGATAGAGAGAGATAGAGAGAGATAGAGAGAGAGAAAGAGAGAGAGAGATAGAGAGAGATAGAGAGAGAGAAAGAGAGAGAGAGAGAGAGAAGCTTGCCTGCGCTAGTAAACCGAGTCATTGGCCTCTCGTTCTCCAATAGGACCGCCGGGCTAATTACCCATAATTATCTTCACCGGAAGCGGTAGAATGACAGGAAGCATGGCCACCATTGCGAGTCTTACATAGACTAGCAAAGGGGGCGCTCGCTTCTACTGGATTAGAAAGAAGTGTGGATGATAAAATGAAAAAAAAAAGGAAAAAAGGAATAAAAATGGAAAAAAAATATATCGACACACAGTAATACACACACACACACACACACACACACACACACACACACACACACACACACACACACACACACACACACACACACACATACACGGGCGTACATGCACACACGAAATGCAATACATAGATACGCTACACATATACATACATACATACATACACATATACACGCATATACATATACGTATATACTTGTGTATATATGTATACACACACACACATATAGATATATGCATATATATATATATGTGTGTGTGCACACACACATATAGATATATGTATATATCTATATATATATATATATGTATATGTATATAAATATATATGTATACGCACACACACAGCACACACACACACACACACAGACACACACACACACACACACACATATATATATATATATATATATATATATATATATGTATATGTATATATCTATCTATATACCTATCTCTCTCTCTCTCTCTCTCTCTCTCTCTCTCTATATATATATATATATATATATATATATATATATATATATATATATGTTCGTATATAACATGAGAAGGGAGAGATAGAATGACTGAGAGAGAAGTCATACTATAAGAATGGTCATGATGATGATGATGATGGTTATAAAATTATAAAGATTGTATTAAACATTAATATTAATATAAGTATGTATAATAATGAAAAAATAAATACTATATATACTGTATATATAGATTAGATGTATGTCTATGTGCGTTTGTGTCTGTATATTTGTCACTATATATCTACTTTTGGCACAAGGCCAGCAATTACCCAGTACATTACTGGCACTTTATTTTACGGGATCGATGAAATAAAGTACCAGTAATGTACTGGGTAATTGTTGGCCTTGTGCCAACAGTAGAAACAACTATATATATATATATATATATATATATATATATATATATATATATATATATATATATATATATATATATATATATATATATATATATATATATAGGAACCAGTAAGACCCCGACAGCTGAGCTCGAGCCGTTTCGACGGCTAATTTTGGAATAAATTAGCCGTCGAAACGGCTTGAGTTCAGCTGTCGGCGTCTTACTGGTTCCTATTACCCACTCTACTACATCAAGTATTGAGTACTTTGGTGCGTTATGGTCCACCTGGTTCCTTACCACATTTCCTTCGTTATATATATATATATATATACGTTATTCCGGGTTGAATCGGAGGTAACCACAGTAAGTAAGGTACTCAATACATAGCAGTGTATAAAAGTTTTAATATAGATGAGATTCTACAGGACTAGAACTGTTTCATTCATTAGAAATCATCAATGAATGAAACAGTTCTAGTCCTGTAGAATCTCATCTATATTATATATATATATATATATGTGTGTGTGTGTGTGCGTGGCTATACACGCATGTGTATATTATTGTTGGAAATAATCATTTTATCTATTATATTTATCTAAGCTTCATGGTGTATAGATTATTCTACAGATAGATATAATTCCTATAAATGCTGTCACTCAACGCGGTAGAAACCCGTGAAATCACACCCAGAAAAATATTCACCCGGAGAACACTTTGTTTAGCATGAAATATATAAACACACACACACACGCACGCACGCACACACACACGCACACACACACGCACGCACACACACACACACACACACACACACACACACACACACACACACACACACACACACACACACACACACACACACACACACACACACACACACACACACACACATATATATATATATTGTTATACTTGGAGAGGGTCATATTGTAATAATATTGCCAGAAATAATAACAGAACACACTCACTGTTTGGTTGGTTTTTGCTTCTGAATCTTTTATTTGGCAATCAACATTTATCATTGATTGACCAACGGTTAAAAATACAGATATAAATATATATATATAGTCTATCAAAGTTCTTTCGTTGCACATCTGCAACATCATCAGTGGTACTATTATGTTTTCTCTTGTTGTATTGTATGTCTACGCCATTTTTTTTTTATTTATATATATTGAAAACAAAGCAAAGTTTCACATTATTGTCTTTATTGATTATACATAGTTCCGACCGTTTCAGATATTGATGGCTCAGGATCTATTTTAATGCTATAGACCCGACTCCAGCCCGATCTGCTCATCAGACCTGATAATCAAGGATAGCCAAAATCTCATCTCTTGCTTTGTTTTAAATATATACACTCTGCTTTAGCATAGAGTACAGAATTTGGTACCCGCCGTGTATATATTTATTTATGTATGAACATAAATAAATATATACACGTTTTGCGCACTAGAGACGGTTAACGTGTGTTTTAAACAGTTTTTCTCGATGGTTCAGTCCTCACATATATGTAGCATCAAAATTTAGTATCGCCTATAGATTTATGTTTGAAATACATTTCACAAAATATGTTGCAGTGTGCCATAAATTTCTCTGAATTTATAGATATTTTGGGCAGACGAATATTTACAGCGTAATTTTCGAGGCCTTTTCTGTGTATGATTTGCACCCCTCCGTGAAGGTCATATGTTTGTTGGGGTTCATTCAATTACCATATATAGCTGGATAGGGACGTTGCTATTCTCTCTTTCGGCGTTGCGAAAGGAGATAAGATGCTGAGTATATCTTCTTTTAAAATAGATAGCTTTGATCTAGCATCGGGCATGCATTGACAGATAGTTCTCTGTTCGGAGGACAGGTGCATGAATTGAACAGAGAACGTGTAGAGTCGGAACATGTATTGCAAATCAACCCTTGCGACTCGTGAACAATTCCACCAATACACTACCTCAGGACTTTTACATTGTTTATCGATCACAAATGGATGAAAGGAAAAGTTGACGTCGTAAGTATTCGAAATCAGAGCCCAAAGCCCTGAAACGCATTCACCATTGTAAAAATAGAGTACGAAAAGCACTATGAATGTATGTGCGCGCGCGCGTGCGTGTGTGTGTGTGCGTGCGTGTGTGTGTGTGTGTGTGTGTGTGTGTGTGTGTGTGTGTGTGTGTGTGTGTGTGTGTGTGTGTGTGTGTGTGTTTGTGAGTGTGTGTGCGTGTGTGAATAAGCCGGTGAAACAAGAAGTAATCAATGGGAAATATGAATAATGAAATATAGTCAGCTTACAGATATTTCTAGTAAGATATATTATAGTGTACACAATATTACACTCGCATTCAAACACACACAAAAGCACTCACACATACACACATAGAAACATCTACACATACATACTTATATATATATATATATATATATATATATACATATAAGTCTATGAATATGTATGTTTATATATATATGTATAAATACATATATTTATAGATACATATATATATATATATATATATATATATATATATATATATATATATATATATATATATATATATATATATATATATATATATATATATATATTTATTAAAATAACAGATTAAGTCTTCAATTTTATTATTATTACGATATATATATATATATATATATATATATATATATATATATATATATATATATGTACATGCACACACACACATATATGTATATATATATATATATATTTATATATATGTATAAAATACTGAAATGATTACCATTATCACGTACGGTATTTAAATAATAAAATATTTAATTATAATTTATAATAGAATGTATCAAGTAAAATAATTCGTCTAAATATAATTGAATGAGTTAAGTTAATCTGTATGTAGTCGCTAAAGAGTTATCTAAACCTAGTTCAGTCCAGCTCAAGCAGTTATATAATTGCGGACATTCACATCAGTATATACATATATATATATGTGTGTGTGTATATATATATATGTGCGTGTGTGTGTGTATATATATATATTTATATATATATATATATATATATATA
>OZ024748.1:12772875-12780375 GCA_964016885.1 Eledone cirrhosa
TTTCACTTTTATCCTCCTTTATATTTTACCTTATTCTTACTTTTATACCTTATTATAGTGTAATCTTCCCCATGCCTTATTATACATTATTAATTATAGATTATTATTATTACTCTTTTTCCATTTCTAATTACCTCATGTACTTTCTCCTCCGTTATATATATATTGTATGCCCTTTGTGTGTGTGTAGCCTCTGCACACCCTCTGCACCATACTATCGACGCCACCCCATCTATGGTTCAACTAACCACTCGACTCCCGGAATGAATATGACCACAGCTAGTAAACAAGGACCCACACCCCACCCTCCCGCACCAAAATTAGACTTATCGTCCCCTGCTTTTGCTCTTTACTCTTTTTACTCTTTGTTCTTGAATGTTTGGTTGGTAGAGTCCATAACACCAATCAAACCCCCTTTTATAGCTCTGACGAATCCTACGGTTACGTAAGGAAGAAACATTGTAAGCCAATAAAAATCTTTTGATGTAGACGCTCTTGTGTTCTTTATCATATGTATATATATATATATATATATATATATATATATAAATATATATATATATGTATATATATATATATATATATATATATATATATAAATATATATATATATGTATATATATATATATATATATATATATATATATATATATATATATATATATACATACATGCATATACATACATACATATATATATGCTATGTGTCAAAGGGGGAGAGGTTCCATGGACCATGACCTGTTGATTGTCATCAGTTTGCTCAGTTCTCTGAAAATGGCGCCTAACTGACGAGTATTTGGTTAAAACCTGGGCATAACACCCCCTCACCTTCCTTCTCTCTTTCTATCTTCCATGTTATTGTTATTGTTATGAAGTATTTATTTAGCGTTGTTGTTGTTGTAGTTGTTATATGGTACTTAGCGTTATTTTTGTTGCTGTTGTTTTTTTAATGTGGTTATTGTTGTTGTTATTGTTGCTGTAAATTCTTGTTTTCCTTTGTTATGTTATTATGCCATGTCCTTTTATTTATTTAGATGTTATTGTTGTTGTTGTTGGTTTTGTTGTTGTTGATGAATTGTTGTTGTTGTTGATGATGTTGTTGTTGGTTGTGATGTTGTTATAGGTGGTGATGTTGTTATAGGTGGTGATGTAGTTGTTGGTTGTGATGTTGTTGTTGGTTGTGATGTTGTTGCTGGTTGTGATGTTGTTGGTTGTGATGTTGTTATAGGTGGTGATGTTATTATAGGTGGTGATGTTGTTGTTGGTTGTGATGTTGTTGTTGGTTGTGATGTTGTTGTTGGTTGTGATGTTGTTGTTGGTGGTGATGTTGTTGGTTGTGATGTTGTTGTTGGTTGTGATGTTGTTGTTGGTTGTGATGTTTTTGTTGGTTGTGATGTTGTTGTTGGTGGTGATGTTGTTGTTGGTTGTGATGTTGTTGTTGGTTGTGATGTTGTTGTTGGTTGTGATGTTTTTGTTGGTTGTGATGTTGTTATAGGTGGTGATGTTGTTGGTTGTGATGTTGTTGTTGGTTGTGATGTTGTTGTTGGTTGTGATGTTGTTGTTGGTTGTGATGTTGTTGTTGGTTGTGATGTTGTTATAGGTGGTGATGTTGTTGCTGGTTGTGATGTTGTTGTTGGTTGTGATGTTGTTATAGGTGGTGATGTTGTTGTTATCCCTGTTATATTGATGTCGTTAGTAGTGTTGTTGTTGTTGTTGTGGTCGATATTGTTGTTGTTATTGCTATTGCATGTTACTGGCTCTGTTGTTGTTGTTGTTGTTGTTGTTGTTGTTGTTGTTATTGGTGATGTTGTTGTTGGTGATGTTGTTGTTGGTGATGTTGTTGTTGGTGTCGTTTTGGTGCTATTGCTGCTGCTTTCTTTGTTGGTGTAGTTGTTGTTGTTGTTGTTGCTGTTGTTGATGTTGTTGCTGTTGCTGTTGTAGTTGCTGTTGTTGCTATTGTTGCTGCTGTTGTTGTTGTTGTTGCTGCGGTAGTTGTTGTTGTTGTTGTTGCTGCTGCTGTTGTTGTTGTTGTTGCTGCTGCTGTTGTTGCTGTTGTTGTTGTTGTTGCTGCTGCTGTTGTTGCTGTTGTTGTTGTTGTTATTGCTGCTGTTGTTGTTGCTGTTGTTGTTGTTGTTATTGCTAATCTTGTTGATATCTTATTTAAAAGATAGACTCACCGAAATAATTGCCAATGAATTCTTCCTATTGGCGAGACAATGGAGAGGAAGCTGATGATGATGATGATGATGATGATGTTGATGGTGGTGATGATGAGGATTATGTTGATGGTGGTGATGATAATTAAGATGATAGTGATGATGATGATGTTAATAGTGTTAATGATGATAATAATGACGATGAAAGTGAGGAGGATACTGATGGATGATGTGGATGACGTGGGAGATGATGATGATGGTTATAGATGTATTTATGATGACGACGATAATGATGATGATGATGATGATGATATAAAGGTGATAACAGTGATTATGACTGTGGTGATGGTAGTGATGTTGTTGGAGTGTTGATGGAGATTGTGGTGATGGTGGTATTGATGGTGTTGATGGTGATGGTGATGGTAGTGATGTTGGTGGTATTGGTGATGTTGTTGGTGTTGCTGGTGTTGGTGATGGTATTGGTGATGGTAGTGGTGATGGTGTTGGTGGTATTGGTGATGGTGTTGGTGATGGTGTTGGTGGTATTGGTGATGGTATTGGTGATGGTAGTGGTGATGGTGTTGGTGGTATTGGTGATGGTGTTGGTGGTATTGGTGATGGTGTTGGTGGTATTGGTGATGGTGTTGGTGGTATTGGTGATGGTGTTGGTGGTATTGGTGATGGTGTTGGTGGTATTGGTGATGGTGTTGGTGGTATTGGTGATGGTGTTGGTGGTATTGGTGTTGGTGTTGCTGGTGTTGGTGATGGTATTGGTGATGGTATTGGTGATGGTGTTGGTGGTATTGGTGATGGTATTGGTGATGGTGTTGGTGGTATTGGTGATGGTACTGGTGTTGGTGGTATTGGTGATGGTGTTGGTGGTATTGGTGATGGTATTGGTGATGGTGTTGGTGGTATTGGTGATGGTATTGGTGATGGTATTAGTGTTGGTGGTATTGGTATTGGTGGTATTGGTGATGGTGGTATTGGTGATGGTACTGGTGTTGGTGGTATTGGTGATGGTGTTGGTGGTATTGGTGATGGTACTGGTGTTGGTGGTATTGGTGATGGTATTGGTGTTGGTGGTATTGGTGTTGGTGGTATTGGTGATGGTACTGGTGTTGGTGGTATTGGTGATGGTGTTGGTGGTATTGGTGATGGTATTGGTGATGGTATTGGTGATGGTATTGGTGTTGGTGGTATTGGTGTTGGTGGTATTGGTGATGGTGGTATTGGTGATGGTACTGGTGTTGGTGGTAGTGGTGATGGTGTAGGTGGTATTGGTGATGGTATTGGTGATGGTATTGGTGATGGTATTGGTGATGGTACTGGTGTTGGTGGTATTGGTGATGGTGTTGGTGGTATTGGTGATGGTATTGGTGATGGTGTTGGTGGTATTGGTGATGGTATTGGTGATGGTATTAGTGTTGGTGGTATTGGTATTGGTGGTATTGGTGATGGTGGTATTGGTGATGGTACTGGTGTTGGTGGTATTGGTGATGGTGTTGGTGGTATTGGTGATGGTACTGGTGTTGGTGGTATTGGTGATGGTGTTGGTGGTATTGGTGATGGTATTGGTGTTGGTGGTATTGGTGTTGGTGGTATTGGTGATGGTACTGGTGTTGGTGGTATTGGTGATGGTGTTGGTGGTATTGGTGATGGTATTGGTGATGGTATTGGTGATGGTATTGGTGTTGGTGGTATTGGTGTTGGTGGTATTGGTGATGGTGGTATTGGTGATGGTACTGGTGTTGGTGGTAGTGGTGATGGTGTAGGTGGTATTGGTGATGGTATTGGTGATGGTATTGGTGATGGTATTGGTGATGGTATTGGTGTTGGTGGTAATGGTGTTGGTGGTATTGGTGATGGTGGTATTGGTGATGGTGGTATTGGTGATGGTGGTATTGGTGATGGTATTGGTGATGGTGGTATTGGTGATGGTGGTATTGGTGATGGTGGTATTGGTGATGGTACTGGTGTTGGTGGTATTGGTGATGGTGTTGGTGGTATTGGTGATGGTATTGGTGATGGTATTGGTGATGGTGGTATTGGTGTTGATGGTACTGGTGTTGGTGGTATTGGTGATGGTGTTGGTGGTATTGGTGATGGTATTGGTGATGGTATTGGTGATGGTATTGGTGTTGGTGGTAATGGTGTTGATGGTACTGGTGTTGGTGGTATTGGTGATGGTATAGGTGATAGTAGTAACGTCACTAGTAGGTGTAGTGTACTGCTGTTCCCCGCCTCCCAGATCAAAGTTGTTATATTACCATCAACCCTGTTGTACCTTATGACGCCTCCTTTCGTTCTCACAACTAACTGGTCTATTGTTGCTGGCCTGTCATATTGTTGTTGTCACTACTTTCAATATTGTCGTTGTTGTTGTTGTTGTTGTTGTTGTCGTTGCTGTTGTTGTTGTTGTTGTTGTTGTTGTTGTTGTTGTTGTTGTTGTTGTTGTTACTCTTACAGTTGTTTTCGTTCTTGTTGTTGTCCCGGCTTTTGTTGTTGTTATTAAGGCCGTAGCGATCACGTTGTTGTCTAAATAAAGCATATATATATATACGTATATATATATATATATATATATATATATATATATATATATATATATATATATATATATATATATATATATATATATATATACATATGTATATATATATATATGTATATACATATATATGATTATATATATATATATGTATATATTTATATATATATATATATATATATATATATATATATATATATATATATATATATATATATATATATATATATATATATATGTATATATATATATATGTATATACATATATATGATTATATATATATATATGTATATATTTATATATATATATATATATATATATATATATATATATATATATATATATATATATATATATATATATATATATATATATATGTGTATATATATGTATACCTATATTCTGCTAACGTATTGAGTACCTTTTTCAACAATGGTTGCCTTCCGATTTATATATATATACATATATTATATATATATATATATATATATATATATATATATACAGAGAGAGAGAGTGAGAGAGAGAGAGAGAGAGAGAGAGAGAGAGGAGAGAGAGAGAGAGAGAGAGAGAGAGAGAGAGAGAACGAGAGAGAGAGAGAGAGAGAGGAAGAGAGAGAGAGAGAGATGGATGTGTGTGTTTAAGTGATTCTGTGTGTATGTTTATGTATAAATTATGAATGTGTGTATAATTTGTATTTTAGTGTACGTAATTTGGTGTTGTCGATGAGTAGCTGGTTGTCACATAGGCTGTGCCCTAAACCCCACGTGACTTCCCTTTCATTATAGTAAGGGGTGGATTGTTAGGTGTTTACGGAGATCTTGATGTCCCCTTACACCCACCAACCATGATTCAGTCCAGATCTTATAATCACAGAGTATTGTGTAGTATGACAAACTCACTGTCATTCTAGTACAAACCAAGGGTCAATAATTACAGCAGAAGTCCACGAACCTTTTACATAGTCATTCACTAGATATGCTAGAAACATCAGCCAAATCTCATTTCTTTCAAATCATATCTAGCTGTTTGAAAGGAAATGTATTCTATTTCAATTAATTAATGAAGTATTTACGAAAACAATTAATAATTTCATTAATAAGGTTTTATATAAAACTGTGTGAAAATTTAATACATTATATTTATCCGATTCGACCAGATCCTAGACCTTATTTTCTTACCGGGTGAAGTAAATTGAACCAAGGAAAAATGTTCCTATTGGTCTTAGGAACCTTTTAAAAGGTATTGGTTTGATTCACAGAACCTGAGCTGATTATGGATGGGTTGGTATCAAAAATGTTATTAAAGAATTTTGAGTGCTTACTAACAGTGTTAATTATTTGACTTTACATAACCTAACGTGATTCTTACAGTTCTCCTAATTTAGCTCCGCCTGACTATTGTAATCAAGCGTATTACTGGTGCTTTAATTTATCGACCCCGTAAAGATGAAAGATAAAGATAAACTCGGTGGGATTTGAACTCAGAACATAAAGGGACACAACTATATGCCGCCAAACATTTTGTCCGACGCTCTACTGAAAAAACTAAAAAAAAAATTATATTATTAATATTATTATTTGAATTTTTTTTATTCGTTTTTACACCTTTTTATCTTCTTGTTATAACCTTTTTACACGGCCCAAACCCACATTGTATCGTCCTTTACAGTTCTGTGCCGTCTGTAATGTTTTTCTTCATGTGGTCAATAAAGAAACCATTATCAATATGGGCAGTGGATTGGCAGTATCGGTAGAGGGTCGGACGCCATGCTTTGAAACATAGAGTTATGATCTGAGTTCAAATACCGCCGAGGTTAACTTTGCCTTTCATCCTTACGGGGTCGATAAAATAAAGTACCAGTGGGATAATTGCTGGCCTTGTAGAAGAAAAATTATCAGCCTTGCTAGGCACTGCGCGCGTTTTAAGGAAAATATTATCTCTCTGAGGTCGTTGATGTAACTTGACAGATGACTTAACTTAATACTCTGGTACAATTTCCATCATCACTGCGTGACAAAAGAAATAATAACAATAATTTTACAACTTCAATAAGTTTGGTAAAACATGCTTTAGGATATACAATTTGATATGTCAACACTGCAAGTTCTCTCAGCAGCCTTCAAGGATATGAAAGCCGTCCTCAACAGCAACACCTCCATTATTTCTAGTCTTCTGACCTCCAATCAAATGTTTCGGTAACTTTGTATCTCATCAGTACAGGTCATTGATGTTTATGGATGATCTTGAAATTTTTTTTTTTTTTTTTTCCTTATTGAAGTTAGGTTAAAATGAAGTTTAGAAAAGTGATATATGAAAGAGAGATGCATATATAGAGGTATAACAAAAATGAAATAAAAGAAATAAAGGACTGGATATATTGATATTTATATACTCCGCTTCTCTCGCTCTCTCCCTCTCTCTCCCTCTCTCTCTCTCTCTTTCTCTCTCTCTCTCTCTCTCTCTCTCTCTCTCTCACTCTCTCTCTCTCTCTCTCTCAAACAAATATACTCATATACATATTTGCATAGTTCTCTTTCTTTTTCTCTTCAACTCTCTTTATATATATGTATATATATATATATGTATATATATATCCATATATATATATATATATATATATAAACATACATATATGTACATATATATACATATATATATATATATATACATATATATATATATATATATATATATATGTATATATATATATATATATATATATATATATATATATAAATATATATATATATAAATATATATATATATATTTGTATATATATAAATATATA
>OZ024748.1:12810375-12815375 GCA_964016885.1 Eledone cirrhosa
CCATTGATCTTTCCAATTGCTAATATTGTCTATCGGTCGCATCTCCAGGTAGAAGGAGCAACGTGAAATAAAGTGTCTTGCCCAAGGACATAACGCATCGCCCGGTCCGGGCATCGAACTGACGCGATTAAGAATCCAATTCTTTAACCACTCAGCCACGTGCCTTCACATTATATACCAATATAACCAATATATACATATATATATATATATATACAGAGAGAGAGAGAGAGAGAGAGAGAGAGAAAATTAAATAAATAGATAGATAGATAGATAGATAGATATGTTTCTTTTATTTGCCACCAGGGCATCAACAGTGGGACAAGTACAATGGGGGGAGTTTACAAAACAAGGCGTCCTCAATAAGGAGGAGGCAATAACAATATATAAAAATAAAATAAAATATAACAAAAAATAAAATTTAGATAGATAGATAGATAGATAGATAGATAGATAGATATATGAAGTGTGCACGTTTCAAGGATCTGGAAGAATTTAAACCAGGGCAGTATTCGATGAACGATGAGTTGTAGAGAAGGTATGTTATATAAAGTTACTTGGCAACATGAAGATGAAACGGTCGGATTCTTGGTGTTATCCATAAATATATATAGATGTAAATATCTGTCTTTGTGTGTGTGTGTGTTCCATATCCTCGGGTCAGCATTTTGTACACAGAAACTTTCCGAGGGGTTAACACGAGCGAGGATGTAGTCTTTGCATTTTTCTATCTTTCGCAAACATTTTGAACACAACTCCGATCTCACAAAAACCGTCTTCCCGTGCTCTTACAAATGTCAGAGGTCGGAAAATTCATCAAGGTCGAAACCCTTTCTTCTTCGATTCAACGATAAATATATAAAGGTTGGACACAACTCTGGCAACACGTATCTGGTTTATGAACAACAACAAATATACTTCCAGAACATTTAATGGTCACACTTAGTTAGGGCGGCATTTTGACAGAGTTGTTAGAAAGTTGGATAAAATGCTTAGCAGTACAACTCGTTCCCGCTCTTTTCACGTTGAGTTCAAGCAAAGTCGAAGGCCTTTCAATCTTTCAAGAGCGATAAATAAAGTACTGTTCTACTACAGTGGTCAATTCTTCTATTATATTTTCTCTCACCACCTTACTCAAACACATAGAGTAATCTCACGTTAGTAGTAATCTCTTGAACATTGCCAAATAGACAAATACAACGAACTTATATATACTTATAATATACAATTTACTTCATTAAGATTCGTTGCTCCAAAGTACCTTTATCTGTGCGTGCAAAAGACAATCGTGAACTTCTGATTGATTTTTTTTTTAGTTTCAGAAGACCCCGTTAAGGGTGAAAGCAGCGATTATTTGCTTAAACTTTAATCTGTTTAGCCGTCGAAACGGCTTGAGCTCAGCCGTCGGAGTCCTACTCATTCCTATTACCCACTCTACTACCCTAAGTATTGAGTACTTTGGTGCGTTATGGTCCACCTGGTTCCTTACCACACTTCCTTCGTTATATATATATATATATATATATGAAAGGTAAACAGAAATAGCAACACAACCGGTACAGTATATGGAAGGAATATATTAGGTTAAAGCTTGAAATAGCAGGAAGAGGATCATAACGTTTCGGACGCTAGTCCTTCATCAGAAGAAAGAATGAGAAATTAGATAGATTGAAGAGTCGGGCGGGGTGGAATTGTAAAAAAATGTCTTTAGATAAAAATAGCAGATCCATTCATGATGGCATCTCTTGGAAAACTGTTGATGCTGGCGTTTGGTGTATGATACATTTTTATATATTTTCAAGCCGAAACCGCTTGAAGCCGCGGTCGGATTTTATATGTCTCTATACATGAATAAATATATAGATGTACTTACATATATATACATCAAATACATGTATGTATATATATATATATATATATATATATATATATATATATATATATATATATATATATATATATATAAAGAGAAAGAGAGCGAGAAATAGAGAATAGAGATAGAAGGAAGACAGAATGTGATATTGAAGAGACTAATCTGTCAAGTGAATCTCTCATAAGTTCCTACCTTCACTAACCTCCTCTTTCCTAACAAAAGATAGAACCGTCGTGAAATGTCTCCAGAATGACGTTGGCTGCCTACCTCGTTTATCTCGTAGACTCTGACAAAAAAGAAAGGTTAAACTACCTTCTTGTGACCTTTCAATTCCTAGTCTCACTCTCGTTCTCTCTCCCTATCTTTCGCGCTCATTCGCCCTCTCTCAATGTTATATATATATATATATATATATATATATATATATATATATATATATATATATATATATATATATATATATATATATATATATATATATATATATAGATGTATATATTTATATATATATATATATATATATATATATATATATATATATATATATATAAATATATATATATATATATATATATATACATGGATACATACATATATAAATATATGTACCTATATATAAATAAATAAATAAATATATATATATATATATATATATATATATATATATATATATATACATATATTTATATACACACATATATATATACATATATTTATATACATATATTTATATACATATATATATATACACATATATTTATATACACACATATATATATATATACATATATTTATATACATATATATATATATATATATACATATATTTGTATACATATATATATACGTATATACATACATATATATATTAATATAAGTTAAGGTATATATATATATATGTGTGTGTGTGAGTGTGTGTGTGTGTCTGTGTGAGTGTGTATATGTTTATGTGCCCGAGTGTATATGTGTGTACACGTCTTTTTAGTCTCTCTTCCATTCTTCCAATGTTTGACAGCCTGCCTTATATTCTATCGGACCTACTACCTTAGTTATATATATTTTATTTTACATTTAAACTATTCTCTAATAACATTTCTTGATATTTTATTCGTTTTAGCTTTCTTACCATACCCAACCCCATCCCCTCACACACAGACATACATACACAGACGTACCCATACGCGCACACACATACGTGCATACACATACGTGCATACACATACGTGCATACACGTACGCTCACGTGCATACACATACACGCACGCATACGTGCATACACATACGTGCATACACGTACGCTCACTTGCATACACATACACGCACGCACATACTTGCACGCACACATACACTAACACATATTTACACAGATTAGCTTTGTTACCTTACCCCCCCATACACACACACGCACACAGAGACGTACCCTCACACGCACACACATACGTGAACACACACACATACGTACACACACACACATATACTAACATGTATTTACACAGATTAGCTTTCTTACCATACCCCTCCCCCTCCCCCTCCGCATACACACACATATGTACCCACACACGCACACACATAGACGTGCACACACAGAGGCGCACACATGGACTAGGACATACTTACACAGATAGAGAGACACGCACAAACACATACACATACATACACACGGACAGAGAGAGGGAAACAGAGAGAGAGAGAGAGAGAGAGACACTCTTACACACACACACACACATACGCACACCCACACACATACACCCACGCACACTCACACACACACACGCACAGAGAAGCACACAGAGGCACTGGCATGCACACACACACACACTTACACACGTGCGTACACACACACAGACGCACACTCACACACATACACACATGCACACTTAAACACACACAAGCACACACAAGCACACAGAGGCACACAGAGAGACACTGGCATGCACAGACAAATTTACACACATGTACACACACACACACACACACAGACGCACACTCACACTCTCAGACATACACACACACATACACCCATTTATACACACACACAGACACCCACTTACACACACAGACACACACATAAAACGTATATGTATAATATTTTATAAGTGGCTGAATTTTATTATCTTAATCTATTATGTGAATATTTTCACTTCAATAGAAAATATCTTTTTTTTTTATTTGCGGTGGGTGGCTGTTATATAAACCCTTCTCTTGTATTACTTGTCTATTATTTTTATATTTGTTAATATTTTTTTTTCTGCTTAAATTGCATATGCACGAAAAAGTATTTTACAGTGGGTGGCTGACGAGACAAATTGCTGCTTACGTCCGTTTCTCTTCTGTATCCGTTTTTCAAATTGTTTCTTTGCATATATACATATATACATATACACACACACACACACACACACACACACACACACACACACACACACACACACACACGCGCGCACGCACACGCACACACACACACACACACACACACACATATATATATGTAAGAATATTTTCGAAACAGCGAGTGGGTTTGAAATTATTAGAAATGTAAGCTATCGCCGTATTTTGACTAAAGAAATTAAAGAAATTATTTAGCCTGATAGTGGGTTCTTAACCCCACTATCAGGCTAAATAATTTCTTTAAATTCTTTAGTCAAAATACTGCGATAGCTTACATTTCTAATAATTTATATATATATATATATGGATATATATATATAGGTTTGTTGGTTCACCACTGGATAGAACTGGTCATTCCGTATGGTCAACCTCGATGTAATATTAGGGAGAGCACTCGACGTAATGCAACTCACCCGTCTTCGTTTGTGTTGTTAGTAGTGTGAGTACGGAGTTAATTATTATAACATAACAGGAGCCTGGACTGGTGTAATTCCTTAAAAGGTTTATTATACTATGATCATTTCAATGACCGGATTCAGTACGAATCCGGCGACATCATCAGGTATTCGAAAGTTAACAAAGGAATATAATAGACAAAATCCATGAGGCTGAAAAGCAGTGACAGGGAGGGTGGCCGAACATATCTGATGATGTCACCGGATTCATACTGAACCCGGTCATTGAAATATATATATATATATTACAGTTAGGATTTATATCAAACATTACCTACAGTAGT
>OZ024748.1:12820375-12822875 GCA_964016885.1 Eledone cirrhosa
CACTGAGCTACATGTTTTCCATCAGACATTTCCTTCTCCTAGAATGATGTCCTAACAAGAACTAGGGGGTCTCTCACTCTCAGAGGTTTAATTGAACGCTCGGGCACCAAACTGAGTATTTACATATCCCAGTGCATACATACATATAAATATATATATATATATATATATATGCATATAATATCTATCTATTCATCATCTGACCCTCTCTTTATCTCTCTCTTTCTTACGCTTTCTTTCTCTCTCTCTCTCTCCCTATATATATATATATTATATATATATATATATATATATATATTCATGTTTGTTGTATTTAGTAACGTATAAATGAGGTTTGTTTTTGTTTGATCTTTCTGTCATGCTAAAACACAAATACATTCCCTCTAACACACACACACACACGCACACACTCACTCACACACATACACACTTACACACACACACACACACACACACACACACACACACACACACACACACACACACACACACATATATATATATATATACATATGTACACACATATAATTTCACTCCCTCCTCTCGTCATGTTTTCCCTTCACTACTCTCTTCTCTATATTTCTGTGTGATGTTGATTTTAAAACAAGATCTTTATTGGTGCGAATAACATAAATATTGGCCTAGTGAAATTGGTGAAATAATTCACACAGCCACTAAAACAGACTTGGTATTAATTGCTTCAATGAAACACTAATTGCAGTCCTCATTACACGCACCCTTCCCAACAACAACAACAACAGCAACAACAACAACCACTACCAGCAACATCACCATCATAAGAATAAAAATTATAACAACTATAACTACAAAAACTACAACGACGACGACGACGACGACAATAACAACAGCTAACACGACCGTATTCAACGGTCAACAATCATCAACATCACCACCACCACCACCCTCCCCCGCCACCCCCGCCACCACCATCACAACCACCACAGCCGCCGTCGCTGCCACCACTACCACCGCCAGCATCACCTTCACAAGAATAGAATAAAAAAAAACAAAAAAAAAAACAATTATAACAACAATAACGACAACAACTACAACAGCAGCAACTGCTACTACCACTACTGCCACCACCATCACCAGTACCACCACTACTGCCACCACCATCACCAGTACCACCACAACCCCCACCACACCAACCACCATCACGACAACAACAACAATAACAACTATATAAAAAACAACACAATAATGTCATCAAGTTCGGGAAAAAAACCAAGACAAAAGAACCACGTGGGTATATATAGAGTGGGGTATCAATAGTGTGGGGTATATATAGAGTGGGGTATATATAGAGTGGGATATATATAGAGTGGGATATATAGAGTGGAGGGTATATATAGAGTGGGGTATATATAGAGTGGGATATATATAGAGTGGGATATATAGAGTGTGGGGTATATATAGAGTGGCGTATATATAGAGTGGGATATATAGAGTGGTGTCTATATAGTGTGGGGTATATATAGAGTGGGGTATATATAGAGTGGGGTATATATAGTGTGGGGTATATATAGAGTGGGGTATATATAGAGTGGTGTATATTGAGTGGGGTATATATAGAGTGCGGTATATATAGAGTGGGATATATAGAGAGTGGGGTATATATAGAGTGGGGAATATATAGAGTGGGGTATCTATAGAGTGGGGTATATATAGAGTGGTGTATATATAGAGTGGGGTATATAGAGTGGGGTATATATAGAGTGGGATATATTTAGAGTGGGGTATATATAGAGTGGTGTCTATATAGAGTGGGGTATATATAGAGTGGGGTATATATAGAGTGGTGTCTATATAGAGTGGGGTATATATAGAGTCGTGTGTATATAGAGTGGGGTATATATAGAGTGGTGTCTATATAGAGTGGTGTCTATATAGAGTGGTGTCTATATAGAGTGGGGTATATATAGAGTGGGGTATATAGAGTGGTGTCTATATAGAGTGGGGTATCTATAGAGTGGGGTATATATAGAGTGGTGTCTATATAGAGTGGGGTATATATAGAGTCGTGTGTATATAGAGTGGGGTATATATAGAGTGGTGTCTATATAGAGTGGTGTCTATATAGAGTGGTGTCTATATAGAGTGGGGTATATATAGAGTGGGGTATATAGAGTGGTGTCTATATAGAGTGGGGTATCTATAGAGTGGGGTATATATAGAGTGGTGTCTATATAGAGTGGGGTATCTATAGAGTGGGGTATATATAGAGTGGTGTATATATAGAGTGGGATATATAGAGAGTGGGGTATATATAGAGTGGCGTATATAGAGTGGGGTATATATAGAGTGTAGAGGAAGGGAATCGTTTGAAGCTTACATTGATGATGATGATGATGATGGTGGTGATGATCATGATGATGATGATGTTGATGATGATCATGGTGATGATGGCGGCTGTGGTGGAAGAGTTGATGGTGGTGGTGGTGGTTGTGGTTCTTGTGGTAGCTGTTGACGGTGGTTG
>OZ024748.1:12850575-12858075 GCA_964016885.1 Eledone cirrhosa
CATACGTTCATAAGTCCTTAATGGTCAAGTTGCAGGGGTGAAGAACGTTTGGTGGTGAGTTCGAATCCCGGTCACATGGTTCTACTTTTGCTTAAGGCATTTTATCACATTGCTCCAGTTTACTCAAATGGAGGAAAATAACTTAGTTGAATCTGTAATTCAAACGGTCAGCCTTCTCACTCACTTTTATACTGTATCTCCCTGAAAACTACGTTAAGGGTCCACGTGTCTGTGGGATTCATAGCCAGCCATATGTATGATAATTTCACCTGCAGGCTGTTCCGTTGTTTTGACCAAGTGCAAGACTCATCGTTGGAACCGAAGGTGGCCAAACACACACACGTACACACACACACACACCTACACACACAAACACACAGACACACACACTACACACGTTCACACAGAGACACAGGCACTCAAACACAGTCAGACACACACACACACGTACACATACACACACGCAGACACATACGCACACTCACACACAAACACAGACAAACGCACACACACATACACACACACAGGCAGACATACACACACGTATACACACATAAACAGACATACACACACACACTAAAAGATACATCTATATCTTTCTTCCATTTTCTTTTGATTTTTTTCTTCTTCTCTTCCATTCTTTCGTTCCTTCTTCTTCTTCTTCTTCTTCTTCTTCTTCTTCTTCTTCTTCTTCAGCCTTTATTTTAAAACCAATTATTTCCTCATATATCTCCCTTTCTCTCTCTCCCTCTCTCTTTCTCCCTCTCCCTCTCCCTCTGCCTACCTTATATATCTCACTTTCTCTCTCTCCCTCTCCCTCTGCCTACCTTATATATCGCTCTTTCTCTCTCTCTCTCTCTCTCTCCCTCTACCTACCTTCTCTCTCTTTCACTCCCTCTTCTCCTTCCTCTATCTCTCCCTACCCCCCTTCTTCTCCCTACCGCTTTCCTTTCCTCCTCCTCTTTCTTCTCCCTATCTCTCTCCTTTCCTCCCCCTCTTCCCCTCTCCCTACCTCTCCCCTTCGCCCCCCTCTCTTCTCCCTACATCACTCTTTCACTCCCTCCTCTTTCTCTCTCTGTCTCTATCCACCCCCTCTCTCTTTCTGCCTATATCTCTCCTTCTTTAAATTCCTATTTTTTTTCTTTCAATTTTTTTCGCCGTTTTTTTTCTTTTATTATTTCTCACTCGTTTCAAAATTAGAAACGAGTCTTTCCTTTCTTTTTTCTCTTTCCTTTCTTTTTTATTTCTTTTTCTTTCTTCCGCTTTTTTTTCTCTCCCTAATTTTACATTTCTTTCATCCTTCACATTTTTTCAGACATCACTTTTTCTTTCATTTAAAAACACTGATCATCATCACCATAATCACCATCATCATCATCATCATCATCATCATCGTCATCATCACCACCAACACCACCACCACCATCATCATCATCATTAACATCATCATCATCATCATCATCATTAATATTATTATTTTTATTATTATATTTTTTAATAAATTTTCTATTTTTCCCTCTTCCCATTTTTTCCCTACCTCTCTCCACTTCTTCCCCTCTCTCTATATCTAACCATCTCTCTCTGCCTTCTCCTCTTTCCCTCTCTCTCTCTCTCACTTTCTTCTCTCTCCCTCACACACACTCTCTCCCTCTCTCAGTCTCTCTCTCAATCTCTCCCTCTCTCAGTCTCTTTCTCCCTCCCCCTCTTTCCCTCACTCTCTCAGTCTCTCTCTTCCTCCCCCTCTTTCCCTCACTCTCTCAGTCTCTCTCTCCCTCCCTCCCTCTTTCTCCTCCCTCTCTTTCCCTCACTCTCTCAGTCTCTTTCTCCCTCCCCCTCTTTCCCTCACCCTCTCAGTCTCTCTCTTCCTCCCCCTCTTTCCCTCACTCTCTCAGTCTCTCTCTCCCTCCCTCCCTCTCTCTCCTCGCTCTCTTTCCCTCACTCTCTCAGTCTCTCTCTCCCTCCCTCTCTTTCCCTCACTCTCTCAGTCTCTCTCTTCCTCCCCCTCTTTCCCTCACTCTCTCAGTCTCACTCTCCCTCCTTCACTTTCCCTTCCTCTCTCAGTCTCTCTCTCCCTCCTCCCTCTCTTTCTCTCCCTCTCTCAGTCTCTCTCTTTTTTTTCCTTTAGCCTCCATAATGTTCGTTTGCCGTTCATTTTTTTTTTTAAAGGAACCTTAACAAACATTTCTTTCTCTCTCACATCTAACCCCAACAACATTTCTTTCACATACGATATTTTTCTTTTTCCTTCGCCGTTTCTACTGTTTTTCACTCTTTCTACTGTTTTTCACTTTTTCTACTGTTTTTCTTCCTATTCTTATTCTTTCGTCACTTTCCTTTAGATGATTTTTTTCAGATTTTATCGACATTTTTTTCTATTTCTTCGTTTCGTTATTTTCGTTTTTATACCATTTAGTCTCAACCATATCAGCCCCCCCCCCCCCCCTACACATTTAAACAAATCTTAATACGATACTTTTTATGTCTGGATATCTCAGATAATTTTTATATACTTATCTATCTATGTCTCGCTCTCTCTCTCTCTCTCTCTCTCTCTCTCTCTCTCTCTCTCTCTCTCTCTATATATATATATATATATATATATATATATATATATATATATCTCTCTATCTATCTCTCTATCTCTCTATCTATCTATCTTTCTATCTGACTGTCTATCTATTTATTTATCTATCTATCTCACTCTCAATTTTATATATATATATATATATATATATATACATGCCTAAATAGAATACTCTCTTTTCCTTTACCTTTCCTACGGAAACACTTCAGATATATATAAATATATATGTCTCTCTCTCTCTCCCTCAATCTATCTATCTATCTATCTATCTATCTATCTATCTATCTATCTATCTATCTATCTATCTATCTATCAATATGTCTGTTTTTTTTTCTCTCTCTTACAAATCACTTTCATTTTCTTTTCGTCATCGCCTCTCTGCTCCTGTTCCTTCTCTTTCTCTCTCACCCACTCTCACTCTCTCACTCTCTGTCACTCACTTTCATGCACTCACTCTTTCTCTCTTTTCTCATTCTTACTTAATTTCTCTCAACCTCTTCCTCCCCCCTCTCTCTCTCTCTTTCTCTGTCTCTCTCTTCTTATTCCTCTCTTTCTCTCTCTAACGTTTAATTTTCTTTTTAATCAAGGTTACAGTCTTCTCCGCCGGCAACGTATCTTGCAGTTGTTATTGTGTTGATACTAGTAGTAGTAGTAGTAGTAGTAGTAGTAGTAGTAGTAGTAGTAGTAGTGGTATTAGTGGTAGTGGTAGTAGTAGTAGCAGCAGCAGCAGCAACAGCAGCAGCAGCAGCAGCAGCAGTAGTAGTAGTAGTAGTAGTAGTAGTAGTAGTAGTAGTAGCAGCAGTAGTAGTAGTGGTAGTAGTTGTAGTAGTAGTAGTAGCAGTAGTAGTAGTAGTAGTAGTAGTAGTAGTAGTAGTAGTAGTAGTAGTAGTAGTAGTAATAGTGGTAGTAGTAGTAGTAGTAGTAGTAGCAGTAGCAGCAGTACTCCTAGTAGTAGTAGTCGTAATAGTAGTAGTAGTAGTAGCAGTAGTAGTGGTAGTAGTGATATTAGTGGTAGTGGTAGTAGTAGTAGCAGTAGCAGCAGTAGTAGTAGTAGTGGTAGTAGTAGTAGTGGTAGTAGTAGTAGTGGTAGTAGTGGTAGTAGCAGTAGCAGCAGCAGCAGCAGTAGTAGTAGTGGTAGTAGTAGTAATAGTGGTAGTTGTAGTAGCAGTAGCAGCAGTAGTAGTAGTAGTGGTAGTAGTAGTACTACTAGTAGTAGTAGTGGTAGTAGTAGTAGTAGTAGTAGTAGTAGTAGTAGTAGTAGTAGTAGTAGTAGTAGTAGTAGTAGTTTGTTGCTTCCTATTTCCTACTACTACTCCTACCCCTAAACCATATCATCATCATCATCATCATCATAATCATCACCATCAACATCATCATCATCAGCATCATCATCAACATCACCGTCATCAGCAATTATGTGACTAAAATAAGAGATGAATTGATTGTTGAGTGCAGATAAATGAGTTTGAATAAAGAAGAGCAGGAATAGACGTAAGTCGAGGTAAGTAATGAGTGTAGATAGATAAGTGGAAGCGATGAGTGTAGATAGATAAGTGGGAGTGATGAGTGTAGATAGATAAGTGGGAGTGATGAGTGTAGATAGATAAGTGGAAGCGATGAGTGTAGATAGATAAGTGGGAGTGATGAGTGTAGATAGATAAGTGGGAGTGATGAGTGTAGATAGATAAGTGGGAGTGATGAGTGTAGATAGATAAGTGGGAGTGATGAGTGTAGATAGATAAGTCGGAATGATGAGTGTAGATAGATAAGTGGGAGTGATGAATGGAGATAAATGAGCGTGAGCGATGAGTTTAGATAGATATGTGTGAGTAATGAGTGTAGATAGATAAGTGTGAGTGATGAGTGTAGATAAATAAGTAGGAGTGATGAGTGTAGATATATAAGTGGGAGTGGTGAGTGTAGATACATGAGTGTGTGTAGATAGATAAGTGGAGTGATGGGTGTAGAGAGATAGGTGGGTGTGGTGAATATAGATAAATAGGTGTGAGTGATGAGTGTAGATAGATGAGTGTGTGCCATGAATGTAAATAGATGAGTGTGAGGGATGAGTGTAAGTGATAAGTGTGAGAAATGACTGTAGGTAGATGAGTGCGAGTGATGAATGTGAATGGATGAGTGCGAGTGATGAGTGTAGATAGATGAGGCGAGTGTGAGTGGGAGAGTAGGTGTGTGAATGTGAGTGTGAGTGTGAGTGGGAGTGTAGGTGTGTGAGTAAGTTGAAAAGAAATGGAATTAAAGACACATAATTATAGATCAATTATCTGATGTCAGCCGACATTACTGAATGTACTTGAGTGGTAGTGGTGGGGGAGGTGGGGGTGGCAGTGGTGATGGTTGGGATGGTTGTGGTGGTGGTGATGTGTGGTGGGGTGGTGAGGTGGGGGCTGTGATGGTGGTGGTGGTGGTTGGGGGGTTGTGTTATTGATGGTGGTGGTGGTGGTAGTTTTTGGGATACTGTGGTGGTAGTTGTGGTGGTTGACGGTGGCTGTATGGGGGTGGTGTGGTGGTCGTAGGGGGACCGTGGTAGAGGTGGGGTTGGGGTTGGGGGTGGGGGACCGTGGTGGAGGTAGTTGGGGGGGGGGGACTGTGGTGGTAGTGGTGGTGGTAGTTGTGGGGGTATGTAGTGGTGGTGGTGGGGAAACTGTGGTGGTAGTTGTGTTGGTGATGGTGGTGGAAATGGTGGTGGAGTTGGTGTTTTTGTTTTTGGTGATGGTGGTGTAGGCTGTGGAAGAGGTAGTGGCAATAGTGACAGTGGTGATTGTAGTGCTGTTGTTAGTTAGGAGAGACTGTAGTGGTTGTGATGGTATTGTTGTGGTTGTTGTTGGTGGTGGTGGTGATAATAGTGCTGGTTGTGACGGTGTTGTTGTTGTTGGTGGTGGTGGTGATAATAGTGCTGGTTGTGACGGTGTTGTTGTGGTTGTTGTTGGTGGTGGTGGTGATAATAGTGCTGCTGGTTGTGACGGTGTTGTTGTTGTTGCTAGCTCAAAAACAACAGCATCATAGGCTGCAGCAGCAATAATAATAATAACACCTGCACCAGCAACAACAAGAGGAACGACAACAAAAATAACGACACCTGCAACAACAACAACCACAACAACCACAACAACCACCACCACAACAACAACAACAACAACAACAACAACAACAACAACAACAACAACAACAACAACAACAACAACAACAACACCTGCAACAACAACAACCACAACAACAACCACGACGACAACAACAACAACAACAACAACAACAGCAGAAAGTACAACTGAATTGACCCAACATCAAATGCAATAAATTGTTGAATTCAAATGAAATTGTGTTCATCTGGAATCAAAACCACATCTCGTTGTCGATTCTTTTGTTTTGTGAGATCTCGTACAAGACTTTCCTCACTCCATCTCTGCAAATAAAACCAGCCATTGGTTACAAAACATGGCTTTTCAGGCCAATACACCGTCCATGGTGGTACTATATTTTCATCGACCCAGAAAGGATGAAAGGCAGTGTTCAGCTCAACGTGTCTTAAAAGCAGTGAGCAAATTTCCAAAGGAAAAAATTGTATGTTATTTTGTCTCATTCTCTAGAAATGATGAACATAAAATTAAACAGCTCACACTGATCAAGGTTTAGTTATCTCTTATATGGTTGTATCTCACAGAGTAAGTTTCACGGGTGGTTTAATGATTGAAACAGCAGTCCTACCAGGAATACACATACACACACACACACACACACACTTACAAACACACAAAAACACATATGCACACGCATGGTCACACACACACACATACACACACACACACACACACACACACACACACACACACACATATATATATATATATATATATATATATAGGAACCAGTAAGACCCCGACGGCTGAGCTCAAGCCGTTTCGACGGCTAATTCTGGACTAAAGCCGTCGGGGTCTTACTGCTTCCTATTACCCACTCTACTACCCTAAGTATTGAGTACTTTGGTGCGTTATGGTCCACCTGGTTCCCTACCACATTTCCTTCGTTATATATATTATAGGAACGATCGACTTTCGTCAAATCGGACCGAGGGAACAGTGTTTCCGTTGGTCTTTCCAATTGCTAATACTATCTATCGGTCGCAACTCCAGGTAGAAGGAGCAACGTGAAATAAAGTGTCTTGCTCAAGGACATAACGCATCGCCTGGTCCAGGAATCGAACTCACAACCTTACGATTGCGAATCCAATTCTCTAACCACTCAGCCACACGCCATCATATATATATATATATATATATATATATATATGTGTGTGTGTGTGTGTGTGTGTGTGTGTGTGTGTGTGTGTGTATGCCTGTTCGTAGTTGACGGCTGAGAGAAAATAGTAGTCAATACCGAAGAAAATTTTAATATTCATTTTAAGGCTAAATAGTGAGTCTTGTTACTCTGGAGTTACACTTGTTTATCACAAGGTCATCAGATTTATGATGTGGGTTCGATTCTTGGACTAGATTCTGCGTTGTGTTCTTGAGTAAATCATATCATTTTCGGTGGCTCCAGTCCAATTAGCTGAAAATTAGTAAGGCTGGTATTAGTATAGTTGAGAACTAACTTTGGGACAGACTGGCGTCATGTCCAGGAGGGGTGGGTGTGGGGTGTCTAGACATCCCTTGTAATTTTAGTCTTTTATTGCTAATGAAACCGGAATAATAATTAGCAGAATGAACCCTAGGTTTGGAACAGTCATCAGCTTAATGACCTCCTCCCCCCACGTTGGAATAGTCATCGGCCTAATGACCCACCAGACAGCGGGGCTTGGAATAAGTTTTAACCATTTCCATCTTTATACACACATACGTATATATATATATATATATATATATATATATATATATATATATATATATATATATATATAT
>OZ024748.1:12863075-12865575 GCA_964016885.1 Eledone cirrhosa
TAGGAATTTGACACCCGGCACACTAGCAGCCAAAATGACGACAGAAATAACAACAACAATGAAAACAACAATAACAACAAGAATATATTAACCCCCCCCCCCCCCACACTAAAAAAAGAAAACTAGAAACAACACAAAAAAACGAAAAAAAAAAACAATGAATACAACAACAAAAATAACAACAAACACAACAACAAATGAAACAAGAACAACATGAAGATGAACAAGAGCCGGAAGAGGATTTAATCGACATTCATGACAGTTAAATTAAGCACGTGGCTCCGACCAAGAGCCTCGTTTGGAATTGTTGAGTTTTTGGAAACAATGAAAGAAAACACAACAAAACGAACAAAAAACAAAATGGAAGAAGTAGTGGAAAAAAGGTCAGATTTCGTGACCTTTAGAATGTATGTGTGTGTGTAGTGTCTGTGTGTCTGGGTATAGTGTGTGTGTGTGTGTTGTGGGTGTGTGTGTGTGTGTGTGTAGCCATGAGATTGTTTGGGCTAAGGTATATAATATATGTATGTACCTATTTATGTATGTATGCAAGTATATATATGTGTACACACACACACACACACACACACACATACACACACACACATATATATATATATATATATACACAGGCATACATATTTAAATACATACATATATGTATATATATATATATATATATGTATATACGTTCTTAAAGCGAAGATTGAGTCTTGTCCCTCTGGCGTTTCGCCTGGGTACTTCTAGGGTCACCAGACTCTATGAGAACACAGGCGTATCTCCAGAATAACAAGAATCACCCTTGTTCTTAAAGAAAGTATTAATATCTTCTATGGTATTGAGTACTTATAGTAACGACCGTCAATATTAAGTTGATACATATATGTTTATATATACATACATATACACTTATATATATATCTATATCTATATCTATATCTATATATCTATATATATATACACATATATATGTATATATATAGATAAATGTATATATATGTATATATATATATATATATATATATATATATATATATATATATATATATATATATATATATATATATATATATATATATCATTCTGAAGTATCGGCCTCACTGGAAATGATAAATTAGAAAATGAGCTGCTGTGAAACATACACGCTCCTTTATTGCCCATAAAGCCCTTAAAAATGTTAAGTATGAGTTCCCTAAATAAATTAATGAGAAATATATTGAGACCTTTACGGGTAACCACACCAAAAAGATATAAACTTTGAGTGTCCTGAACAAATGTGGAATGGATTAGGACTTTTAGGGGTCACACAGCCACGGTAGGTAATTCTAAGTCCTCTATCAACATATTTCTCTTTATTCTATTTTCTCCCCTTCAGACAAATGGAGGGTCTATTTTATTCTACCATTTTAAGATGAAAAAATACAATTAGATAACACATTGTTTGATATACATGCAAAAATATTGGGCTTGGTCACGGTTGGAATGTCTTTGATTGTAGAACTGTAATATCACCATTATCCTCCTAATCGATGGTGTAATGAGAACCCTTATTACAGCACCAATACTACTGCCATAAACATCACTCCGATCACCACGCCACCACCACCACCACCACCACCACCACAACGACCAGCACCACCACCACCACCACAACGACCAGCACCACCACACCACCACCACCACCATCACCACCACCACCACAACGACCAGCACCACCAGCACCACCACCACCACCACAACGACCAGCACCACCAGCACTACCAGCACCATCACCACCACCACCACCACCACCACCACAACGACCAGCACAACCACACCACCACCACCACCACCACCATCACCACCACCACCACAACGACCAGCACCCCCAGCACCCCCACCCCCACCACCACCATCACCACCACAACGACCAGTACCACCACACCACCACCACCACCACCACCACCACCACCACCACCACCACCACCACCACCACCACCATCACCACCACCACCACAACGACCAGCACCACCAGCACCACACCACCACCACCACCACCACCACCACCACAACGACCAGTACCACCACACCAGCACCACCACCACCACCATCACCACCACCACCACAACGACCAGTACCACCACACCACCACCACCACCACCACCATCACCACCACCACCACCACCACCACCACCACCACCACCACAACGACCAGCACCACCAGCACCACACCACCACCATCACCACCACAACGACCAGTACCACCACACCACCACCACCACCACCACCATCACCACCACCACCACAACGACCAGCACCACCACCACCAGCACCAGCACCACCAGCACCACCACCACCACCACAACGACCATCTCCATCACCACCACCATCACCCCCACCACAACGACCAACACAATCACCACCACCACCAGCATCACCACAAGCAACATAACTACCCCCCCCCCCCCCCCACACACACACACAACGACCATCATCCCCGTCACCATCTCCCCCCCCCACCAAT
>OZ024748.1:12873075-12878075 GCA_964016885.1 Eledone cirrhosa
ATTTCCTATAACTGTGTTAGAGCTAATTAGATGTTCATCAAAAGTCAATTGTTTTCATTTGTGTGTTCACAAATACTGGTATATTCAAATGATGCTTATATCAAAATAAATAATTTTACTGAAATTGTCAGTCTATTTTTCCTAATTCGCATTTGTCTTCGATGTAATTAATTAAATATAATATATTCATATGGTCCTGTCAGATTTCTGCCTGCTACTGGTACAATGTAGACCAGTACGACATGATTCATGGTCGAATAGTCGGTGACTAAACCGCCCCCCCCCCCCTCTGGACTCTGGTTTGGCGAGCAGAAAAAGTTGAACTCTAGCATTATAAAAAACAAAAACTGTTAAAAAAGGCGGATGAACACCTCAGAGTCAACGGCCATCCACCCCAACTATGGTTTAAATAGCATCACCAAAATCCACTTAGCTAAGCGTGGTGACTACAGTAACACACCAGACACAACCAAAACCAAACAGAAGTGGTGGAGGTCAACCAGGGAGGACCCTCTTCAACAGAAATTAGAAGGCCCTGAATTGGATTGAATTAAATTAGAATATATTCATGCAAAGTGCATATATATTAGAAAGGTTCTCCTTATTTGTTTTAACTTTTACACCTAAACTTATAAACCCTTGTTATGCGTATATGGAATTCATCTTAGAATGTTTAATTTACTCTACTGTGTCCGCACAAATTAATCAATGAAATAACGTAAGGTTTTGCTGTTAACTTCTGTCTTTCTGAAATGCCAAAACTCTGAGGACAGGGTGTTGCTTCCTGGTTTTAGCGAACAGAAAGGAAGTGACGTTACCTCGAAAGATATCGAGAAAGCTGGATTAAAAAACTTCAGTCCTTCTTGTGTGCTTCATTCAATATTCACTTCTATATTTTTTCAACCAGAATCGCTTGAATCACAAGGATACGATCCTGAATTGAAGACAATTTTTTTGTTTATTATTTTGACGGTATGTTTGTGTAGGGTGGGGGTAGTAATGAAAAAATTAAAACAAAAATAAATATAAAGTAGGATTAATATAAGATGGAGTCTGTAACAAGTTCAGATTCAGAGTTTGTGGTGAGACATTGAGTTGGATGTGTGGACGTAAGGTGTGGAGTGTGTGTACTATAAAAGAGAGCGGAAATAGAGATAAGGAGAGGTACGCATGTGTTGGTGAATCTGTATGGTGCTGGAGAAAGTAAGGAAGGTAAGAATATATGACCATGTGTCTGTGTATGTGTGTATATGCCTCTGTTTTTATGTGTGCGTGCTTGTATAAAAGTGTGTATTAATGTGAGTTTTTATAAGTGCATATGTCTCCGCGTGTGTGTGTGTGTTTATATGTGTGTGTATGTGTATCTGTGTGAGTGTGTGTTTATATGTGTGTATATCTGTGTGTGTGTGTGTGTGTTTATATGTGTGTGTGTGTGTATCTGTGTGAGTGTGTGTTTATATGTGTGTATATCTGTGTGTGTGTGTGTGTGTGTTTATATGTGTGTGTGTGTGTATCTGTGTGAGTGTGTGTTTATATGTGTGTATATCTGTGTGTGTGTGTGTGTGTGTGTTTATATGTGAGTGTGTCGCGTGCATTAGAGTGGGATGACATTCGTGTATTCGTATGACGTGTTTACATGTGTGTCAATATACATATAAACTGTGTGTGTCTGTATGTATGGATGTGGATATCTATGTGTGTGTGTATGTGTGTGTTTGTGTGTGTGTGTGTATGTGTGTGTTTGTGTGTATGTGTGTGTGTATGTGTGTGTGTATGCGTGCGTGCCGCGTGGGGTGGAGTATGATGGAGCTCATGCGTTCATATATTGTGATGTGTATAGATGTGTGTATAAATGTATGTATGTATGAATGTGGTCTTTTGTGTATAGGTGTTCGTGTGTATGTGTTTGTGTGTGTGTATGTACACATGTGTATTTTGTCTGTGTGTGTGTGTGAGTTTGTGTGTTGCGTGTAGTGTGTGGGTTTGTGACATGCGTGTTTGTGTGTACTGTGTATATATGTGTATGTGTGTGTGGGTTTGTGTGTGTGTGTATGTACACGTGTGTATGTACACGTGTGTATTTTGTCTGTGTGTGTGTGAGTTTGTGTGTTGCGTGTAGTGTGTAGGTTTGTGACATGCGTGTTCTGTGTGGGTTTGTGTGTACTGTGTATATATGTGTATGTGTGGGTTTGTGTGTGTGTGTGTATGTACACGTGTGTGTGAGAGTTTGTGTGTGTTGTGTGTGGGTTTGTGTGTGGTGTGTATAGATTTGTGTGTGTGGGTTTGTGTGTGCGGTGTGTGGGTTTGTGTGTGTGTGTGTGTGTGTGGGTTTGAATGTTGTGTATGTTATTTTGTGTGTGTGTTCTTGAGTGAAATAGGAGTGGTTTGGTAGGGAGGGAATTTGAAAAGAACAGAGACGGTGAGGTGGCATTCAATGTTCAGATCTATTATAGTGCAATATTGTTGTTTAATGCAAACGGAAGGTAGGGGAGTGGTTTAGTGGCTTAGTGGCTGAGTGCTGCTAAACGTTCCCTTCAATTAGAAACAAGAGAGAAAAAAGAAGTTCGCCTTGCAATCACAAGGGACTGAGTTCGATCCTACTCCGTGACATCTTGAGCAAGTCTCATTTACTATAGCTTCAGGTTAACCCATGACTTGCAAGTGAAATTGGCTTCACGGAAACTCTGTATAACCTGGTCGTATGGGTGGTATCTGACATTCAAAAGTAGAGTGCGTAATAGGAGAAAGTATGACCCCGGCGGCAGAGCTCAAGCCGTTTCGACGGCTATTTCTGGACGGAAATAGCCGTCCAGAAATAGCCGTCGAAACGGCTTGAGCTCTGCCGTCGGGGTCATACTTTCTCCTATTACCCACTCTACTACCCTAAGTATTGAGTACACTAGTGTGTTATGGTCCAACTGGTTCCTTACCACAATTCCTTTGTTACATATATATATATCCTTCGTTATATATATATATATATATATATATATATATATATATATATATATATATATATATATATATATATATATATATATATATATATATATATATATATATATATATATATATATATATATATATATATATATATATATATATATATATTTAAATACTTACACACGAACTACTGACCAAATAATATTTGGTATCAATGGGTTAAAGACAACTGTCAAATCAATTAGTGGTGAAGGTGGTGTATATATATTGAGTGAGTTTGAAAAACCAAGTGTCATTATTGAAAGTCTCGGTTAACTTTGTCTTTCATCCTTACGTGGTCGATAAAATAAAGTACCAGTAATACACTGGCTAATTGCTGGCCTTGTGCCAAAAGTAGAAACAATTATTGAAAGTTTTTGGATTTCGCAAAATACATAATATTTTTTATTGGAGATGGTAAGAATTTGATTACACTGTTTTGTCTCCACTTATGTATTTTTTGAAAATGTTATTTATTCATTATACAAATTAAATGATAGCATTCTATATGTAGGTGGGCCCCCTTCATGTGGCAACCAATATTTTCATATACAGTGGCGGACTAGGTCCACCACCGTATATATATATATATATATATATATACTTACAATATATATATATACTTACAATGATTGGCATTATATATATATATGTATATATATATATATATATAATGCTAATCATTGTAAGTTTGAACATATATTATATATATATATATATATATTTTCAAACTTAGAATGATTAGCATTATATATATATATATATATATATATATATATATATATATATATATATATATATATATATATATATATATATATAATGCCAATCATTGTAAGTTTGAATCTCACATGCAAACACCTATATATATATATATGAATAAAGTAAGCCCAAATAACACAGAGAGAAAGAGAGGGGGGGGGGGGGGTGCGATGCAACAGAAATGAAACATGGATTACAGGTTAAAATTTATTCTAGATTGATGTGAAACATAAAGGACGATGTATTTTATTTAACATCCAAATGATTTAGAAGTCGCCCTTAAGTAGGAGCAATAACATTAAGAAAAACATGAACGACACCACAACACATTGTTTTGAAATTTTAAAAGTAAGTTTATAAGTATGAATTTTCAGAAGATCTTCGTAGTTGTCTCTGTGGCCTAGCGGTAGGTACAAGAGACAGTGGAGACCTTGTCCTTGGGTTCAATCCTGGTCAAGAGGTACATTTAACCTTTTTCAGTTTTTATTTTACAACCAATAGAAAAAAACAGAAAATGTTTACTCCCGACCAGGATTGAACTTCAAACCAGGATCACCACCGTCTACGATTCCACCAACTAGGCCACAGAAACAGCTACAAAAGTATAATGAAAATTGATAATTATAAACCTACTTTGAAAATCAAAGTTAAAAATATGTTGTGTCGTTCATGGCATTCCTAGAGCTATTAGCAATATTTAGGGTCGACTTCTGGTCATTATTGAAAGTTTCTGGATTTCGCAAAATACATAATATTTTTTATAGGAGATGGTAAGATATTTTTCCACAAAAATATGATTGCACTGTTTTGTTTCCACTTATGTATTTTTCGAAAATGTTATTTATTCATTATAAAAATTAAATAATAGCAATCTATATGTAGGTCGGCCCCCTTCATCTCCTGGCAACCAATATTTTTAGACCCAGTCCACCACTGTATATATATATATATATACATATATAGGTAAAAGTATGACCCCGACGGCAGAGCTCAAGCCGTTTCGACGGCCATTTCTGGACAGAAATAGCCGTCGAAACGGCTTGAGCTCTGCCGCCGGCGTCATACTTTTTCCTATTTCCCACTCTACTACCCTAAGTATTGAGTACTCTGGTGCGTTACGGTCCATCTGGTTCCTTACCACAATTCCTTTGTTATATATATATATACATATATATATATATGTATATATATATATATATGTGTGTGTGTGTGTGTGTACTACAACAGAACAGGCATTAGTAAACACGATGCTATAG
>OZ024748.1:12888075-12890575 GCA_964016885.1 Eledone cirrhosa
TAAAGAGTGTGTTCTAGAAGTACAGGTGAAAATATCAGAGGGAACATATGTATATTGACGTTTCTGAGAGGAATTACACAGACACACAAACACACACACATACACACACACACACTTATACACACACGGACAGACACTCATAAACACACACACACATACACTCATACGCACACACATACATACACACACATATATAAACGACCTAATTACTAAGGTTTGCCGTCGTACCAAATCCCTGTAGCCAACCACCAGTACATGTGGTAAACACGAGCAGAATATCCGGAACAAATATATTTCTTCACACATGCAGTTAACATAATTGAGCAAGATTATACGTGGGGCATACTTGCAACAGTTACTGCAAATTTCTACGCTATGGCACAGAGATAGAGAGAGAAAGAGAGAGAGAAAAAAACATGGATTCCAAAGGAAAATGGCGACTAAGCATTTGGAAAATACGAGAAAATTGATATGCCTTGTGAACAATAATGAAATAGAAGACTATATAAAGACTATATAAACCTTTAGGCCAGATCACAGAGGGATATCAACTACAAGCAGAAAACATAAAATCATTACAAAAAACATAATTATGAGTTTACTCGGAAAATCAATAGGAAAGGAGTAAAATGGACGACATGGAAATACTCCAAAGTTTCAGTATTTGGAATAACTGTAGTTTTAAACGAAACATATATCTTAACCGACGTTTCAGTGATTACCATAATCTAGGATAAACATGTAGAACTAAATCAATTACATCACCAGGATGTTTGTAGACATAAATACATACACGAACATGTAGCAGAAATACAAATACAAATATATTGATACATGGTAGTCAGAGCGAGCCGAGTATGTTCTGACGGATGTGCGATGTTGGTGTGCATGTTTCATCAGAGGAAAATCATAGATGAGTTGAAAGAAAAACAAAGAACTGGCCATAAGAGGAATTAGATTTAATAGGATAGAGAAAAGGTGGCGCTGGTGTAGACAGGTGTTGCTTATGGATGATTATATGTATATGTATATATATATATATATATATATATATATATATATATATATATATATATATATATATATATATATATATATATATATATATATATATCTTTTAATGATGTCTTCCTTGTGAAATTTGTGGTCTTGTTTTGCTTAACTAATGAATATATATATATATATATATATATATATGTATATATAAAGAAAGAGAGAGAGTAAGATATATATATATATATATATATATATATATAGAGAGAGAGAGAGAGATGAGTGAAGCAACCATGGACGGTGGTGAATAAATTGCAATGCCAGGGATTTGTAGCAATTTTAAAGAATTTTCATCATGTGTTCCCTTGTTATTCATCCTCATCATCACCATACCACCTCCTTGTGCCCAAAGTAGAAACAATTATTATTGTTATTATTATTATTATTGTTGTTATGTCGGCCCTTGTGGCTAATAAATGAAATCATTATTATTATTATTACTATTATAATTATTATTATTATTATTATTATTTCTACATTTAATAATTTATTAATTTATTAAATTTCAGAGGTAATATAAAATGCAAAAAGAAAAGAAAAAGAAATAAACAGAACAACAGCAACATCATCAACAGCAGCAACAGCAACAACAACAACAACAACAACAACAACAACAACAACAACAACAACAACAACAACAAACAACGACAACAACAAAATATCAAATATGAATTATTGAAAAAGTTATTTTTAGTGAACTTATTTTTGGTAAAGACAACAACAACAACAACAACAACAACAACAACAACAACAACAACAACAACAACAATAATAACAACAACAACAACAACAACAACAACAATAATAACAACAACAACAACAACAACAACAACAACAACTTCTACAACAACAGCATCAACAACAACATAAACAATAATAACAAGAAGTTGTGTTTCAATACATTTTTTACATGGCTTCCGGGTATCAGTCATTTGTATGTTTCGATACATGTCAACTAGACTGAGCTCCACCACCACCACCACCACCACCACCACTACCAACAACAACAACAACAACAACAACACCAACAGCACCATGAACAACAACAACAACAACTGTTAATTTTCTGTTATTTATTTTATTTTATTTTATTTTATCTTATTTGTTTTTAAAAATAATATTTCTATTTCATGAAACAAGAACATGGGGCAATTTTTTCCCATAATGCCCCAGCCCAATTTGTTGCACGGAACAATAATAACAAAAAAATAAAATGCTCCCAAAAAATAAATAAAATGAAATGAAATACGAACAATAATATAAACGACAACAATAAAGAATAATACTATTAATAATAATGATAAAAATAATAGTAGTAATGAAAATGATATTGATACAAAATAATAATAATAATAATAATAATAATAATGATAAAAATATTCATAATGATATTAATATCATTGATAATAAAAATAACGTTAATAATATTGAAGTAAAAATATTTTAT
>OZ024748.1:12898075-12900575 GCA_964016885.1 Eledone cirrhosa
CCACAGTTGACATTGCACTCAGTGCTCCTTTGGGAGCCCCTACATGGACACACTAGAAGAGGAAGACCAAGGTTAACATATGTTGATGCCCTAAGGACAGACACTGGTCTGTTGGAGATGCAGGATATGGCAGCGATAATGAGGGACAGAGACCGCTGGAGAGAACTCGTCCATGGATCTCGGGAATTTTACCCGCCTTAGATAGATATATATATATACACATACATACATATATATATATATATATATACATATATATATATATATAGGAAAAATTATGACCCCGACGGCAGAGCTCAAGCCGTTTCGACGGCTATTTCTGGACTTGTTATATATATATATATATATATATATATATACATGGAAAAAATGAAACTAAATTTCATTTCTCATACGTACATATATATATGTGTGCATGTATGTATATATATACATACTACTGTACGGCTGTATACATATATGTATGTACGTATACATACTTATATATATGTACATATATGGGTTAAAAAAGTTCCTTTGTTTTCGTCTGAAATTTTGACTGTAAAAGTAAACCGAACAAAAGATAATTAAAATATAATTCTTTACCATTTTTTTACGTTAGTTCTGTTTTCATAAATCGTTTAAAATATTCTATCTTCGGCGCCGACTCCACCAACCTTCTCCGCTGCTATATACACACGTTCATATATATCCTATATATATATATATCATATATATACATACATACATACACACACATACATATATACATATACATACACACACACATATGCATATATATATATTCATACATACACATACATATATACATATACATACATACATACACACAAATTCATATATACATATACATACATACGCACACATACATATATACATATACATACACACACACATGCATATATACATATTCATACATACACATACATATATACATATACATACATATATACATATACATATATACGCACACGTACATATACATACACACACACATGCATATATACATATTCATACATACACATACATATATACATATACATACATACACACACATTCATATATACATATACATACATACGCACACATTTATATATACATATACATACATACACACACATTCATACATGCATATACGTACACACACATACATTCATACATACATATACATACATACACACACATTAATATATACATATACATACATACACACACATACATACATATTTACGAAGTCAACGAATATTGTGAATGTATGTATGTGCGTGCATATGTGTTTGTGTCTGTGTTTGTAAATATATGAGCGTGTATGTGTGTGTATGTGTGCGTATGTGAGAACTTGTCTATGTTGGTATATATATGTGTATGTGAGTGCGTGTCTGTGTGTATATACATATATATATGTGTGTGTATGTGTGTGTGTGTGTGTGTGTGTGTTTGTTTGTGTGCCTGCGTTTACAAATGTATGTGTGTGTATGTGAGAGCTCGACTATGTCGTTATATGCATGTGTGTGTATGTGAGTGCGTATCTGTGTATATATGTGTCTGTGTGTCTGTGTTTGTTTATGTATTTGCTTGTACTTGTGTGTATGTGTGTGAGTGTCTGTGTCTGTGTATGTGTGTGCATGACTGTGCATATGCGTGTATGTCTATGTTTGTTGATCTACGTGCATTTACGTGTGTGGATGTGTTTGCGTATATGTGTATGTATAAGTGTATGTGTGTATATTTGTGTATATGAGTGTATATATATGTGTCTATATTTGTTGATGTATGTGTGTATACCTGTGTATATGTGTTCTCGTTTCTACGCTGTGTATATGTATGTGTATGTGTATGTGTATGTGTATGTGTATGTGTATGCATCTGTGTGTTTATATGTTTGTGTGTATACGTGTGTAATTGCTGCGTTGAAATCTCCCGTTATGGAACGTCGTCAAATGTTGTTTTGTTACTAAGACAATGGTGGAACACAAAAGACAAGGAAGACAACTCCAACAAAAAAATACAAACAAGAAGTTCCATTTCAATAAAACACTGTTAAAAGGGTTTCAACTATATCTTGAGTAAAATATGCATTATTGTAAGGTAATTATCGCTGTAATCAAAGTACTATATTAGTAATACTATTTGTGGGTTGATATAAGGGGCTGGGGTGAGGAGGTAATTAAAGTGACATGATACAGGATGCATGACACAGCCCCTAACTAAAGAGAAACCCTTGTTCCATTATGTCACCTTTTTGACTGATAATTCGCCGATGCCCATCTACACAATTTTCCGTGGATTTTATTTATTTAAATTAAAAAATTTTTTATAGCCAACTTTCTCTGGCATTTTGAGTTCAAATCCTCGTACTGATAATTTTACTTTCCACTATTTCAGGTAATACTCACGCAGTCATGAGTCGAGTTTCGTCAATCCAATAAAATGTACTTTTTTCCATTTGCCTCGATTTAGCAGTATCATTCGAAGATCCGTTAAATTTCTTCCCGTGTCA
>OZ024748.1:12918075-12923075 GCA_964016885.1 Eledone cirrhosa
TATTCCGTACTATGGGTCCGCTTATAGAGAGAACCATAAGACGGTGTTCCCTGATATGTGTCCGCCTACAGAGAAAACCATACATAAAACGGTGTTTCCCCTCTATGGGTCGGTCTACAGAGAAAACCATACATAAAACGGTGTTTCCCCTCTATGGGTCGGTCTACAGAGAAAACCATACATAAAACGGTGTTTCCCCTCTATGGGTCGGTCTACAGAGAAAACCATACATAAAACGGTGTTTCCCCTCTATGGGTCGGTCTACAGAGAAAACCATACATAAAACGGTGTTTCCCCTCTATGGGTCGGTCTACAGAGAAAACCATACATAAAACGGTGTTTCCCCTCTATGGGTCGGTCTACAGAGAAAACCATACATAAAACGGTGTTTCCCCTCTATGGGTCGGTCTACAGAGAAAACCATACATAAAACGGTGTTTCCCCTCTATGGGCCCGTCTGCAGAGAAAACCATAAGACGGTGTTCTCTGCTATGGGAAGAATAGAGAGAAAACCATAACATGTTGTTCCATGCTAGGGGTGCAGCACAAGAGGGAACCATAACACGTTGTTCCATGCTATGATTCTACACACAGTGTTAACCATAAGACGGTATTCCCTGCTATGATTCTGCCTATAGAATTCGTGCTATCATTCCGTCTACACGCGGAACCAGGACATACACTGATGTATAATGACACTGTATGAATAAATATTGACGATGAAATTGTTTTGTAAGGGTTTGTTTTGATATGAAATTGTATGTTGAAAAAATATTGTTATATTTGGGGAGGGTCATGTTGTTATAATGTTGTTATAATGTTGTTATAATGTTACCAGAAATATATAGTAAAACACACCCATTGTTTGGTTTGGGTTGGAGCGAAAACCAACCCAAACTAAACAGTGGATGTGTTTTACTATATATTTCTGGTAATATTATAACAACATGACCCTCCCCAAATATAACAATATAAAAATATCGCTAGTATTTAAAGGTTTAATTTCAAATACTATTTGAATATTTGGTAATATAGTGGTAAGTATATATTCACTGACAGATATTCAATCTGAATATATCTCGCATCGATTTCATTAGTTTGGGAGGATTTGAGGAAATCCCGAGCTCTGTCTCGCCTTTACAAAATAATTTATTTAAAAAAAATGCTTCGAGTAGATTTATGTTTTAACGCCACCATCTGTTAGTGTATCACAGTTTGTACTGGATGACACAACATAAGGATCCCGGAAGATGAGATAATTATTAGAAACAGCAGCACCGTACCACACTCTACAGTAATTAGTAACATTCACTCTAAATGCTAGTTACATATTACTGTTGTTATTGCAGTAGTAGTAGTAGTAGTAGTAGTAGTAGTAGTAGTAGCAGCAGCAGCAGCAGCAGCAGCAGCAGTAGTAGTAGTAGTAGTAGTAGGTTTTGTTAGAGATTTTATTGTTGCTATTGCTGTTATTGTTTTCAGCGTGGACTGGATGTGACGCTCACTCTGTTTAATTAAGTCGTTCCTATCCAGACAGACATTCACTTTCCAGCAAAACCCGATAACTGACAAATAACCCGAGCAACATCGTGTATTACTAATTAGTAATTAACTAAACTTGTAATTAACTAACGTGCTAGTACCAGAGACTAACGTAAAGCTCCTCGTCAGCATAATTCAAGAAACGGTTTCGATAACAATTTGAGTGAGCTATTTTACTCCAGTTTCACATCAATTTTACTTCAATTTCGCCTATACCTTCACGTTAAAAGCTTTAAAATAGATTTAATACAGTAGTATAATGTTACAGGTGGGAAACTTAACTGCACACTGTGTGGTATGACATGCAAGACCCTTTCTGGTTTGATGAGCCGCCTAGGGGGGCATCACTGACAGTCATATCAATATGTTTTTGGAATTATTTAATTTTCCATTCTAAGAAGTGGCCGTACTAGGAAACGAGTAGGCTTTCCATTATGTATGTTATCTATTTCTCTTAATTTCGAGTATATTTTTTGACCGGCCACCTTCCTGGTGGCAAGGTTGTAAAAGAAAAGAAATTGTCATCTCTTGAATCGCAAGAATGTTTTGCAAATTTTGAAGGTGCCAGCTATCGCAGTCATTTGTAGACTATGGATCAGGGAGCTGCACTCTTTGTCCGCAAATCCAAGTTCAGTCATACTTTGGTCCAAGCGGGTTGGTATATAACCCGTAGCTCCAATAATGATGGGTATGAAGCTAAAGGTGTATCTTGGATACTGGATTTGTAAACTCCTCATCAATGGTCCGTAGATGTCCTCCTTCTCCTGTATTTTTCTATGTATGTATGTATGTATGTATGTATGTATGTATGTATGTATGTATGTATGTTCTTCTGGTTTTATAATTTCACAAATTTTTTGCCAATAGAGAGAGAGTCGGTTTCTAATATAGTTACAAGACTCTCTCATTGGAATTTACACAACATCAACTAGGTAGATATGTATGTATGTCTGCATGCATGTGTAGGTATGGATGTTATTGTATGTGTGGATGTGGATATTTTGAGTTGTATGTGTGCATGTGTATACGATTTGTATCTGTACATGTGTATATGCAGAAATTAGATGCAAAATGTTTGGAATGTTTTACATATTTTTACTGTTCCATTAATGGATTGCACTTGTAATTTCTTAACTAGTTGTGTTATTTCTGTTCCTGTGAAGTCCAGCTTCTCAAGATTTGTATTGAAGCAGTTACTAACATATCCCAGTGCCCCAATAATCACAGGCATAAATCTGAAGGTATAATGTATGTATGTATGTATGTATGTATGTATGTATGTATGTATGTATGTATGTATGTATGTATGTATGTATGTATGTATGTATGCAAAGGGTGGAGGAACTCAACAGAGTTAACGGCCATCCAAATAATACTTTTTCTTTTCACCTGGGAGTGAAAGGTCCCCAATTGTTGCTCCAACACCTTTCTAAGAGAGGGAAACTCTGAAAAAAAAAGAAAACCTGCGGCCTCGGAATCGTTCGATAATGTTGACAAGTTCTCCTTTTCGGGTAGTATTTCGATGCACATAGAGTGGGATTGATCGAGTGCAAAGCCTTTCCTCATTTAAAAAGTCTTTCAAAGCACAGGCATTGCTTGTTCAAGATCTGTTACAGGTTTGTGTGGCTGGCCGTAGCTTAAAAGTGAACCATTTTATGTAATCTGACAAGCGATTGCAATAATCTTAGCAGAGTTTGCAACCACCATGTATGTATGTATGTATGTATGTATGTATGTATGTATGTATGTATGTATGTATGTATGTATGTATGTATGTATGTATGAATGTATGTATGTATGTATGTTTCTCGTTCTCTTAATTTCGAGTACCTTTTTGACTGGCCACCTTCCTGGTGGCAAGGTTGTAAAAGAAAAGAAACTGTCATCCCTCGAATCGCAAGAATGTTTTGCAAATTTTGAAGGTGCCAGCTATCGCAGCCATTTGTAGCCTATGAATTAGGGAGCTGCGCATTTTGTCCACAAATCCATACATATATACATATATACGTATGTATGTACATATGAGTGTATGTACGTATGCATATATATATGTATGTACGTATGTACGTATTTGTTTATGTATGTACGTATGTATCTATGTATGTATATATGTATGTATATATGTATGTATATATGTATGTATGCACGTATGTAAGTATGTACGTATGGAGAAGGCCACTCTGATATAAAACCTGCGAATTCGTTTGCATCCAATGATGTGACATTTTTTGCGTTGCATGGTATTGCTGGCCATAGGCAAGTCCCTCTCTTCGCTAAACTCCGCCAGTTGCAGACTGCGCATCAGCATGATATATTTTTCTACACAAAGTTCGATCACCAACAGCAGAGTTTAAAGAGCAAAGATCAAGTCCAGTCCATAAGTTGACATTATCAAGCTATCGTTTTGGCTGCCGGTCTCTGCTTCTCTTACCAGCCTGCCAGCCAGCCAGCCTCCCTTCTAAGCATATCCTTCTCACACCATGAGTTGATATTTTTACATGACCGTATAATTTGAGTACTTTTGACTTGAACATTGACGTAATTGTTCTAAGTTTGGTAATGTTGAGCAGCTTACTGATACAGATACGGTCGCTGAGCCGCTTGCCAGTCATAAGTCTCATGACGTGGTAAGTCCCAAGCAGGACTAAAAAGCCATGTTGGTGATACTGATGCTTAATTATCAAGCGATGGCATTACTCAAAATCGAGTTTCAGCCATCATAATATGTATGCATATCTGTATGCATATTAACTAAAAAAATTCTCATGCCTGTGCTCCAGCATGGCCACAGTTCAATGGCAGTAGGACTTGTTGAAGCTACTATGCCTTTGTCTTACCAATTTTTTGGCCTTGTGTCAAAGTAACATTGGCATTATTTTTGTTGTCACTGTTGCTGTTTTTTTTCTCTTCTAGTTGTTGTTCTTTCTTTGTTATATATGTTGTTGTTTTTGTAGTTACTGACGTATTGTTGTTTTGTTGTTGTTGCCGTGTTGTTGTTGCTTTGTTTTTTGTTGTTGCAGCTATTGTTGTCTTTTTTTTTGTCTTGGTGGCTTTCTTGTTTTTTTGTTGTTGTTGACTTTATTTTCGATGTTGTTGTTGACTTTGTTTTTTGTTGTAGCTATTGTTATCTTCCTTTTATTGTCATGGTAGCTTTATTCTTATTGTTGTTGTTATTGTTGTTGACGTAGTTCTTTTTTCTTGTTGTTGTTGTAGTTGTTATTGTTGTTTGTATGTTTTTTTTTGTTTCGTGTTTTCCATTTAACCGGTTTGGATAAATGTCAAGACGAAGGAATCAGGCTGACCGTGTTCTTCACGACTCCAAGAGACAGAGACGTTAATTAGTGCCAAAAATAGAAGGTGGTCTACTACTACTACTACTACTACTACTACTACTACTACTACTACTACTACTACTACTACTAATGCTACTACAATGAGAAGGTGTTGGAAGGGAGAGAAGG
>OZ024748.1:12928075-12930575 GCA_964016885.1 Eledone cirrhosa
CACAGTAAAGTTAAACGTCCTAAACCATCTAGACGCAACATGGAACCATAAATATGGTAATATGAAACTCTGCTATAATATTGCAGTCGGGTATTTTCCTATAATTTACCATAATTGGCCAGAATATTCGAGAAATCTCTTGAAGGGAGTGTTTAATAGACCAGGTTTTAGGAGAGATTTTCATCTTTCATTCATTCGGAGGGGGATTTTGAACTATTTTTTTTTTTTGTTACATTTTTGCTAATATTTTTTTTTGGCTTATTATTATTATTATTATTATTATTATTATTATTATTATTATTATTATTATTGTTGTTGTTGTTCTTCTTCTTCTTGTTGATATTTTGTTGTGTTTATAGATTTAGGCATATGAAGTAGTGATATAACACCTACTCACTTTCATATTCATTCGTACATACCCATATATATATATACACACTTGTATATATACATACATACATATATATATATGTGTGTATATATGTATGTATATATATATATATGTATATATATATATATATATATATATATATATATATATATATATATATATATATATATATATATATATATATATATATATTTCGTTCGTTTCTGAATCTGTTTAGCAAGATTCTTTATCTGAAAACGTGTGTTGAAACTGATTTTGTTATACTTTGTGAGGGTCATGTTGCCAATAAGAAACACACGCACCAGTTGCTTTCACTCCTATTTATTAAAAATGAAAAAAATTATAAATTTCCGGTTGGTTGGTTGGTTCCACAACCGGACGGTTGTATATATATATATAAGAACTGATTGAACAATGAAAATAATAACAAAGCTAAGTCATTTACGTATTCATATCACAGGGGGTAGACCACATCGAATATATATATATATATCGTAATAATAATATATTTGAAGACTAAAATCCAAAGAAGGCTCGATAAGGATAAATATATATCAAATAGATTAGAACCGTAGAGCAAATAAGGGTGAAAGCAGCGATTCTTTGCTTAAACTTTAATCTGTTACTTTAATAAATAAATATATATATATATATATATATATATATATATATATATATATATATATATATATATATATGTGTGTGTGTGTGTGTATACATATATATATGTGTGTATGTGTGGGTGTATATATGTATATGTATATATAAGTTTGAAAGCAGAAGCAAGCAACGTAGAGAAGTTCTAACTAGATCCTGTCAACAAAATCGCTACACGGTTTAATTACACAAAAGTCTCAAATATCTAAATGGCTAAATGTCAGCAGAAGGGCACCCAGGAAATATGACCTGGATGCAATCCGGTGCCTTTAGAATGTAAGGAGTTAAGGCACGGAAGACTTGCTTGAAGTGGATTTCTTCTCTGCTCTGAAGACATTCTGCTGTCTAACTTACTTGAGAGTTTCTTAAAGCTTTTCTGGGGGTTGTTGCTTGTTGTTCCTTTGGTAAATAGACACCCACATTCTGGAAGTCAATACTGGTAGGTAAATATGTCCAAGTTGTCATTTCTCCCTGATATATGATTTAGATAAAACGAATAAGAACAATGAAAAACATGATTTTACATTTCAATTTTAATGCATCAACAGTAGTATTTCAAAGAAAGGTATTTCGAAATCAGTTACATAACGTATATACAGGTATCTTTTTTTTTGTGTTCATCATTTTTTTAATTTAAAGAAAAATGCATGTCAAACAGTGTGGTTAATATGTATGGTGTGCAAAATGGCGTCCCATGTGCTGGCCGCCCAACAGCCCCGGCGGACAGGAGGGAGAAGGTGTTTCCCCGGTGGATGGTAAGGGAGATGTGCTGGAAGAGACATTCCAACTCGCGAGGCTCACACCTGCGGCTGGCCATCTCAGGGACTATGGTATATACACGAATATAAAACCGAAGAATATATAACCAAAAAATCGATGGCAAAACAGGGTCGACTTATATTCGGGGACAATATTTTGACGATAGGCAGTTTCAGTAAAGCGTCAGAGGCCATGCTTTGCGGCATAAATATAAGACCCTTTACATTCTGTGTTCAAATTCCGCCGAGGTTAACTTTGCTTTTCATCCTTACGGGGTCGATAAACCAAAGCACTGGGATAATTGCTGGTCTTGTGCCAAAAGTAGAAACAATATTTTGACAATTTCCCCCAACTTTAAACTCTACTTAAATATAGTGCTAAAATATCTGGACTGATTACTTCACATTGAAACTCTGTTTTGCTACATAGGTTTTAAGCCCTAAATTGAAGACAGGTATATCGAGATATATTCTATTGAGATTCATTCGTGTCCGACGATACTATCTTGAATATTGAAAGAGTTATATATATAGCTTTTAAACTAACTTTAAACATTGCTGTTCCACCATTACCAAAACTCCATAACCACGAACATAACAACACTAGATACACACATAGCCGCATATACAACTACTATTAGAACCACACTCACACATACGTACAAACGTATACACATTCATTCCCTCAAACATA
>OZ024748.1:12943075-12948075 GCA_964016885.1 Eledone cirrhosa
TCAACAGCTATTTTGAGTTATTTGAAATGCAATGTATTGGCGGTAATTCATTTCTTTTTAGTTGGCTCAGTCAACAATAACACTTTGGAGTGTGTTTCTTTTTTTCACTGTATTCCGCACAAATTTTTACTTGCCTCGTAGGGGCAACTATTTTTTTGACATATGCCATCCATCCGATGATTTTCCAAGCAGTTTTCGTATACACGTCTCAGGTGAACTTTAGACAATAGGAAACATAATTTGTCCGTGATGCCACTCTGTCAGAGTGAATAGCACAATATTTCATGTTTGGGAAAGGAATTTCTTAACCACTCGTTCATACTTAGTCCATTTAGTTGAGAACTAAACAGCAATAACCACTGTATATGACATCAACCACTAGTTTTCGGTTCTCATCTTAACAACTCGAGTGTTTGTGAGTGTTGTAGTACGTTATAATATCTGAAGAAGAAGAAGAAGAAGAAGAAGAAGAAGAAGAAGAAGAAGAAGAAGAGAAGAAGAAGAAGAAGAAGAAGAAGAAGAAGAAGAAGAAGAAGAAGAAGAAGAAGAAGAAGAAGAAGAAGAACAACAACAACAACAACAACAACAACAAACATCAACTACTACTACAACAAGACGTGTATTAAAGCAATATATGTTCCACTCTCTGTTCAAATACCAGTCCCACAGAAATCGACTCTTTGCATTCCATCTTTTTGGGGTCGATAAAGAAATAATCAGGTCATTATTAGTACAGCTCATTCTCCGTTCAGCTGTCACATCCTAGATGTTCTGCTAGATAAAGGATTTGAGACTCGAGAATGTGTTTATATTTACCCTCCATTAATTTGGCTCAAAGCATGGTAATTCTACCATGTCATACTCGATTGCCAGTAACGTCCGTAATAGGAAATATAAAATATAAAATATACATAAATGACTGGTGGTTTTTTCTGAACTAAAAAGTACGAAAGCGACGGTGAAAATGTGTCATGACTTAGTAAAAAATATATGGCCTTACTGGCCTTCCATACAGTATGTCCAAATAAATTGTTACAAGCGTCTGGGAAGGCGGACCCAAAGTTTGTAAAGTTAGGAAAGAGGGCGGATTGACCTCTTTGAAAACCGGCAACAGCTATTTCTGTATATATTTATTTATTTTGTTTTATGCAGGATTTTTTCGTGGTGTTGGTGCTGGTGGTGGTAGTGGTGATGGTAGTGGGCTGTAGGCTGTGTTGGTGGTGGTGATCGTAGTGGGCTGTAAGATGTGGTGGTGGTGGCGATGGTGGTGGTGGTGGTGGTGGTGGTGGTGGTGGTGGTGATATGAGTAGTTTTATTTTCTGTTTTTGTCATTGTCACATTGGGAGAAAGAGGGAGTGAGAGACGAGAAGGGAGACACACACACAAATACACACACATATACATACACACACACACACACACTCACATATATATATATATACATATATATATATACATACATACATACATACATACATATATATATATAGAGAGAGAGAGAGAGTGAGAGAGAGAAAGAGAGAGAGAGAGAGAGATGGGCAGGGGGATAGGGAGATGTAAAGAAGAATGAGAAGGCGGTGGACATTCTCGTCATGACAGAAACCTTTTGGAATCTATTCCTTTTAGTGCAGTGTCTCTTGTTAAGGGGTTTGGAGGTGAAGTAGATGTACATGACAGTGGCGTTGTGGCTGTTGTAGTTATTGTAGTTGTTGGAGACGACGACAACGACAACAACAACAACAACTGACACAATAATCGTAATAATAATGATAACAACAAGAAGAAGAATAACTATAAACATCACACATAAACAACAAACAACTACAAGGACCCGAGGCAGTTGGTGGATGAACTCAATGATACTGCGATATAAGTTCACATTTTAAATCAGAAACAACCTTAATAACAACTACAACTACATTCTTAAGAACAACAACAATAACAGCAACAACAATAGTAACAACAGCAATAGCAAAAATATCCTATAACATAGGGGGCAGTAATTTTTTTTACAGGGATGACTAATTTTTTAAAGGAATGTAGATACATAGTTTTTTTTACAGAAATTCCCTCAGTATATCCCTGGTATCTATAACATGGTACAACAATTGAAATTAACTTCTCTTTGATTTGAACGAAAAAATAACGATGTTACCTAAAGAACAAACAAATATAAACATAAATAAATTGTATCATTTATAAATCAAATAATTTTGACATATAAATCAAATAATGTCGGTGTAGATCAAATAATGTCTTTTTTACAGAAAATAATATTTTTTTTATTTACATAAAACAATATTCAATTATATAATGTAATGCTTTCTTTTTACATAAAATAATGTTTATTTAAGAAAGGCAATATTTATTTGGATAATAATATATTTATTTGGATAACAATATATTAAGAGAAAATAATATATATTTAGATAAAATAATATTCATTTAGATAAAATAATATATATTTAAATAAAATAATATTTATTTACATAAAACAATATTTAATTACATAATATAATGGGTTTTTATATAAAATAATGTTTATTGAAGAAAAGCAATATTTATTTGATAAAACACAATATATTAAGAGAAAATAATATATATTTAAAAAATATAATATTCATTTAGATGAAATTATATTTTCTTAGATAAAACAATATTTATATGGCTAAATAATATTTATTTAGATAAAATAATACTTACTGAGATAAAATCACATTTATTTAGATAAAGATATTTAATTAGATAATATTTTAATTATGTAAAATATTATTTAATTAGATAAAATAATTGTTTCTACTTTTTGGCACAAGGCCAGCAATCACCCAGTGCATTACTGGTACTTTATTTTATCGACCCCGTAAGGATGAAAGGCAAAGTTAACCTCGGCGGGATTTGAACTCAGAATGGAAAGGGCTGTAACTTTTACTTAAAATAATATTTACTAGGATGAAACTATATATTTAGATAAAATGATATTTAGTTAACTAGAGTAATATATTTTAAAACAAATTATTCTATATTCAGGTAAAATAACGTGCATTTAGATATGTTTATATTTATTTCCTGCCAGAAGTTGCAATCGGCAGCTTCAGAGTACTTACAGTCTAAATAATTAACGTAAACAATTCTATCCTTGGCTATAACGTTTCTGCCTGGCCGTGATATTTGTAAGCATTTAACAAGGAATTATATAGATCTTTCCCCGTCGTTTCACTCTGGAACTTCTGTATAAGGCTGTTGGAGAAAATGACTGCATCTGAGGGCAAATGATGTTATGTTATATAGTGAGTGGTTTTTCTGTTCTCATTCTGATTTAATTTCATGAGTTCGATTCCCTGTGGCGTGTTGTGTTCTTGAACAAGACGTTTAATTTCCCGTTGCTTCAGTTCATTTAACTGACAAATGTGAGTCGTATCTGTAATTTCAAAGAACAGCATTATCACAGGTTGTGTCACATTGAATCTTCCTGAGATTTACGTATATCTGACTATCAAGCCAAATGTTTATTTTTCTCATCGAGTTCACGAAGTCAATGCATGAAGAGTATTGGGGGCCACAATCAAATAGGTTAGCAGCCATGAAGGTAGGCAGTGAGGCAGTTAAACGGACAGACAGACAGGTAAGTATATATACAGGTAGACAACTAGAGAAGTAAGCATTCAGAGAGACATACAGGTAGAAAGGCAGACAGACAGACAAGTAAGCAGACATTTAGGTAGACAGCCAGAGAGTAAGCATGCAGACAAACAGACGGACAGGTAAGCTGGCATACAGGTAGACAGTCAGACAGGTAAAATGACAGACAAACAGACAGAGGTGTAAGCATGCAAACCGTCAAACAAACGGACAGGTAAGCTGGCATACAGGTAGACAGCCAGACAGGTAAAATGACAGACAAACAGACAGAGGTGTAAGCATGCAAACCGTCAAACAAACGGACAGGTAAGCTGGCATACAGGTAGACAGTCAGACAGGTAAACATGACAGACAGGTAAGGAGGCAGACAGCCAGACGAACAGACAGGTAAACAGACAGACGAACAGACAGGTAAGCAGGCAGACAGCCAGACAGACTGACAGGTAAACAGACAGACAGACATACGAACAGACAGGTAAGCAGACAGACAACCAGACAGACAGACAGGTAAACAGACAGACGGACATACGAACAGACAGGTAAGCAGGCAGACAGTCAGACAGACAGGTAAACAGACAGACAGACATACGAACAGACAGGTAAGCAGGCAGACAGTCAGACAGACAGGTAAACAGACAGACAGACATACGAACAGACAGGTAAGCAGGCATACAGGTAGACAGACATTGAGACATGCGGGAATCGTCCAAGGCAAGTTGTGTAGTGATTTCTGTCGGTATCACTGGGTACATCAATAAATAAGGTGAGTCACTGCAATACACCTACACTAACACAACACCTCCATTTCACCCCCATTTCACCCCGTTTCACCTGGTTACAACCCGCCTACCTCTACCTTGGCAATAACACACCTTCTCTCTCTCACACATGCCGCACTGGCTCTTTCATCCTTTACACGCTGCTTAGTTTTTATATGCTCTCTCTCTCTGTCTTTCTTTCCCTCTCTTTTTCATTCACTCTCTCTCTCTATCTCTCTCTTTCTCTCTCTACCTGTCTCTCTCGCTCTTTCTTTCTATCTTTCTTTCTTTCTTTCTCCCTCTCACTCTGGCTCACTCTCTCTCTCTATCTCTCTACCTATCTCTCTCGCCTTCTCTCGCTTTCTTTCTTTCTTTCTTTCTTTTTTTCTTTCTCCCTCTCCCTCTGGCTCACTCTCTCTCTCTATCTCTCTACCTATCTCTCTCGCCTTCTCTCTCTTTCTTTCTTTCTTTCTTTCTTTCTCCCTCTCGCTCTGGCTCTCTCTCTTTCACTCTTTCTCTCTCTGTTTCTCCCTCTCTCCCTTTATCTTCCCCCTCTATCTCTCTCTCACTTTCTCTCACCTCTCTCTCTCCCTCTCTCTCTCT
>OZ024748.1:12963075-12970575 GCA_964016885.1 Eledone cirrhosa
TGGTGGTGGTGTAGTTGTGTAGTGTGGTGGTGTGGTGTTGGTGGTGGTGTAGTTGTGTAGTGTCGTGGTGTGGTGATGGTGGTGTAGTTGTGTAGTGTAGTGTGGTGGTGTGGTGGTGGTGGTGGTGTAGTTGTGTAGTGTGGTGGTGTGGTGTTGGTGGTGGTGGTGGTGGTGTAGTTGTGTAGTGTGGTGGTGTGGTGTTGGTGATGGTGGTGTAGTTGTGTAGTGTAGTGTGGTGGTGTGGTGGTGGTGGTGGTATAGTTGTGTATTGTGGTGGTGTGGTGGTGTGGTGGTGGTGTAGTTGTGTAGTGTAGTGTGGTGGTGTGGTGGTGGTGGTGTTGGTGGTGGTGTAGTTGTGTATTGTGGTGGTGTGGTGGTGGTGTAGTTGTGTAGTGTAGTGTGGTGGTGTGGTGGTGTGGTGGTGGTGGTGTAGTTGTGTAGTGTGGTGGTGTGGTGGTGGTGGTGGTGTAGTTGTGTAGTGTGGTGGTGTGGTGTTGGTGGTGGTATAGTTGTGTAGTGTGGTGGTGTGGTGTTGGTGATGGTGGTGTAGTTGTGTAGTGTGGTGGTGTGGTGGTGGTGGTGGTGGTGGTGTAGTTGTGTAGTGTGGTGGTGTGGTGGTGGTGTAGTTGTGCAGTGTAGTGTGGTGGTGTGGTGGTGGTGTAGTTGTGTAGTGTGGTGGTGTGGTGGTGGTGGTGTAGTTGTGTAGTGTGGTGGTGTGGTGGTGGTGGTGGTGTAGTTGTGTAGTGTGGTGGTGTGGTGGTGGTGGTGGTATAGTTGTGTATTGTGGTGATGTGGTGGCGTGGTGGTGGTGTAGTTGTGTAGTGTAGTGTGGTGGTGGTGGTGTGGTGGTGGTGGTGTGGTGGTGGTGGTGTAGTTGTGTAGTGTGGTGGTGTGGTGGTGGTGGTGTAGTTGTGTAGTGTGGTGGTGTGGTGGTGGTGGTGTAGTTGTGTAGTGTGGTGGTGTGGTGGTGGTGTCGTTAAAGAAGCAGGAAATTTTGCCCAACTAATTAGCTTCGCTCTTGAATTACTACCGTTTCAAACGGAACAATATGAGTTGAATGAACGGGAAACCAGCCAAGACCGTCCCAGGATGGGCGGCATTGCTCCTGCTTAATGTGGTGGAGGTGGTGGTGATGCTGTTGTTATTGTTGTTGTTGTTGGTGTAAGGGATGTGGTGGTGCAAGGGTTGTGGTGGTGGTGGCGATGTTGCAGTTGTCGTTGTTGTTGTTGTTGTTGGAGATGGTGACAGTGGCGGCATTGCTTCTCCTGTGGTGGAGGTGATGGTGTTGGGAGTGGTGGTGTTGTAGTCGTTGTTGTTGTTGGTGTTGTGTGTTAGTGGTGGTGTTGGGTGTTGTGGTAGTCTTGGTGATAGTGGTGGTGGCAATGTAGTTGTCGTTGTTGTTGTTGTTGTTGTTGTTGGTGGTGATGTTGGTGCGAGTGAGGTGGGAGTGATAGTGGTGGTGGTGGTGGTGGTGAGGATAGAGGGTGGTGGTGGTAGTGTTGGTGGTGAGGATGGAGCGCTGTTGAAGAAATTTTGGTGATTGTGGTCATGACCGTTTCGGTGGTGGTGGTGGTGGTGGTGAATACGTTAGGGGAGCTGGTTTGGTAAATGTGTTGTTCTTTTTGTTGTTTGTGATAGAGATAGAAGCGGAGGTGGTGGTGGTGGTGGTGTGTGTGTGGGGGGGGGGAGGGTTAGTGATGATGATTGTTGAGATCATTTTGGTTAGTAGTGAATGTAGTGTTGGGGGTGACAGTGGTTATGGAGGCTTTCCAGGTGAAACTCTTAACAGAACAGTGGTTTCACTACTACCGGTCACCATATTCCAATTTATCAATATTATTATTATTATTAATGTAGGGCGGTGGATTGGCAATATCGGTAGAGCGTCGGACGCCATGCTTTGCAGCATAGAGTTACGGCCCCTTGATCTGAGTTCAAATCCCACCGAGGTTAACTTTGCCTTTCATCCTTACGGGGTCGATAAAATAAAATACCAGTAACGAACTGGGGTCGATTTAATCGACTTTCCCCTCCCTCTAAATTACTGGCCTTGTGCCTATAATAGAAATCATTATTATTATTATTATTATTATTGTAGGGCGGTGGATTGGCAGTATCGGTAGAGCGTCGGACAACATGCTTTGCTGTATAGATTTATGGTCCTTTACGGTTTGAGTTCAAATTCCGCCGATGTTAACTTTGCCTTTCATCCTTACAGGGTCGATAAAATAAGTACCAGTAATGAACTGGGTAATTGCTGGCCTTGTGCCTAAAGTAGAAACAATTATTATTATTATTATCGTAGTAATATAGTTGTTATTGTAGTAGTAGTAGTAGTAGTAGTAGTTGTTGTTTGGTGTAGTAGAAACAAGAAAGACTATTGCAATTAAGTTGTTAGTATTTAGCTCTCATTAAGTAACTCTATAACTAAAGCCGTTCCATCCATGGATATCCAGTTTGTTTATCGACACAATGTATACATAATCTCCTTACCCACCGGCTACCTGTTTTGTATGGCAGTAGAATGTGATTTTATGGAGATTTAATTTTCAAATTTTTAGAATGTCATGGTGAAAGGCAAAGCTCATTTCGGCAGGATTTCAACTCATAACGTAAAGGGTGGTAACATAGTGCCTGACACTCTATCGGTACTGCAAATCCACTTCCCTTTGTTTCTGATTTTGGCACAAGGCCAACAATTTTGGTGGGAGGGAAAGTCATTTAAATCGACCGTAGTGTATTACTAGTACTTTATTTTATCGATATCATAGGGATGAAAGGCAAAGTTGACCTCGGCAGGAAATGAACTCAGACTGCAAAGGGCCGTAACTCTATGCTGGAAAGCATGGCGTCCGACCTTCTACCGATACTGCCAATCGACCGCCATTCGGGTATATAATAATAATAATAACTCAACAACAAAACTAATATCAACAAAAGACGAAAAATACCAACAACAACTGCAACAAGGACAACAATAACATATTTATTATATATAATAACAATACAATTACAATCAACGTAAGAAATATACAAAGACTATCAACAAGGAATCTTATAAACAAGAAACCTACTGCATTGTCTTTGGCTGAAGAAATTTGTAAATAGGGAGGAAAATTACATAGACGTTAGTTGTACAATTAATGTTGTATCTTGAATATAATAGTTACGGCGGTTTGTTTATAACTCACAAAGAAAAGGCTTATATATACATGGATTGATATGTATGTATGTATGTATGTATGTATGTATGTATGTATGTATGTATGTATGTATGTATGTATGTATGTATGTATGTATGTATGTATGTACGTATGTGTGTGTATGTATGTATATATGTATGTATGCATGTATGTACGTATGTAAAAATGTATGTATGTATGTATGTATGTATGCATGTATGTACGTATGTAAAAATGTATGTATGTATATATGTATGTATGTATGTACGTATGTAAAAATGTATGTATGTATATATGTATGTATGCATGTATGTACGTATGTAAACATGTATGTATGCGTGCGTGTATGTATGCATGTAAGTTTGTACGTACCTATTGATATCTATGTGTATGTATGAATGTGTATATATATATATATGAATGTGTATATATGAATGAACGTATGCATGTGTATATGTATATGTGTATGTATGAAGGTGTATATATATGAATGTGTATATATGAATGAGCGTATGCATGTGTATATGTATATGCGTATGTATGTGTATATATATATATATATGTATGTATTTGTGTATGTATGTATATACATACATAAGTATGTACGTATATATGCATCTATGTAAGTATTATGTATGTATTTATCTAAATATGTATGTATGTATATATGTATATGTGTGTATGTATATGTATATATATATATATGTGTATGTATTTGTGTATGTATGTATATACATACATAAGCACGTACGTATATATGCATCTATGTAAGTATTATGTATGTATGTCTGTATATAGCTATGTATGTAACTATATATGTATATATACGAGTTTATCTGTGTCTTTCTAAGGAAGCATCGGTATATATTTTTCTCTATATATTCCTATCAATGATTTTCAAATATTCATTAGAAAAACAGTGCACAACATTCAATACACACCTAACTATAAGATCTTTTATAAACAATAATTATATACACTTTCAATATAATACTAATATAACCTGAAAGTTCTAGTCTTATTATTAATATTATTTTTGGCTTGTCACTATATAAGTCATATGTAACTTCTCCAAACCTATTAATTGTTATTGTTCATATAAACCTATACATTATATATATACATTATACACACACACACACACACACACATATATATATATATATATATATATATATATATATATATATATATGTATATATATATATATATATACGTGTATATATATATATATATATATATGTGTATATCTATATATTTATATATGTATATATATATATGTATATGTACATATATATGTATATATATATACGTATATATATATATGTATGTATATATATATATATATATTCATATAACTAGCCAATAGACAAAAAATATATCAATAGTAACTCAACCGTTTGTCTTCTGCCAATCTTTCTCATTTACATATTTTTTGGTCCCCCCCCTCTCACTATATATATATATATATATATATATATATATATATATATATATATATTCACGCGTGTGTACGTGCCTATGTGTATGTCTGTTGGTATGTATACGTATGTATGATTGCGTGTTAATGTGTGTGTGTTTGCGTGCGTGCAAACTGAACAAAACGCCAATTAGAAGTTTATTACTTTCTTTATTCATTTATTTATGATTTTCTAATGTTTCTGAGTCAACGCAACTTTCACTTTCAAATAATATATATACTCATATATACAAATGACTGAATGGATTGTTGTTGTATTGAACGATGTGCATTCAGTCGTTGAAACAACGTAACTGCCCCCTTATAGAACAATATTATAAGAAGCTGAGTTTTGTTGGTAAAATTATAAACCTTACCTATACGAGAATGGAAAATAGAATCTTTAAAACAACGAATACTTCAGAGACGCTATATATTATATATATTTTAGATAAATGATCATTAGCATATTTAGTCCAGACTAAACTTCTCTTAGGCTAAACAGTATTACGGAAACTGTTAATTAAAGGTTTACTCTTTTACCTGTTCCAGCCATCCGGGTTACAGTACCGAGGTTTCCCAAGCGGTCACCCATCTAATTACTAACTAGGTTCGACGTTGCTTAACTCCGGTGATGGGACGAGAACCGATGTTTTCAGCGTGATATGGCGTACATGAAATAATATGCATATAAAATATCTATATTTAAACTAACATATATTTAAAATATATCCTGATAATATATTCTTCTTCCCGTTCTCCTTTCTTCTTTCTCTTTTGTTTGTCTACAGAAAACTTCAAAACGTACCACAGCTGGGGCTTTTCTCACTGTACTACCACTTGTTTTACAATATTTACCTAAACTAGTGAAGGCGCGTGGCTGGGTGGTTAGAGAATTGGATTCGCAATCAAGCAATATCTCTTTCTTAGAGCTATTTTGTTGTAAGAGACTATTTTGAGTTCCTAACTCAATATATACATTTAATATATTCGGCTCCGTTAATTTGTTGAGCTATTTCAAATGTCGAGTAAACCTGGCTGCTATTTTTAGTGATGTGGGTTTGTGAGACTCGCTAGGATGACATCTGCGCTGTTTTATATTTTATATATAGCATACATACATGTGTCTAGGATACTAATTCATCACCCACTGATGAGCTTGGAATAGTATTTCTATTCACAATTAACTTTGCGAAACAACAAGTTGTCTGGGTGATTGGTAGTTACCACATTTCCGGTTTGTATTTATTTTATTAATTTTTTCTTAAATTGAGACAAGCGAACCCAATTGTCTATAGTTAGCATTCTTTTCACCTTAGCGAATCAGGTCCCTTACGATTTGAACACATATATCCATATATCTGTGTTCGTTTTTCTTTTCTTTTATATTATAATATACGGCTCGGAAATATCTCTTTCTTATTTGTTATCTATTTCTATTTTTGTTGCAAGAGACTATTTTGAGTTCCTAACTCAATATATACATTTAATATATATATACTACACAGACACCCATATATATATGTGTTTGTGTGTGTGTATGTATATATATATACACACATATATATATACACAAATATATATATATATATATATATATATATATATATCTGTGTGTGAGTGTGTGGTGAGGGAAAGAAAATATATTTGAATTTATATGTCTATATCTATATTTGTGTGTATGTATGTGTTGGTCAATGTGTGAGTGTGTGTGTGTGTACATGTACCCAACATTATATCATATTAAAACACTTCACTCTAAGTATATAGGAATATACAATATATAATGTACAAGAGATACCCCTTATAATAACACTGCCCTACAAACTCACACATACACATTGTGAAAAACGCACATATATTTCTATGCTCATATGTATGCGTGTGTGGGCAAGCATTTGTTCCTCAAAATACTGATGTTTCTGTCTCTCTATCTATATGTATATAGTGTATGTATATACATATATACATACACACACACACACACACATACACACACACACACACACACACACACACACACACACATACATATATATATATACGTGTGTGCGTGTGCGCGCATATGTTCTTCGAAATATCGATGACTCTCTATATGTATATAATATGTATATATATATCTACATACCTATCTATATACCTATCTATATTATGTATATCCATATCTATGTCTATATCTATATGTATATCTATCTATCTATGTATCTATCTATATATCTATATATATAAATAAATATATATATATATATATATATATATATATATATATATATATATATATATATATATATATATATATATATATATATAAATATATATATATATATATATGTGTGTGTGTGTGTGTGTGTGTGTGTGTGTGTGTGTGTGTGTGTGTGTGTGTGTGTGTGTGTGTGTTTGTGTGTGTGTGTCTGTTTGTATGTGTCCTTGTGAATGCGGTGTGCGTGACTGTGTGTAAGCGTGCATTCTTTAATTCTACAAACATACATACATATGCCCTTATATAGAACGGGACACATTGCATTGCAGAACATATATATAAACACATGCATACAAATACCCATACAGAGAAGCAGAATTGGTCGGCAGCGTTAAGCAGAAAGATTCATACCATTACCTTTGTATAAGTTTATGAAGAATATTCAATAATCTTTGAGCCGAAAGACTAAAATCAAGAAGTGTTAACAACCGTAAGCAGTTTAATTATTCCTATTATAAACTAAAATGAAGTGAAATATAAAACCTAAGAGAACATAGTAGAATCTGCGAAGTCTTACTTTCACATCTCAGATTGACAAATACCTTACCTTACATAGAACAAAATGGAGGCGCGTGTACTATAATTATATTTCATATTTA
>OZ024748.1:12983075-12988075 GCA_964016885.1 Eledone cirrhosa
CACCATCATCATCATCATCATCATCTCGCGAACACAGCAGGTTATAAACCGAAACTATATTATTTCTTCACCAGAAAGCTGTCCGCAGTCTCCTTTAATATAATGACATTGGTCAGTTTAAATGTCCACATCTGACCTTTGACATTGGACAGATGACCAAACACAAGATAATTTGCTAAGGTCAATCATGAAATCAGGTGCTGAAGTTTAGTTTGGGAATCAATAAATTGTAAACATCGATCCTCTAGCATTGTATTTCAGACTTGCCAATAGACAATAGATTCAATGCCAGATAGATTCCCCATTTATATATATATACACACACATATATATATGTGTGTATATATACATGTATATATATAGATATATATACATATATATATATATATATATATATATATATATATATATATATATATATATATATATATATATATATATATATATATATATATATATATATATATATATATTATATATATATATATATATATATAGGTACGTAATTCCGGGTTGAATCGGAGGTAACCACAGTAAGTAAGGTACTCAATACATTGCAGAGTATAAAAGTTTTAATATAGAAGAGATTCCACAGGACTAGAACTGTTTCATTCTTTAGATATCATCAGGATTCCTGATCAGAGCAAACAACACGGACACTCTATCTCAAAATTATTTTTGAAAAGCATTTAGAAATGCGCAACCGGTAAAAACTTAAAAACTTAAAACCACAACTGAATACTAACCCATACAATCACTAATACTCTTTTATTCCTAATTAAACCATTTTTCAACTGTGAACAATTTGTCAGCATTTTCTATTCCGCTTACCAATATATATATATATATATATCCAAAATTAAGATAAATTAAATGAATTTAACCTAAATCAAAATTATGGGTGTCATGCCATAACGGCATGCGCCATATCACCCGGCAAATAAGCTCAAAGATTATCTCCTGTGATTATTCATGTTTATATATATGTTAATCAATTTCTAGTTATTATATATATATATATATATATATATATATATATATATATATATATATATATATATAACAACTAAAAATTGATTAACATATAAATAAACATATGAAACAATCACAGGGGATAATTTTTACAAGTGTTTAAGCACACATAGCTAGGTAGGTAACTAAATAAAGTTAACTAGAACTTCAAAAATAGATACCTTATAATATTATAAGGTATCTATTTTTGAAGTTCTAGCTATGTGTGCTTACACACTTGTAAACATTATCCCCTGTGATTGTTTCATATGTTTATTTATATGTTAATCAATTTCTAGTTGTTATAAAATGCTCGGACCTATTCATTAGAATCTTAGAGCTTATTCTACGGGTGATATGGCGCATGCCTTTCTGACATGACACCCATAATTTTGATTTAGATTAAATTCATTTTGATTTATCTTAATTTTGTATATATATATATATATATATATATATATATATATATATATATATATATATATATATATATATATATAGGAACAAGTATGACCCCTTCTGATGAAGGTTAACGCTTGAAATAGCAGGAAGAGGGTCTTAACGTTTCCGACGCTAGTCCTTCATCAGAAGAAAGAAAGAGAAATAAGATAGATTGAAGGGACGAGCGGGGTGGAATTTGAAAAAAAATGTCTTTAAATAAAAATAACAGGTCCTTTCATGTTGACATCTCTTGGAAAAAGTTAGGTAAGAGTGACACAATGACAAATGCGACCAGAGGCATGTTGCACCAGAGGCAGACTACAACAATGAAAAATACAGACAGGTTAAAGACAAACCTGAATACATACAGATTAACATTCGTCTTTAAGTATTTTTCGTTGTTGTAATATTATGGTGGAGCATGCCTCTGCTGGAGCATGCATTGTGGTGGAGCATGCCTCTGCTGGAGCATGCATTGTGGTGGAGCATGCCTCTGCTGGAGCATGCATTGTCGTGGAGCATGCCTCTGCTGGAGCATGAATTGTGGTGGAGCATGCCTCTGGTGGAGCATGCATTGTGGTGGAGCATGCCTCTGGTCGCATTTTTCATTGTGTTACTATTACCTAACTTTATGTATATATGGTCTTGACTTCGCTGCCTCACTCTCTCCGGCTCTCATATACATACATGCGCTTTTCGCGTTTCCCTCTTCGGTATTTTCTCTGCGTTAATTTCCCTTTATAACTTCCTATAGTTATTGACGCACTGGAGCTAGTTGTATTGTCTTTAATGCGTAGAAATGTCCGTGATCTCCAGCAGACAACTGATAATGGGTATGTCCCCCGTTTGTACATTCGACTTATTTCTAAGTATATATATATATATATATATATATATATATATATATATATATATATATATATATATATATATATACACACACATATATATATATATATATATATATATATATATATATATATATATATATATACACAGATATATATATATATGCAAAGGTTATATTTAATTTATTGGAATTCAGTAAACTTAAAAGTTTTATAACTGATATAAAGCACTCAACTAATAAGTGGAGTAAATATTCATTATATTAATAAATGGAAACTATATTTATAAAACCATAATTATTTTATTATATATATTTCAAGGGCAACCAAGACAAATTTTGGTGCGCTTTCATCAGATAAAATACAAAATTAGTTTTATAAATGTTGACATGCGGGTATGTCAACATTTATAAAACTAATTTTGTATTTTATCTGATGAAAGCGCACCAAAATTTGCCTTGGTTGCCCTTGAAATATATATAATAAAATAATTATGGTTTTATAAATATAGTTTCCATTTATTAATATAATGTATATATATATATATATATATATATATATATATATATATATATATATACACAGACACCCCTTTTCTGATTTCAATACTACCTTTAAAAATGAAAAATACTTAATACATATATAAAAGGAAATGACTTAATCGCCAGATCCTGTAAAGACACAATGTTTTAGTTGATCTTTCCATTGTTCATTCTCCTTGTCCAACGTAATGCATGTCAGAAAGAGGCAGACTTTGAAATCAGAATGCACAAAACCGGATCAAATACCAGTAAAATCTTCTGTCCAACATTTTAAAATGCTGTCAGTCTGTATGTATGAGAAATAGATAAAGAGATTGATAGTTAAAGATAGATAGATAGATAGAGAGAGAGTGAAAAGTGACAGAGTGAGGTGTAAATGAGAGAGAGAGAGGAGAGAGAGGGGAGTGAGTGATAGAGAGAAAGGAGAGAGAGAGAAATGAAATAGATAGAGTGACATATATACAGAGAGAGAAAAAGAAGATATATGGAGAGAAATGAGAGAGAGAGAGAGAGAAAGGTGAGTGATAGAAAGAAAGAGAGAGAGAGGGGGGGAGAGAGAGAGAGAGAGAGAGAGAGAGAGAGAGAGAGAGAGAGAAAGGTGAGTGATAGAGAGAGAGAGAGAGAGAGAAAGGTGAGTGATAGAGAGAAAGGTGATAGAGAGAGAGAGAAAGGAGAATTTGAGGAGAAATGAGAGAGAGAGAAAGGAGAGAGAGAGAGAGAGAGAGAGAGAGAGAAAGAGAGAGAAAGAGAAAGGAGGGTGATAAAAAGAAAAATCGAGGGAGAGAAATACGAGAGAGTGAGAATTGAGCGAGAGAGGGCTGGGTTAAGGTGTAGTAAGAAGAAAATAAGAGGAGGGCAGGGCACTGTGACATCCGGATAGTAAGTAAAGTTTGTGTCAATTATGTTTGGCATCAGTCTGTCGTTGTATGGCAGTTGACATTCAACCAAGGTTGACAACTCCATCTCCTTCTAAACCAACTACACCACCACCGCCGCCGCCGCCAGCTCCTCACTTTCCTGCCTTTTTCTGGTTAGCACCATGTCGTAAATGATGATCATCACCACTACCAGCAACACGACCACTATCACCTCCAGCAACACCAACAGTACCACCACCACCACCACCACCACCACCTCGCTAAACACTACCACTACCAGCACCACCACCAACACGATTAACACCACCACCACCACCACCACCACCACCAACAACAACAACAACACTATTAACACCACCAACAACAACAATCACCACTACCACCAACACCAACACCACCACCACCACCGACCAACACGATTAACACCACCACCACCACCAACAACAACACTATTAACACCACCAACAACAACAATCACCACTACCATCAACACCACCACCACCACCACCACTACCATAACCAGCACCACCACCAACACTATTAACACCACCAATAACAACAATCACCACTACCACCACCACCAACACCACCACCACCACCACCGACCAACACTATTAACACCAGCACCCCAACGAACACCACCACCACCACCAACAACAACAACAATACCACCAATACCCTCATCTATAGCTGAGTCAACTGGAGCAACGTAAAATAAAGTTTCTTACTCAAGAACACAACGCAAAGCCCCGTCCGAGAATCGAACTCACAACTTCGTGTTTGTAAGCCCGACGCTCTAACCACCAGGGATTGCAGCATGCTAAAGTAACTTTATAGTTAACACTTTTAAAATATTTGAGGACGGCAAACTTCTTTTCCAGTCAAACCTTAATAAATTTCTTCAAATATCCCTTGAAGAGCAAGGTGAGTGCAAAGAGGGACAAGATAACTTTGCGTTGCTTTATGGAACATGGACCCTAACAGTGAGATTGACGTGGCTGAATGGGGCCTACCCTGACTAAGCTTTACTAAACAAAGGTAAAGAAACCGTCAAAGGTCACGACATGGATAATCCAAGTTTTTGTATACGATTACCCTTGAATTACCTTAAAGTGCAGTCTCCAACCCATTTGGAACACTCCTAGTGATGGCTTTGTAAAGTTATCAAAGTTATCAAAGATATATATTACAATAACTATTACTATGAAAGGGTCAATTTCAATGGGCTTCGTGCGACTAACTAACCCGAGGGTTTTGATATTCCCCTAAAATACAGTTCA
>OZ024748.1:12993728-12996228 GCA_964016885.1 Eledone cirrhosa
GGCGATGGCGATGGTGATGGTGATGGGATGGAGATAGCGATGGTGTTGGGATGGGGATACTGATAGTGATGATGATGGTGATGGTGCTGGTGCTGATGGTGCTGATGGTTATGGTGCTGATGGTGATGGTGATGATATTCGCTGTGGTTGGTGAGTGTCCCTATACATTTTAAAGGAAATGGTAGTTTCAGGGCAGTTGGGTAAGCGGAACTTGAGCTTCTGTTCTTGCTACTGCTGCTGTTGTTGTTGTTGCTGCTGTTCTTACCATTATTATTGACAGTATTGTTGTTGTTGTTGTTGTTGTTGCTGCTGTTCTTACCATTATTATTGACAGTATTGTTGTTGTTGTTGTAGTGGAAGTTGCATTGTTGTTTTTATTTATTTACTTATTTAACACTATATTATTTTTGCTCTCCTTTCGGTGAAATTGTAGCAGAGAGGAAGATTTTGGAAATGGGGAAGAGGGAGAGGTTGGGTTTAAATGAGGTACGAGAAGAAGAAGAAGAAGAAGAAGAAGAAGAAGAAGAAGAAGAAGAAGAAGAAGAAGAAGAGAAGAGAGAAAAAGATGAAGAAAAAGAAGAGAAAAATAAGAAGAAGAAGGAAAAGAAGAAGAAGAAGAAGAAGAAGAGAAGAAGAAGAAGAAGAAGAAGAAGACTGGATGGTAGTGCATGGAAGAGGACGTGTGTGGGGGGGAGCGGATGGATAAAGAAGCGGCGCGGAAAGATGACTCGAGGAGGGAACACGAAGAAGAAGGTAGAGGAGGAGGAGGAGGGGGGTGGAATAGGGAGAAGGGGAGAAGGGAGAAGGGGAAGAAATAGATAGTTAAGAGGGAAAAGGATGGTAACGGAAGATAGGGTGTATGTGATGAGGGGGCCGGGATAGGTGGCGGGTAGGGTGAAGGGAATGATGAAGGAGCAGAAGGAAGATGGTGGAGTTGATGGTAAAGGGAGAAGGATGCGCACAATTTGCTTTATATAGATATTTTTGTGTTTTGTTTAGTGTTTGCATGTTTCGTTTGATTTTTCTTTTGATTTTTTTTCTTTTCTTTGTCTTTCGTTTCCATCGAAGTAATTGACTTAAGTTTGTTTTCGGCAATGTCTGCATGATTTGGAAACTCCGACACTACCTTTTATGCCATCATTACAACCATCACCACCAACACCACCACCACCACCACCACCAGCAAGTCCACCATCGCCACCACCCCACGACAACCACCATCACCATCACCACCAACACCACAACCACCAAGTCCACCATCGCACCGCCCACGACAACCACCATCACCATCACCACAACACCACCAACACCGCCACCATCGCCACCACCCCACGACAACCACGATCACCATCACCACCAACACCACCACCACCAAGTCCACCATCGCCACCACCCCACGACAACCACCATCACCATCACCACCAACACCACCAACACCGCCACCATCGCCACCACCCCACGACAACCACCATCACCATCACCACCAACACCACCACCACCAAGTCCACCATCGCCACCACCCCACGACATCCACCATCACCATCACCACCAACACCACCACCACCAACAATACAACCACCTCATCCAGCAGCACCACCACCAAGTCCACCACCACACCGCCGCCACCACCACCACCACCACCAAGATCATTACCACTACCACCACCAACACCACCACATCCATCACCATCACTACCATCACCAACACCACCACCTCCAACACCGCCACCAGCACAACCACCATCACCACCAGTACCACCACCACCACCACCACCACCACCACCACAACAACAACAACAACAACAAAAAGTACCACCACCACCACCAGCACAACAGCAACACCACCCCTATCACCACCAACACCACTACCACAACCACACCAATATTACTACTACAAGTACGAATAACAACACACCATCACCATCATACTATCACCAACACCATGAATACCACCACCACCACCAACACCACACCCCACTATCACCACCACCAACACCACCAACAACAACATTAATCGCAACTCCACTATTACGAACAACAACAACAGCACCTATCACTACAACCATGACAACTAACATCATTATATTTACTACTACCACCACCACCACCACCACCAACAACAACAACAACAACAACAACAACAACAACAACAACAACAACAACAACAACAACAACAACAACAACAACAACACAACAACAACAACAACAACAACAACAACATCACTACGAATAACAACAGCAACAACAACAACATCAATCACAACCATCATCAATACTAACATCATTATAATTACCGCTACTATCATAGCTGACTATAAAGGAGTGATGCTAGAGCTGTGAAATCTTGGATGCATTAATTTCAACTCTTATTACTAACTGCATTGTTTCTTAACAGATACTATATTGAAAACTAAGCCTCAATCGGTTATTCCAAGAGAGTATCTTGGTCATATGTTGACTACGAAGGAATGATGCTAGAGCTGTGAAATCTTGCATGCATT
>OZ024748.1:13016228-13023728 GCA_964016885.1 Eledone cirrhosa
TTTTGTGCTGTGTCCAAGACACCATAGTATGCGTGTTAGAACGCGTGGTCTGAAGTGGATATGAAGGCATTTATGAACGAGTGTGTGTTATTGGTAGCAGAGGAGTTAATTGTGCTTAGGTGGAACATTAACTATTGTTCACGACAATCCCACTACACAGAAGTCCCATGGTATTCTATACACATATAGAAAGTGATATGAAGATGATTGTGTCTAGAAGAATTGAGAAAAGAGACGAGGTTATGACACTTCGATTAAACAAATACACATCGAATTTAGTGCTTAAATAGTCAAATAATTATTTAAATTTTATTCATAACAGATATATGAAGATATAAGTCATGTAGTCTTAAAGGAATATATATATATTAGTTCATTTCGACGCTATATAGAACGTCGATATTTGCTAATCTCTCACACATTTCTTTAGTCTTTCTTTAGTCTCCATATATATATATATATATATATATATATATATATATATATATATATACATATATATATACATATATATATATATATATATATATATATATATATATATATATATATATATATATATATATATATATATATATTTATATATATATATTTATACATATATATTTATATATATATATATATATATATATATATATATATATATATATATATATATATATATATATATATATATTTATATATATACATATATATATATAAATATATATATATATATATATAACGAAGGAAATGTGGTAATATACCAGATGGACCATAACGCACCAAAGTACCAGAATTAGCCGTCGAAACGGCTTGAGCTCAGCCGTCGGGGTCCTACTCGTTCCTATATATATATATGTATATATATATTTATATATATATATATATATATATATATATACATATATACATATATATATATACATATATATACATATATTATACATACACACATATATATATTTATATATATATATAAATATAAATATATATATATATATATATATGTATATACACGCACACACACACACACACACACATATATATATGTGCGTATATGTGTGTGCATGAAAGCATATATGTACAGGGAGAGATTATCTCATCGGATTCTGTTCTCTGACTTTGCAAGATATTCAACCATCTGCAATTCATTGATAGCTGTGCTAAAGAAGAACATTCTTAATCTCATAAATATCCATTTAACCTAACATTAACTGCTGGTGTCATTCTCTCACTTCTCACACACTATCAAATTCCCACAAATATATTTCTACGATAAGACATATTTTTCACGGAAGATAACTTCATTAAATTGTGTGGAAATAAAAAAATTCAATAAATAAGAAAGAACAATAAAACAAACAAAAATACACAATAAATAATAGAAATGATTCGAAAAAGTAAGATAAACCAACTGCGAGAGGAAAAATGAGCAATAATAAGAACCCAAATAACAAAAATAAACAAACTAACCAAGAAGAGTGTAATATGATAAAATCATTTATCCTACTTTCACTTTCGCCAATATCATATATATATATATATATATATATATATATATATATATATATATATATGATATATGTATATAAATGCATGTATATATATGTATATATATATATATATATATATATATATATATATATATATATATATATATATATATATATATATATATATATATATATATATATATATATGCATATATATCATATATACATATATACATATATACATATATACACTAACACACATGTTTGAGTAAGATAATGTGATTATATATATATATATATATACATACATACATACATGCACACATATATATATATGTGTGTGTGTGTGTGTGACTGCGTATGTGTGTGCATGTATATCTCTGTAAGTGTGATACTGTGTGTGCGTGTGTGTATATGTGTGTCTGTGTGTGTGTGTGTGTACAGGTGTGTGTATGTATGTAGACATAAATTCTCGCCAACGTTTAGTTTATTTCGTTTCGTCTCATTTGTCTCGGTGATCAATTGGAAAATGTTGAAGTTGGCAGAAAATTCGTCAATGTTCCACACAGAAACAAAATGTCTGCGAGGGAGAAAATGAAACAATGAAAGAATCACATGTAGAATTCCACTGAAAAGAAATAACTCTTCTGAATTGAACTCTATCTATCTATCTATTTATGAAAGATGGGTGAAAGTGGCGAGAATGGCCCGTGTGAATGGGCCTTCACTCTACATCAGACTATAGGTGAGGAAGAGGAAAGATCAAGGGAGCACCCCCTCTCTGTGTTCCTGAGGAGAAGGGTTGCACACTTTTTTTCGGGGGTGTGTGCGGCCTCCCAAGGCGCCTCCTCCCTATGGAGGATTTTGTTATAAAATTTATTTTGTTATATTGTATTTTATTTTTATACTTTGTTATTGCCTCCTCCATATTGAGGACGCCTTGTTATGTAAACTCCGCCCCATTGTACTTGTCCCACTTTTGATGCCCTGGTGGCAAATAAAAAGAAAGTTATCTATCTATCTATCTATCTATCTATCTATCTATCTATCTATCTATCTATCTATCTGCATATCTATCAATCCATCTATCTATATACACGCTCTTGAAGTTAAGGGTTGTTCTATCGACGGGGTATTAAACAACCCATTTGTGGCGCCTCCTCCCTATTGGGGATTTCGATTGTTATATTTGTTTGTTTCATATTTTTACACGATTGTATGTAAAGTCCCCGGCATGTGTCTTTGTTTGGTACCCTTTTCTTGTGCGCCCTTGTGGCTAATAAAGTAATATATCTATATACAGTAATGATAAATACAAAGAGCAAAATTATATATATATATATATATATATATATATATATATATATATATATATATATATATAAGGGCGGTGCGTCAGCATGGCCTCAGCCGGATGGCTGGAACAGGTAAAAGAGTACAAGAGTATATATATATATATATAAAAATATATATATATATATACCCTAAGTATTGAGTACTTTGATGCGTTATGGTCCATCTGGTTCCTTACCACAACACCTTCATTATATATATATATATATATGCAATGATATTAAATAAATGGAAACTATATTTATAAAACCATATTTATTCTATTATATATATTTCAAAGGTACCAAAAATTACCTTTGAAATATATATAATAGAATAAATATGGTTTTATAAATATAGTTTCCATTGATTTAATATCATTGCATATATATATATATAACGAAGGCGTTGTGGTAAGGAACCAGATGGACCATAACGCATCAAAGTACTCAATACTTAGGGTAGTAGAGTGAGTAATAGGAGAAAGTATGACAGAAATAGCCGTCGAAACGGCTTGAGCTCTGCCGTCGGGTTCATACTTTCTCCTATATATATCTATATATATATATATAGATACACACACATAGATACATATGTGTGTGTGTATATACACATATGTGTTCATGTGTGTGTAGTTGTATGCTTGGATGTTCAGTGGTAACCGATATATTAGTGATGGCAGTGACTGGTCATTTAGAACCACTGGAAACCAATAGAAACCATTGGATTGTCGGAGGATTCTTGAGGAACCAGCACACCCCCAACAGTCTGTAACCTAATTTTCAATGAGATTCTAAATTTCCAATTTCCTGTATAAGTAATTAATTTAAAAAGACGTTTATTATTCATTCGTTGTTATCAATTTCATATCTTTATAGCTGTTGTTGTTGTTGTTGTTGTTGCTGTCGTTGTTGTTGTTGTTATTTTTGTTGTTGTTGTTGTTGTTGTTGTTATTTTTGTTGTTGTTGTTGGTGGTGGTGGTGGTGGGGGGGGGGTATTTTTGTGTTGTGGTTGTTATCAATTTCATATCTTTATAGCTGGTGTTGTTGTTGTTGTTGCTGTTGCGGTTGTTGTTGTTGTTGTTGTTGTTGTTGTTGTTGTTGTTGTTGTTGTTGTTGGTGGTGGTGGTATGTGTGTGTGGGGGGGGGGATTTGTGTTGTAGTTGTTATCAATTTCATATCTTTATAGTTGTTGCTGTTGTTGTTATTTTTGTTGTTGTTGTTGTTGGTGGTGGTGGTGTTGGTGGTGGTGGTGTTATAGGAATTTTTGTGTTATGGTTGTTATTGGTGAATTTGTTGTTATTGTTGTTGTTGTTGTTGTTGATTATGTTGTTGTCGTTATTTTTGTTAATGTTATTGCTGTTGTTATTGTTGTTGGAACTGTGTCTGTTGTGGTTGCTTTTGGTGTCTTTTTGTTGTTGTTGGTGTTATTATCATTGTTGTTATGGTTATTATTGTTGTTATCGTTGTTATTGTTGGTGCAGGTATTTTTGTTGTGGTTTATCAGAGCCTTTTCTGTTTTTTTTTTGTTATTTGTGCAGGTGGTCGTGATGGTGTTGGTGACTGCTGTGATTGTGATGGCTTTCATGTTACTGTTGTTATTGGTGGTGATGTGGTTTTGTTGTAGTTTCATTGGTGTTGTCGTTGTTGCTGTTATTGTTGGTAGAGGTATTTTTATTGTTGTAGCTGTTGGTATCTTTTTTTTATTTTGTTTGCGTTGTTGTTGTTTGTGCTGGTGGTTGTGATGGTTTTGGTGATTGTGGTGTTTCTAGTGGTTTTGATATTGATGGTCTTATTGGTGGTGATGTTGTTGGTATTGTTGTTATTGGTGGTGATGTTGTTGGTATTGTTGTTATTGGTGGTGATGTTGTTGGTATTGTTGGTGCTTTTGGCGTCGGTGTTATTGGTGTTAGTGATATTATTGGTGTTGTTACTGTTTGTTGTTGCTGTTACTCTTAATGAAGTTTTTGTTATTGTTGCTTATTTTTGCTTCCATGGTTGCTGTTATTGCTATTGTTGTTGCTATTGTAGCTGCTGTTATTGCTGTTGTTGTTGTAGTTGTTGCTGTTGTTGCTGTTGTAATTGCTGTTGTTGCTATTGTGGTTGTGTTGTTGGAGATGTTGTGGTTGTTGTTGTCATAGTTTTTATTGTAATAATTGAATCTGATATGTTCTATATTTTGTTGTTGTTGTTGTTGTAATTGTTGTTGTTGTTGTAATAAGTGATGTTGCTGTCGTTGTTGTTGTTGTTGCTGTTGTTCGTGTTGCTATTCATTATTTCGTCTCATTGCCAAAATGTACGTGAAATTAAATCCAATATTTTATTTTACTTTTATTAGTTACTGATAAGTATACACACACACACACACACACACCCATTCACACATATTCATACACATACAAAAATACGCACACACACACACACACACAAACACACGTATACACACATATATATATATATATACATACACATAAACACATACAAGCGTGCACATATATAAAAGATGGGACGCGTGTATGTACGGTATATATGTATATATATATAAAAGATGATACGCGTGTATGTATGTATGTATTTAGAAACATATACTCACACAGAAGCACACACATATATATATATATATATGTGTGCTTCTGTGTGAGTATACATATATATATATATATATATATATATATATATACATATTTACCCTATATATATATATATATATACACATATTTACCCTATATATATATATATATATATATATATATATATATATATATATATATATATATATATATATATATATATATATTATATATATATATATATATATATTTATATATATATATATATATATATATTTATATATATATATTTATATATATATATATATATTTATATATATATATTTATATATATATATTTATATATATATATATATATATATATATATATATATATATATATATATTTATATATATATATATATATATATATATATATATATATATATATATATATATATATATATATATATATATATATATATATATATATATATATATACTCAATATACATAAGTGTATTCTATCGATTTGAAATCAACTGTAGTTAATTATGTTAGGAATTATTTATTTTTTCATTCCAAATTAGACAAAAATAAAACTAATAAAAACATTAATAAGTGAGAATATTTAAAATGGCAGAAATGTTAGAAGGAAGAATTTAATATTAATATACTTTGGGGTATTTCATTCTTACAATTTTATCTATTGTGGTAATTTTCCACCGATGTTGAATTTGATTTTCATACATCTGGACCCAACAAATATAGGGTGTCCCCAAAAATGTATACACATCATCATCATTATTACAGGTCCGCTTTTCCTTGCTTGCAAGGGTGGGACGGGGCCTTTTCAGCATAATTTGTTGGCATTAGTATACAGGTTGGATGCCCTTCCTATCACCAGCACCACTTTATAGAATGGACTGGGTGCATTTATTCGTGCCACCAGCACTAGAGAGGTTGTCTTACTGTACTCAGGGGCCCTCTCCTCCCCATATTTATTATAATGTTGTTGAAGTATGTAAACGTTTTTGAGTGACACCCTGTATATGTGATCTGTCATGCAATGGACTTCATTCACTTATCTCTAACTGGGGTTTTCTGTTTCCCCCCAACCTCACAGCAACGAGAGACTATAATCTTCCATTTTTCTCTATGTATGGAAAGTTTTGGTGCTTGAAGCCAGATTGTATTACATCTGTGCTGGTCATATATTGGTGTGGATCTCCTTGTCTTCTTTGGTCAACCCTTTTGTCTTTTCTCACCAGCTGGCAACCAAGACATTGCAGCTCTTGCTCGTATATTGTCCCCCATTCGTATGACATGCCTTGCCAGCTCCATTTTTCTACTCTGATGACAAAATTCAGGCGTGTAACATTGTCTCTACGAAGCGTATCATCGTTTGCAATCGTGTCTTGCAATCTAATGTACTGAAAAATACATTAAGTTACGGGTTTTCATATTTTTTTTTGTCTCGGAACACATATCAAACCTCGATGGTCACTACCTCAGTCACCTCCACCATCAACATGTAGGAGGTTATTTACCTCATGTGAATTGGTAAAACTGTTAGAAGTTCTGACAAACACTTTGCAATATTTCTTTCGGCTCTTTACATGTTAAATTCCCATATCGCTGAGGTCTACTTTGCTTTTCATCGCCTCTACGTTAATAAAACATTGAATTAAACAGAAACTCATTTAGAGAGAAATTTAATCATATATAAGCACTATATAATATAATAGTCGGTCACTATATATAATGCTTGAGAAAATTGAGGTAATTACACTTAAAGATGGAATACTGTGGATAGATGTGCTTCTCTCCAATTTCTTCCTTCAATTTTGGGGGAGGACAAAATCAATTAAATAAATACCAGTACGTGACTGGTACTTTCTTTTATCGACCCCGTAATGATAAACGGCGGGATTTGAACTCAGAACGTAAAAGACCTAACACTATGCCACCAAGCAAGGCGTCCCATGCTCTACCGGTACTCCCATTCTAACCATCCTATGAACAACTATAATGAAATATAAGGAAATGTAAGGTAAACCTATCAAATTGAGGAATACACAATGAAATAACGTAGGTTTCTGGAATTAGATGTAAATAAATATGTTATATGTTGTTGTTTTTATGT
>OZ024748.1:13033728-13038728 GCA_964016885.1 Eledone cirrhosa
CGTTTATGGGATAAGCAATTTAAAAATAATGAAAATGTTGAGAATGGTAATTGTTTCGGTATACAACTATTCTGCTTTCATTTTTTTCATTCACTTCCTTAGTCCCATGTGTGTACATATATGTGTATATATATATATATATATATATATATATATAATCCTATGTGTGTACATATATATGTATTTATATATATATATATATATATATATATATATATATATATATATATATATATATATATATATATATGTATATATATATATATGTATATATATATATGTAAATATATATATACATACAAACATACATGTATACAGGCATATATATGCATACATACTTACGTACTTACATACATACATATATACATACGTACATTCATTCATACATATATACACATATACATACATAGATGCATACATAAATACACATACACACGCACACAGACATAGACACGCACACACACACACACATATATTATATATATATATATATATATATATATATATATATATATATATAAATGAAATTATAGAAAAAATAAATATATATATATATATCCATATACTTACATACCAGGATTTGTGCTGAATATGGGTTTCATATGTATGTACACACACACACACACACACACACATATATATATATATATATATATATATATATATATATACATAAATACATACATATATACTTACTTACATCTTACATACATAGATACATAAAACATAGTTATAAAATTTATAACTCTTTCAAACGGAAAGTCTCAGCATATTCAGCACAAATACTCGCCATGAACACTTTTACAGAAATAAACAAAACCAAACATAAAATACGTTTCAATTCACGTCTCCCTGCTTCTTAATTAAAATAAAATACCTCTGTATATCTAGGTGCATACTTTATGTGCATGTATACGATATATATATATAGGTACCTTCCTCTTTAAACCATGAATTTACTGAATCACCTTTCATATATATATATATATATGTGTGTGTATATATATATATATATATATATACACATATGTACATATACATGTGCATATAATGATATGTGTGAGAGTGTATACGTGTGTTTCAACGCGCAAAGATGTATATAGAATGATATATTTTCACATATAAAGCAAGTTGTTCCATATCTGCAGGTTTTTACGTGCAGTTCGGTGCAAGGTGAAACACTAAAATTTTCTGAAATCATAAACAGACCATACATACATACATATATACATACATACCTACATATATACATAATATACATACATTTATACATACATTTATACATACATTCATATATATATATATATATATATATATATATATATATATATATTTACATATATATATATATTCATATATATATATATTCATATATATATTCATATATATATTCATATATATATATATATATATATATATATATATATATATATATATATATATATATATATATATATATATATATATATATATATATATATATATATATATATATATATATATATATTTATATATATATATATATACATAAATATATATGTATATCTGATAAACCTGTGAGCGTGTAGGTGGAACATCGGAGAAAGTCGACTTACTATTTAGGCATAATCAATGAACACACACACACACACACACACATACATACATACATATATATATATATATATATATATATATATATATATATATATATATATATTTATAAATCAGGATAGAATCAGTCTCCAATTACCCAAATATATTCTATAATGTTTTAGTATGAATTCCTGTCAGAGTTCAATGACCGGCGTGTGTATTATTTTTCACGGCAGCCTCCTCCTCCCATTTTGGGGACAGTGTGAGATTTTCTTTCGAACTGCAGGACTTACAACTTAACAGCTCCTTCAAGCACTGATGGTGATTATCGCAAAATATTGATGTTGATTTAGTTATTAATATAAATATTATTGGGTTACCCACTGAAGATTTATAAGTGCCCACTTGCATAAGAATCCATTGATCTTACACAAGCTTCTACATAACTTGGTATAACTTCACCCACCATGTAGAAATCTTATAATGAAACGATTCGTTTGGGAAATGAGATCTTTAATATATCTCATATAAAATAATACAGCCAATTATCCACACAATACAATATAGTTAGCACTCCAAACGTTTAATTGGGAACATACTCCGGTATTTCCTAATGTTTGTTGAGTGAGTTGGAATTTGGTCGGAGTATCGCTTTTAGCTTTCTCCGATTATGTTATATATATATATATATATATATATATATATATAATATATATAGTAATAATAATAAATGTGAAGACTAAAAGCCAAAGAGGGTTTGATAAGTATAAATATATATCAAATATATAAGAAACCTAGAGCAAATATTTATTAAAAATTCAACCAATATTAAAATTTAGCCAATTTATTAAAGTTTAACCAAAGAATCGATGCTTTCACCCATTACGGGATCTTCTGAATGTGTATATACTTTTATATATATATATATATATATATATATATATATATATATATATATATATATATATATGACAAGATAGAGGGTGTGGTAAGATACCAGGTAGACCATAATGCACCAGAGTACTCAATACTTACGGTAGTAGAGTGGGTAATATGAAAGGAGTCAGGACCCCTACAGCTGAGCCCCGACTGTTCGGATCTATCTGTCGAAACGGCCGGAGCTCAGTGGTCAGGGTCCTGACTCTTTTCATATATATATTTATATATATACATAAAAAAATAAATATATATATAACGTGCGCCTATAAAACTTCACTAATCACAAGTGTTTTTTAAGCTTCATATCATGTATCCCTATTTTATCTGATGAGAAGGCAGATATCATCCCATGGTGATATTTGTTTTTGAAATGCGCATAATAAAGTACTTGGAACTCTTTTAACCATCTTTTGATCTTATATTATATACATATATATATATATATATATATATATATATATATATATATATATAACGGCGATGAATTAGTTTTGTGTGTTCTGTTATTAATTCTGGCAATATTATTACACAAATATGATCCTCCCCAAGTATAACAACACACATATATATATATATATATATATATAGTTTTAATATAGATGAGATTCTACAGGACTAGAACTGTTTCATTCTTCAGAAATCATCAGGAATGATTTCTGAAGAATGAAACAGTTCTAGTCCTGTAGAATCTTATCTATATTAAAACTTTTATACTCTGCTATGTATTGAGTACCTTACTTACTGTGGTTACCTCCGATTCAACACGGAATAACGTATATATATATATATATATATGCACGCGTTGTGTGTTATGAAATGTTCTTGTCACTTCTCCTTCTACTCAGAATTCCCTCATACCTTTCCTGTCCCTTCTCTCACTTCTCCTCCTAACATATATTCTCTAAAATCTCCCACTTTCCCTTACACATGAGCCAGCCGCTTACATCAATAAAACAGATTTCAAAGCCCTAAAATTTGACATAGTCAATGCTGTAGTTTTATTGCTTGTACGTCTGCTGTGAACAACTTGTCAGATGCTAGTTTCTGTCAAGAGGATAGCAATTTTCCGGACTGTTAACTCTATTATCCGGAATATTGTTGGATCTCCGTCAGTCTACACGATAAGCGGTTACATTTGTTTGATAAACGGAATAACCTTTTCGTGCAATTAACGTGGAAGTTATCCGAGCATATCTGTGGACATGTTTACGTGTCTATTTGTGTGTATGTGTATATGTGTGTGTGCGCGTCTTTGTGTGTGTGTGTGTGTGTGTGTGTGTGTGTGTGTGTGTGTGTGTGTGTGTGTGTGTGTGTGTGTGTGTGTGTGTGCGTATTTGTCTGTGCGTGTATGTGTATGTGAGAGTGTGTCGGCACTCCGTCTGGGTCGATGGAGAGCGGTTCTCCTGAAATAAACGTACATTGTTTTCCTTTGTTTAAAAAAAAAAAAAAATGTCGAGACTCTAAAAAGAACTTATACACGAATTCTGATGCAGTCTCACCTTAAAGTCTACTGACGAAGGGTTTTTTCATCCGAAATATTAAAACAAGTAAATAAAATAAAAGTTGACACATCGACATCAACTTTAACTTCAATTTATTCTAAAATCTACCGTCCATTTTGCATTGCCGTAGCCTTCAAATAACACACACGCACACACAGCGTTAACATATTCCTTCCATATACTGTACCGGTTGTGTTGTTATTTATGTTTACCTTATACATACATACATACACACACACACATACACATACATATATATTTATATATATGCGTGTGTGTGTGTGTGTGTGTGTGTGTGTGTGTGTGTGTGTGTGTGTGTGTGTGTGTGTGTGTGTGTGTGTAGATATATAGATATATAGTTGTATAGATATATAGATATATAGAAAAATAGATAGATAGATAGATAGATAGATAGATAGAGGGAGAAAATGGGGAGTCATATAGTGAGGAAGAGAGAGAAAGCGAGACAGACATACCCAGCAAATTGACTAACTTTATTTTTCTCCTTCTCTGTATCTTATTGGTTATTTATTTGTCTTCGTCAAAGCCTTAGAGGAATGAAAACCAAACGAACGTTACTAATTACTACAAAATACATTTAGTCCGCAAACTGTAAAATGTCTGCCAAATCAAATGACATCAACATTTGAAACATTACCAAGCGTCGCCTTATTCTTAAAAACAAATAAAGGAAAAGAAAATCAAAAAGTATCTAAGACTGATGAGCAGAAACTAGTTTGTGCTCATCAAATGAAGCAAGAATTATACGAATTAGATTGATACATAGATTGATAAACATAAATACCTTTGAGATATCAGCTATAATTATCTGAGCCATCCCTGTTTAAATATCTGATGTGCAGCGCTCTTTAATGGCGTCGGCTACAGCTTCCATCTTTTTTCCTTCAGAAACTACGATGCTAATGTATAACCAATAGTACAAGTTAAATACTATATTAAACTCCCTGTTTCTCTCGCCTACGC
>OZ024748.1:13058728-13063728 GCA_964016885.1 Eledone cirrhosa
ATTTATCTAACGTAATTTTAACAAACATAAGAATAATTAACATTTTAGTAGTAGTAGTAGTAGTAGTAGTAGTAGTAGTAGTAGTAGTAGTAGTAGTAGCAGTAGTAGTAGTAGTAGTAGTAGTAGCAGCAGCAGCAGCAGCAGCAGCAGTAGTAGTAGTAGTAGTAGTAGTAGTAGTAGTAGTAGTAACAATCATACTATTTCTGAAAAGAACGAAGGCATCACCCCATCTATAGTTTAGGAGGAATATATTCAATCACACCTCTCCCTAATACTTCAGCGCTGCAGTGTCTTTACTGAGAAAGAAATTACTATTGAAATAAACGCTATACACAATAGCACATCAAGGAAGAGAAAATATATTTGGTTCATCCCATCCTATTAGATATATATAACTGCAATTATATCTAAGACATTCCTTTACATTATTAATAACTCATTTTCCAACCACACAGAACATTTCAACATACATTGTGTGAATGAAAATATATGATTTTCGTCAGGAAAATGTTACCTTCAAGACACCATAACCAGTGTGTAAGGTTTACATATAGCCATTCACACCATCACCCAATGTGTAACTATAGAACTTCTTTTTACTCATTTAGAAGATCTTGAAACACCCAGGCTGTAATATAGAGAGTAAGCATAACACACGTGGATAGCAAGATTAAACACTATCAACGTATATACTCTTTTGAGTCAAGGAATAGAGAGAATTCAATAACTTTACAGAGTCTGCTTGGGAATTAATCCATAGTTGGATGGAAATTGTATCCATAACCTGGAGCATCATAAACAGACTACGTCCATACACCAATGGCACCAGTAACTGAAAACTATGTTTAATTAAGCAATTGCAGATTCGTTAATATTTAATTAAGCAATTGCAAGTTCGTTAAATATGAGATTCGATGTTTCGTTTTTTCTATTTCCAGAGAAGACTAATATTTCCTGAAAATATCTTAAAATAATGCTCACAAAATTTGTCCTATAAATAGAAAGTGATCAACTCATAAGAAATATCTGTTAATAGTAATAACATTCAAGTCGACATCTTTGGATATTGCCAAGATTGTCCTATATGTGGGAGTAGTGTCCCTTTGTCAGATTCACCTAAGATTTGCAGAGAGCTAGTAGTTGATTTAAGGCTGCAAAACATTCTGATCCTGACAAGTAAAACAAATCTTCGGAGTGCAAGCAGAGCTATATTATGTGCATTCGTTAGATGTACTCGGTAAGATAGAGTCCAATAATTTGTGGCATCCTTGCATATTCTACATATTCTAGTCGTGTGCTGTTCATATTTAGCGGAGTGAAGGGGGTAAGGTTTTCGTGGTTAATATAGTGACAGTGACTATGAACGAGACACAATTAACATTGCTATATTGGAGAATGTCTTTCGAGGTCATTGTCCGGTGTAGCGGGAAAACATTGCGTCAGGTGTCTAGATTGCATAAATATGATGTTTGTGCATAGAAAGTTAAGGTATGTTTAAGGAACTATTACTTACATAGGAGATGATCACAAATAGTTCGTTGAATAATAGGAAGATTAATGTAGGAACACTGAGGCTCAAATCAAAATGGGGGATACATCAAGGTAAAAAAGAATGCACGTGGAAAGTTTATTTCCGAGCACAAGCTTGGATAAGGTGCTTTTCTGGAAGATCGGTTCTTTGCAGACAGGTCTCTACTCTCGCCGCTATTAATGTTGTCTAAGGGAATATAAGGGGCCGATGCAGGTTGGGACCCGTGTTATCATTACACAAGCTTTTCCAGCCTAGTAGACCGAGGGAAACGTAGACTAAAGATTTATGGTCCAGTAATTTGTGCGTTGGGCATGGAATCATATATATAGTGATAATTTCCATTCCTAGACCGAGTGATGGGATGCATCTTGAGCACAGAACCGTCCAGGTACATACATTAAAATATACACACATATTCGAAATAACCATTGTCTTGATTATGTATGTGTATGTAAAAGATAATTTGGTAGTTGTTGTTGCTGTTAACCACTAAGTTACTTCTGAACAATTAGACCTACGACCAAATGTAGAGTAGGCCATGCGAGAATTAAGGTAAATCAATAAGAAAACAGGGTGGTACGTAGTTAAATAGGAGGGTGTGGGTGTCATGCTAAGTACGATTCTGGGTAACATAGCTGGGTGTGTATATATATATATATATATATATATATATATATGTATAAATAGGTGCTTATGTGTGCAAAGGGTGTTTACAATATCATTCAATCATTAGGTGATATATATATAGACACAAGTTTATATATATATATATATATATATATATATATATATATATATATATATATATATATATATATATATAGGGGACAAAATGAAGTAAAAGAAGAAAATTTTAAATAAAAGAGAAAGAGTGAGAGGGAGAGAGAGAGAGAGAGAGAGTATGAAAGAGAGAAGCAAAAAGAAAGACACAGAGACAGTGAGTGTTATTTAGTGAGTATATAAGAAATATATTTACAGAGGGAAGGAAAGAAAATACACATATATATATAGAGAGAGAATGAGAGAGAAAGAAAGTTAAACTAAGTTAAAAAGAGATAAAAGAAAGAAAAAGTAACAAAGAGCTAGAGAGAATTTGGAGAGGATGACAAATAAAGTCTGCTAGAGAGAGAGAGAGAGAGAGAGAGAGAGAGAGAGTTTGAGACGGAGAAGGAGAAAGAGGGGGGGGAGAGAAAAGGGATAGAATGATAGAAAGAGGGAGAACGAAAGAGAGAGAGAAATAGAGAGAGATAGGGGAGCATAAAGATATAAGAGAGAGAGAGAGAGAGAGAGAGAGAGAGAGAGAGAGGCAGAGTAAGGAGGATTAAAATAGAGAGAACATAGCCTGGTAGAGAGAAATATATATATATATATAGATAGAGAGAAAGAGAGAGAGAGAGAGAGAGTGTGTTTGTGTGTGTGTAGCGAGATAGAGAGAAAGAGGGAGAAGCACAGAGAATTTGAGAAAGGGTGAAAATAAATATACAAAGAGAGAGAAGTATGTAACATAGTACGAAAGAAAGATAAAGAACAAAGAGGGAGTGCAAAAGAGAAAGGCAGAGATAAGCAAAACATATGTAGAGAGAGAGAGAGAGAGTGTGTGTCAGAGAAAGTAATATACAGTAAGAGAGAGTGAGAAAGATAGCAAGGGTGAAGGAGAGAAAGAAAGATTGACAGTCGACTGTGAGCAAATAAACCAATCAGAGAGCAGCTCTAAAAGAGAGTAGGCGTGGCTATTGGTTGTGTCTCTGTTGTTTTTCTCAAGCAGTGCTGGAAAAGTGTGAGAGAGGGAGAGATATGAATACAGAGAGAGTGAGTGAGAGAGAAAGAAAAACAGAGTGAGAGAGAGTGAGAGAGAGAGAGAGGAAGAGCGTGTGTGTGTTATCTGATGAATACTTAATATAGTTTTCTCAGCAAACGAACGTAGTTCACTGTTGGTTTTAGTACAAGGTTTCAACCAGACGTGTGTGATACAGTTTTTAGTCGACACACACACGCACACACACACACACATATATATATATATACATATATATATATATGTATATATATATAGATTACTATTGCAAATGTGGCTCTGCTCTCTTTGAGCCGTGCTGCTGCTGCTTTACCAATTGCTGCTGCACAGTTTAAAATATTTTTGAAAAAAAAAAAAAATTATATATATATTTATTTAAAACATATATATTTATATACATATAATATACATAGTTATATTATATGCATATATATATGTAAATATATATATATATATATAATTATATAATTAATTAGGAGAAAATTTCTATTATTTAAATTATATTATATTACTATCATTACTGTAATTGTTATCATTATCATTATATTTGATAATATTATTACTACTATTATTACCATAATTGTTATTATTATGAGAACATTTCATGTATCACACCTTAGCCTGTCCTGGGCCACCGGACGTCACCAAAAATACACCCCTCTGCTATTAGATCAACATTATCAATAATACAATGAAATTAAGAAACCAAAGAAAAAATTACATCTGAATAGAAGAAAGCAAAACATACACACAAAAAAGAAGAAATTAATTATTATTATTATTTTTAATACCTATAATCAATCATTTTAAAAGAGATTCACAACATCAACATCAACAACAGCAACAACAGCACTAACAACACTAATAACACCAGTTACACAAACATTAACAGCCACAACAGTAAATAATTATTTTTAATACTATAATAATAATAATAACAATAACTGTTGTTATTATTGTTATTATTAACCCCAAATAAATATATATATAATGTATATCAATATATATAAATATGTATATTTATTAAAACATATACACGGGGAAATTAAATAATTATTCACATAAATATATATAGATATATACACATTCATTTATATACAAACACGAAAAAATCAACTCAGAGAAAAAAGGGCTTTTACAAAATCTATTTATTTTTTCAATTTTAATTATAATTTTTAAAAAAATTATACATACATATACATATAATATTGATATATATATATATAGTTATATATATATATATACACAAAATAATTATATATGTATATATATAATTCTACACCTACTGTTAATACTACTAATAACAACATAGACGTTAAACCTTCGATGATGTTAAATATAACCGGGAGTGTTGAGGGTCTTGATCAAGACGTCACGGGGAAATCTGCCTTCATGGAACTTCAACAACAGCCAATGCCACCCGGAATGGCACACCCTGCATACCCGATACGTTCTACCTACCCTACACATCAAAGTCAACATGAAAATGTGTTTTCGACGGCACAACACACACGGCCTTTTACCTACCCATTCGCTATGAATACAATGTCAGCTTCAACATATAATCCGCCGACCCATCCGTTTTCTGTGACACCTTACCAAACAACATCACCAACACGTGAAGGTAAGATATGAAAAAAACATGCAAACCGCACAAACACACACACACTTACC
>OZ024748.1:13071228-13078728 GCA_964016885.1 Eledone cirrhosa
TTCGCTTCGCTTTTCCTGCCCCCCGAAATGCGATTCTCGCTGAATCTATATTTGCATTTATATATATATATATAGATATACTACATACATACATATAGTAGCATACATATACTAGTATACATATACTACATACATACATATGTACATGCATTCACATATAGCATATACTGTTATATCTCGAGAACACATGCACGTATTAAAATATTGCCGCTGTGATGATACTGTCGTGACTGTTCCGTCTAAAGGAGGACAGCTCAGTCTAAATATTCAGGCACACGTTAACTACTTAAATCACTCTCTCCTCCAGGTATAACACACAGGGTCTTTTCCAATGTAGCTACATTACCACAGTATTCCCCTCCCTACATACAAATAGATCGCGTGTATTTCATTCTTATATTGTTGCTTGTTTCTTTCTATGTTTGTTTAGTTTATAGTTAGTGAGGGAAAGAAGGAGAACGTCCGTGACCCTTTTTTTTTTTTTAAATGTCCCCGTGTGTGGTAAAAGGGATAGGAGTGAGGTTTTTTTTTTTACTCAGTCCATTGACCTCACTCCTCAGACAACATAGATTGCTTGCTAAAGAGACCCTACAGCCAGGTGGTTATGTGAAACCAGGTGATGGATTAAATCTACATACTAACTACAACAACAACAACAACAACAACAACAACAACACACCGTTATATCGCAGCGACCGACATTCCTCTCCATAGTCGCTGCAAAGTTTCACTCATAAGGTGTTCGTTGACGAGCAAGTAAAGATATATACAATAAAGACTTATACATTAAGTTTGTATATAATAGTTTTTGACAATAATTTTGTGGAAGTGGAAGTAGAATATCGTCTAAATCGACCCCAGTGTGTTACTGGTACTTTATTTTATCGATCCTGTAAGGATGAAAGGCAAATTCCCGTTGCGAGTATTTTACATCGGTATTGAGTTAAGAACACTGGAGACATGTATTTCACAGTCATTACGTTTCATTAGCATTTTATTTTATCGAGCCCGTAAGGATGAAATGCAAAGTTAACCTTGCCATTCTGAGTTCAAATCCCGCCGAGGTTAACTTTGCCTTTCATCCTTACGGGGTCGATAAAATAAAGTACTTCTAATGCACTGGGTAATTGCTGGACTTGTGCCAAAAGTAGAAACAATTATATTTCATTAGCACTTTTTTTACTTACACATAGAGGTAAGGAAGACAATACAGGTTCAACTCGGCGTACGGAGGCTCTTTTTTCGTTGTTTTCTAAGTTACGGCGATTTTTCTTTATATTATACAGCAAAAATAAACCTCGCATTAAATCGATTGATTCGGCTTTACATCGTCTGCCAAATGTATTAAAACCATTAAAAACACTACATATATATAAAAACAATCACATTTAAATAGTTTACTGTACTGTATAACATATGTTCGTTAAAGTACGATACTGGGGAATACCTATCAGCGGCTATAGGAGAGGGGTGTTCGACATTTCGTCGTTTTTCGACTTAAGTCTTGACTTCTGGACCCAATAAATGACAAAGGGTTAGGTATCGCTGTATAGTTATATAGATTTTGTAAATAAATTATATTTTGAGAAGGCTTATTAACATATGTTAATATAACAATACGAGTTAGAATTAATGTCGATAAAAATAAATACATACCACATATTCCTCAGAATCTTTTCGCACACATAACAATATAAATAAATACCTGATTCATGCATAATAATTTGAATCCACCGTAGTTATTTTCCTCTACGTGTGTGATGTATATATATATTTGCGGTGTATATAGAATGATATTATATATATTCACATCATTGGATACCTTGCCAACATGTTGGACGATAGGTGTATATGTATATATATATATATATATATATATATATATATAACGAGAGGGATGATCACCGATGCAAGTATACATGTGTTCGAATTACACCGCTCGGACATATTCCCTTCTTTGAGCTATTTCGAGTTTATAACTCAATATATGATATACATTTTTATATATATATATATATATAAATATATATATATATATATATATAAATATATATATATATATATATATATGTATGAATGCATGATATATATATATAAATATATATACATATATATATACATATACATATATATATACATATATATATATATATATATATATATTTATATATATATACATATATATGTTTATATATATATATATATATATATATATATATATATATATGAATGCATGAAAGCATATATATATATATATTTATATATATATACATATATATGTATATATATATATATATATATATATATATATATATATATATATATATTTATATATATATATATATATATATATATATAAAGAAGAAATTAAAAGATGGTTAAAAAAGTTCCATATATTTTATGCATAGTTTTATTGTTCTACAATATTACTCACCTCCTACATTATATATATATATATATATATATATATATATATATATATATATATATATATATATATATATATAGATAGATATATATATAACGAAGGAGTTGTGGCAAAGAACCAGATGGACCATAAAACACCAGAGTACTCAATACTTAGGGTAGTAGAGTGGGTAATATATATTATATATATATATATATATATATATATATATATATATATATATATATATATATATGAATGTATGTAAATTGTCATTTAAAGCCACATCATTACCAACCCTTCTCTAGTAACATTTAGAGAGCCGTGGTTATCTAGTAGAAATAACAGTCCATGCAAGGGGAAGAAGAAATAATAGTCACATCCACCTCATTATTAAAATCCCAATGCAGCAGAAGTACACACCTTCTTCTTGTGCGAGTTAGATAATCGTTTTTTCAAAAATAAATACATAATTTTAGTCGCCCTGTGAAAAGTCTGTAGTAAATTCTTGTTTACTTTTCACAGTGAGGCTAACATTTTTATTAGTAAAGGTCTACCTTATAACATCAATCTAAATCAATCATATCTTTACAGTCTTCACAAAAAGAAGGATCATATAAAAACGATAGGTTCTGATTATGTTGTATCTTGCGAGGGCCATTTTGCCAATAACAAACACACGCACTGGTTGTTTTCCACTTCATTATTATTATTAATCAAATTATATCAGATTTAATTATTGGTTTGCTAATGACCAATGGCTGATTATAAGGTTTACTCGAAAATGATTCCATTTTTAATTACATCTATAACACGCAGGTTGTGTTCTTGATCAAGACACTTCATTTCACGATGCATTTTAAAATAGAACTGGGGCCTATAGGAAGAAACCTACTATGAAACCAGCATACGTGTGAGCTGTGAATTTAATTTACTGTTCTATTCTATCTACAGATAGCAACATATATTATCCTAAATGTATTTTGGGGTTTTAAATAAATATTGAAGATTTCTTGAAATTTTGAATCCCACTCAAGTATTTGATCTAAGAATTCATCTCATCCTACTATTGATCTCACAATCCCGTAAAACCAACAACCGTTGAAATAACCTTCTGACTATGTTATATAAAGACATATGATATGGCAGTCCTCAATATAATTTGTCTGAATGAAAGACGGGATGGTCATGGAAGGAATATATTTGATGATGTAACGTATTAAAGGGAATTTAATAATTTAAATAGACGCTAGTATACATATTTTTAAAGCTTGGTATTTCATTTATCGATCTATTTTTGTCGAATTGGTATATTATGGGACACGAACACATACACACACACATATATATATATATATATATATATATATATATGCATGTAAGTGTGTGTATATACATATATATATATATATATATATATATATATATATATTTCTTCACTAGGGTGCACCTAATAAGACTGTATTTTTGCACCTGCGTTTGGATTGGTTATACTTGAAACACACACACACACACACACACACACACACACACACACACACACACACACATATATATATATATATATATACGAATGTATACAGTGGTGGTACAAATATAAATGTATACAAGCATACACACATTCACACCCACTCACTGGGATTATAATTATAAGACAGAACGTAGCTTCTTAATTCATAAGCTACAGATGTTTACAATAATCTGGACTACAATAGCAGAAATACCTTAATATGTTGCATTGTTGCACATTGTTGCGATAGAGAAGACAAGACATTTTTCTTTCGAATATTTAAACACAGCAGGTGAACCGTCTAAAGAAACTTGAATTTTAGAAAGGAAAAAAAGGGGATGTATACCCTCTTAAATATCTACATTCGTACGGACATTCATTCATGCATACATACATGCAAACATACATACACACATACACACAAACAAGCATACATAAATACAAACATACATACATACAAACATACATACATACATACATACATAACTACAAATATACATACATGCATGTGTACATTCATAAATAGATGCGTATATACATGCGTGCATACATACATATATACATACTTATATACATAAATGCAAACATACATACGTATTAACGTACACGCATGCATATATCCATATATTCACTTACTTCTTTTCTAGTACGTGGCTCTGATGAACGCCAACCAGCGTGAAACAGAATGTCAGCTTCTCTCCCTTCTTTCGCCGAAAAGAAGTGACATAGTCACTTCTTTAAAGCTGATAGCGTATGGTCTTCTAAAGATTTTTAATAAAAAATACGGTATATTGCCAAATATACTATACATACACACACATATATATATATATATATATATATATATATATATATATATATATATATATATATATTTTTTTTTTTCTAAGGCGGGTAAAATTCCCGAGATCCATGGACGAGTTCTCTCCAGCGGTCTCTGTCCCTCATTATCGCTGCCATGTCCTGCGTCTCCAATAGACCAGTGTCTGTCCTTACGTTAACCTTGGTCTTCCTCTTCTAGTGTGTCCATGTAGGGGTGGATGGGTGCTACACGAGAATGCTGAGGATGGCTCTGAACATTAATCAGTATACACAAAAGTCAGCTCAAAAGTGACACAGAGGAGACTGGGGTTAGCTGGACATGCTCACCGACATCCAGAGTTGACATTGCACTCAGTGTTCCTTTGGGAACCCCCTACATATATATATATATATATATATATATATATATATATATATATATATATATATATATAAAGGTGTGTATGGACACTTATGCACTGTATCTATGTATAACAAACATATGTGATCTCCCTGCGGGGAATTTAAGCTGCGATCATACCACAGTTTAAGATATCATGAAACTATATCTAAGCTTGTTACACATAAATATACTGTATATGTTCCATATAGGACTTTATTGTAAATTACTCTGTGTTAGAGCCATCGCTAATTAATGCATACATATGCACAGCCACACATCCATCGAATAATCCGTCATCTAACTTCGTTTATATATATATATATATATATATATATATATGTGCAAAAGTTCTATTTAAATTGTTGGGATACAACAAGTAAATGTTTTTATAACTGATATAACCCAAAATAATGGTCGCGTTTTAAAAGGGTACGTCAAAGCTTATTTGTAAAACTGTTATATATTGTATTTTGTCCGATGAAGGCATACCATAATTTAATTTTGTATCCCTGAAATATGTATAATGAAATAAATATGGTTTTATAAATATAGTTTCCATTTATTAATATCGTATATATATAAATATATATATATATATATAAATATATATATATATATATATATATATAAATAGAATATATATATTTATATATATATATAAATAGAATTATCGTTGGTTGATCAATTGAAGCACTTGCTTGTTAAATTAACAGTTAAATGGTTGAGTATACCACATACAAGCAAAACTTTAACGTTAACCAATGTGACGATGAGGGTCGCAAATGTGTCCTTTGAATTACATGAACTTTCCTTTCGGCGGGTTTTCATAGTGTTTATTTCTATCAAATTCAACTAAAAGCATCATAACATCCCTCCTTCCGCATTTGAATTGTAAGACCAAATTACCGCCCTATACCAGGGTTTAGAAACTGTCTTCTTCCGCGTTACTGAATTTCTCACAGAGGCCGTGTTTCTGAGAACACTTAAATTTTCCGGATCTTTACTCTTGTTGCTGACTAGAATGTATTTGATCAGAGGCAGACTCAATATTAAACAACAACAATAATGCCAACAAAGATTCGAATACATCTAAGTGGTCGCATGACTAACTAGAAATAGCAGCAAATTCCTTCTCACATCATACCTTTTCTGTCTTACAGAAATGTGGTTCGAGAGATTTTAGATGATCTATATTTAGGTTATATTTGAAAATAAAAACTGAGATGTCCCCGACTGGAGGATAATTGATATGTATCTCTGACTAGGGCAGGTATGGGACTATAGACCATAAAACAGGACCACGGTTCCAATTGAACAAAACATGGACAGGTTCAGAAAGAGATAGAAACCGATATCAAAACAGTGGCATGTAGGAATACAGGGTCATATTCGTTACTGAGTTAGTCTAACTTGTTAAGTAATCATTCGTATATTTATTTATATAGACTGCAGTTGATGGGCAGAATATGAAGGGCTTCGAACAAGATGTTTAGCAGCATTTGTTCCGGCTTTTAACGTCCTAAGCTCAAATACCGCCGAGGCCAATTTGTTTTCCCTCATTCCTTGGTAGATAAAATAAAGTACCAGCCAAGTATTGGGTCGATATATGTGAGTCCTCACCCTCTCAGACTTCTGGCCCTCTGTTTGAAATAGAAACGTTTATTATTATTCAGTCCTAGTTTGAGTTCAAATCCCGTCGAGGTTAGTTCTGCCTTTCCTCCTTACGGGGTCGATAAAATAAAGTACCAGTAATGCACTGGTGTCGTTTCCCAAAATTGTTGACCTGGCGCCTAAATGAAAAACGATTATTTGGACCTAGATTGAGTTCAAATCCCGCCGAGTTTAGTTTTTTCATCCATCGTTACGGTGTCCATAAAATAAAGTACAGCAATTTTCTAGGATGGATTTAATCGACAAACCCCTTTCCCCGAAATTGTTGGCCTTGTGCATAAACCAGAAACCATTATTATTTAGCCCTAGGTTGAGTTTAAATCCCGCCGATGTTAGTTTAAACATTCATCCTTACGGTGTCGATAAATTAAAGTATCAGTAACCACATTTGAGTCGATTTAATCAAATTCCACCTCGCCTAAAATTATTGTCCTTATACCTCAATCAGAAACCATTATTAGTGGATTGGCAGCTTCGGTAGAGGGTCGGACGCCATGCTTTCCAGCATAGTTACGTCCCTTTACGATCTGAGTTCAAATCCCGCCGAGGTTGACTTTGCTTTTCATCCTTACGGGGTCGATAAAATAAAGTAATTGCTGGGTAATTGCTGGCCTTGTGCCAAAAGTAGAAACAGTTATTTAATCTTAGGTTGAGTTCAAATCCCGCCGAGCTTAGCTTCGCTTTTCTACCTTATGGTCTAGATAAAAT
>OZ024748.1:13091228-13093728 GCA_964016885.1 Eledone cirrhosa
CCAATTCACTGTCCCCTCTCCTCATAATAGGAGCAAAACCAGTTAACAAAGGGCTGATTACTAGTTTGAAATACCCGAGTATAAAATCCTAAAGTTTAAGAATAGAGGTAAATGAATTAATAAATATAGAGGGTGTAACTGTTTAATGTATATTAAATAATATTAACGATTGCATTAGAAAGTCAACCTGAAACTATGAAAGAGCAGCTGTACTATAATCTAAGTTCATATAGTTCGATGTTGTTGATTTCTATCCATCGATCTCTTAACCTTTATTCATCAGTGCCTGTAGGTACAATAATATAGACGCTAAAGACAGGAATTATTATCTATTTACCAAAGACTCTGTTTTTCAATAATTTAGTTTGCCCGGTTCAAAAATCACATCCCGCAGGTTCAATCGACGTCAGTATGTGATTGTCTGATAGAGCAAATATATATATGACCTTGTCAGCCAGTACATGCTAGACGTACTAAGTATGAAATTCGTTACATTAAACAAAGGATTATATACAGATGACGAGACAGCCATCTTTCATCACGCCAATGGGTATACATTAGATAACTTTAGAAAATACCTCATTAAGACATTCAAGAATTTATACCTAAAAATAACCATGAGAGCTAATCTCCGTATTGTAAACTTCACTCTCAAATGTCACTTTCAACTTATACACAAACAAAATATAAATTAAACGAGAAACTCGCATATATTAACAAAGGCTCCTGTCACCCACGCATATTCTTTCAGAACTTAATTTATAACACAAATAGGAGAGTTTCTAGCCACTCTTCAAACAAAAAAATCTTCGACAAAGCCCCCCCCCCCCCCCCCCCCCCCCCCCCCCCCCATTACAACAAGGAGGATTTAACAAACAGAGATTTCAAAGGAACAATATTTACATTTCCTCACTATCTCAAACTTAAAATAAACCCACGGTACTAATATAAAATCTTTACCGAATTCACCACCACTACGTAACACAATTCGATAGAATCTGTATAAACATTAGTTATATTCTTACAATAACACGAGAAAAACATAATCCGTATACTAAACATATTACGTCAAAGAAGTTGTACACGTAGATACATTAATACATGTATACTCAATCAACTTTGTAAAACTCAGATTTTAGTAAATTGTGCAGAAGTCATTGCTGCCAAACCTAATCGAACGATAGGATGTGAGAATTACATAAGACTGACAAAGGGTAAATTCAAACAAACTGACTTCAATCTTACGTCATCCTTGAGGAATACTAAAATCAACACATGTTTGACAAACTACATTTGACACTTAAAATATGTTCATATTATTTGCAAAATGGACAGAGAATTTATAGAGATACGAAAAGATATCCATAGTAAAAAACATAAAAACTGAAAAATCGATGATTTGCAACAGTAGATTAAATAATGTCTCTTTAATAAATTCCTGCTTAAATACTGGAAAGTGACACCTTTTAAAAATAGTTACATCATATCAATTTGTTAAGGATGTTATTGGTGAATATCACTATTCTTAAAATCTGGAAATTTACACCACCACAAGTCTGAAACGAACAACGCAAACTAACTCGCAGCCTTCAAATCCTATCAACTAATCAATTACTGATATTGTAACGATTTGTAAAACATTCCAAAGAGCCTCCGTTTTAGTTTCATAGAATGAAATTAAACTCACAATCATATGTTTACATATGACATACACTAACATAAAAAGACATAAAGAATTTGAGTACTAAAGAGTTCCCGACTTGCCTGAGTGTCAGTGTATATACATATACACCAACACATATGTCCATACAGATTCCCGGAACTGTCTTAACTCAAACAAAGTCTTGTCACTCAAAGGAAAACATACATTATTAAATGCACACACAGCTGGAGCTCACCACAAATATACATGCACACACACATGCACACATACATATATATACGTATATATATGTATGTGTGTATAAATATATATATATATATATGTATACATACACACACACACACATATATATATATATATCTATATATATATATATATATATATATATATATATATATACATAAACACATCACTCTTACGCGCAAGTACACATGCTAATACAATTAATTTATAAAATATTTATGTCAATATGATCGAGAAATGATTAATTATAGCAAACTGGTGTGGCATGTAAAAGGCAAGAAAGGGAAATATGACACTACAACAACAACAATAAAAAACAATGAGGTAACAAAGAGGATGCTACATGGGTGCTTTTCCTGCTAGAAACTGCAGCCAATTCTCAAATCCTACCCTGCCATCTAGATAAAGAAAGGGCATATTACATAATCTAGTCTTAAAAAGGTTTTGTTGCAGATTGAATCTCCTGGATTATGGGTCAACTTGATTATAGTTAGGATCAACCTAGGATCATTTAAACACCGGAGAAACCTCCTATGAAATGGAAATTCGTATGAAAATAGCGAAACTTGCTTAGGAAGGCGCTGTAAATTTCAT
>OZ024748.1:13101228-13111228 GCA_964016885.1 Eledone cirrhosa
TAGATCATGTAGTTATAAGAGAGAATTCTTTGAGAATAACAGATGGGGATGGGCGTATTTGGAACGTCTTTCTTAATAACTGCTAGTTCAACAATGACCTGGCTAAAAGCCTATGTAAATAATAACAAAATAACATGATGTTACTCTATTATTCTATTACGTGTTCCAGCCGACAGGCTCAGGCCATGCTGGGGCACCGCAATTGATGGTATTTTTTTAGCTGTATTATCCTGTTTTTTCTCGATATATATTTTTCTAAAGCACAAGTTTGGCTCTTCTCTTCATGGCACATTATATATCCCCGACTTATATATATATATATATATATATATATATATATATATATATATATATATATATATATATATATTTATTTATTTCCTACGGTGTTATACATACCTGCTGTATAGCTAAATATAAACGTACATCCGGTGCGTAAATCAGAAACCCTTATGTATACTTTTACGATATTATAGGCACTAAAGAAATATATATATATGTATATATTATACATACATATACATACATATACATACATATATATATATATATATATATATTTCCTAAAATATTATACACACTTGAGGTATAACTGGCTATATACGTACAGTATTGTATACACCTGAGATATAGCAATCAATACACGGTGATGTATTTATTACATATAGCTGATATATAGCTACGGACTTAATGTATTATTCATACCCGAGTCATCGCAATTAAATTGTATCATTAGAGGGTCGGACGCCATGCTTTCCAGCATAGTTACATCCCTTTACGATCTGAGTTCAAATCCTGCCGAGGTTGACTTTGCCTTTCATCCTTACGGGGTCGATAAATAAAGTACCAGTAATGCACTGGGTAATTGCTGGCCTTGTGCCTAAAGTAGAAACAATTATTTTATATACAAGGGTGGTGGATAGGCAGAATATGTAGAGCCTCGCACAACATAATTTGTGACATATACTTAGACACTTTTTATGTTCTGAATTCAAATTCCACGGAGATTAACGTTACCATTCATCGTTAAGGGGGTCGATAAAATAAAGTACCAGTAACATACTGGAGTCAATTTAATCGACTTTCCCTCCTCCAAAATAGTTGGCCTTTTGTTTCAAACAGAAACCTTTATATTATATATATATATCAGGTGTTGTTATCAGTGTCTCGTACGTAAACACCTGCTGTAAACTTAAGCTACAACTATCATACTCTGGTTTTATATATTATACATACATGATGTGCCTATCTGCTTGAGATATTGTGATATTAGATATTATATATTATATATAAATAAGACGTAGCTATCATCCTATGGTATATATTTGTTTCTACTTTAGGCACAAGGCCAGCAAATACCCAGTTCATTACTGGTACTTTATTTTATCGACCCCGTAAGGACCCCGTAAGGATGAAAAGCAAAGTCAACCTCGGCGGGATTTGAACTCAGATCGTAAAGGGACGTAACTATGCTGGAAAGCATGGCGTCCGACCCTCTACCAATACTGCCAATCCACCGCCTTGGTATATATTATATATTATACTATCTGTCTGTGGTATTATACGTACCTGAGCTACAGCTATATACCTACGGTATTCAACATAACTTTAATGAGGCTACATATATATATAGAGTCGAGAATTTAATATAGATTGTGATCATGTAAATAATCTTGATTGGTTAGTAATAAGATTAATGTATTAATAATAGGCGACAATAACTAGTATAATCTTATAATATTATAACTTCATAACATCATATGTTAAATAAATACGCATATACGAACAAATAGACACACAGTTATATATACATTTATATACACACATACATAATTTATATATATATATATATATATATATATATATATGCCCGAGTGTATGTGTGCGTGTATATATATCTATATCTATCTATCTATACCTGTATATATATATATATATATTTACACACACACACACACACACACACACACACACACACACACACACACACACACATATATATATATATATATATATATATATATATATTTATATATATAATTAGCTAAAACAGTGACATGTACATGTACTTAAGTTTCGTTGGGTTATTCATCCTAGCTCATTCAGTATGTTATATAACAGACTGAAATAGTTGCGTTGAAATCACTGTTGTAACTAATTATACTTAACTCGCCCGATGGCTTGAGTGCACTTGCCCTTGGAGATTCATACCAAAATTATACAAAAGTATACACACACATACATACACACATACATACATACATACATACATACATACATACATACATACATACATACATACATACATACACAGATATATGTATACGTATATATATATATATATAAGACAGAACCAGTGTCCATGGGATAGTAGAATGTGGCTATATTAGGAAGTGTCGCGACCCGATGACTGAGCTCAGCCGTCGGGTCGCGACACTTCCTAATATAGCCACATTCTACTATCGCATGTATGGAGTACTCTGTTAAATAATGGTCCAGCTAGTTTAATACTTGTTTAATCCTGAAATATATATATATATAAATACATACATATAAATATATATATATATATATATACGGGGTAAATAAATTATTTCCTGATTTATATATATATATATATATATATATATATATATATATATATATATATATATATATTTATAACGATGGAAATGTGGTAAGGAACCAGGTGGACCATAACGCACCAAAGTACTCAATACTTAGGGTAGTAGAGTGGGTAATAGGAACGAGTAGGAATTAGCCGTCGAAACGGCTTGAGCTCAGCCGTCGGGGTCCTACTCGTTCCTATATAAATATATATATATATATATATTCTTTGCTTAAACTTTAATCTATTATCTTAATAAATATTTGCTCTACGTTTCTTATATATTTGATATATATTTATCCTTATCGAGGACTCTTTGGATTTTATATATATAGGTGTGTATATATATAAATGAGTTTTTTTAATATTAATAAGAACATTCGATTCATTTGCAATTATGCTAACAGCCTCTGTTTTTAAAGCCATGTCAATAGAATGAACCCCTCTTTTATTGTATTCCGCCATGTAGAGCGATATTTTTTCTTTTAAATATATATATATATATATATATATATATATGTGTGTGTGTGTAAGTATATATGTGTGTAAGTATATATGTATGTCTAAATACATGTATATATATATATATATATATATATATATATATATATATATGAATACATATATATATATATATATATATATATATATATGAATACATATATATATATATATATATATATATATATATGAATACATATATACATATAAATATGTACGTCAATACTCATCTTTTTCCATTTATCTGAGGGTTTTAAACCTCATTATCAGACTAAAATTTCTTTAGTCAAAAATACGGTGAAAGCTATTCTATATATATATATATATATATATATATATATATATATATATATATTTTATAGAAGGAGCTTCTACAGGACTAGTACTGTTTCATTCAGATGAAATCTTCACCTGAAGATTTCATCTGAATGAAACAGTACTAGTCCTGTAGAAGCTCCTTCTGTAAAATAAAAAAAATTTACTCTGCCATGTATTGAGTACCTTACTTACTGTGGTTATCCCCGACTCAACCCGGGTTCTACGTATATATATATATATATATATATATATATATATATGAATGCATATATATCTATATATATAGACACACTCATAATTTCAATGCGCGAGGGTGCCTGTGTGTGTGTGTGCTCATAATTTAAGCAGTCTGCAGTTATTCATAAAACACGCCTATTCAGCAAACAGATTTCTCGGGCAAAGCTGGAACTCCAATAAATGTATAGTAACGAACAAGGAATATAGCAGTAAATTCGCTAGAAATAACCAATAAATTAATTCTTTCTGTATAGCGCTCCATTTCATGGTGGCAGCCACATCTGTTCACTAACCTACATAGCTTAATGTGGTGTCATTATGTTCTCTCACAATCTGTCTCTCCTCTCTCATTCTCTCTCTCTATCTTACTCCCTTCTATCTGTCTTCCACAATTCATATTTATATATATAATATATATTCATACACATATATACACACACACACACTATATATATATATATATATATATATATATATATATATATATATATATACATATATCAATACACATAAGCACACACACACACACATATATATGTGTATATATATATAAATATATATAGGAAAAAGTATGACCCCGACGGCTTGAGCTCTGCCGTCGGGGTCATACTTTTTCCTATTTCCCACTCTACTACCCTAAGTATTGAGTACTCTGGTGCGTTATGGTCCATCTGGTTCCTTACTACAATTCCTTTGTTATATATATATATATATATATATATATATATATATATATATATATATATATATATATATATATATATAATATATATATATATAATATATATATATACATATATATATGCATATACACACACATATATATACATATAGGTATATATATATATATATATATATATATATAGGTATACATATATATATATATATATATATATATATATATATATATATATATATAGGTATATATATATATATATATATATATATATATATATATATATATATATATATATATATATATATATATATATTAATATATATATATATGTTACTATATATACCACCAGCTGTGTTCAATTTTTTATCTACTATTATATTTTCAACACACCTTCCTACTATATTTCATTTTTTTATCACTCCGTGTTTGATCTAACTGATACTTTGTGACACGCAAACACCTGCACACACACACAGATACAAACATACATACACACACATAAACACCCACACACTCATAAACATATATACGCACACATATATATATACACACAAGAGGGTTCTTTCTCCTTTATCTCGTCTACGGAAATACTACACACACACACACGCGCGCGCATCTCTATATATATATTTTATATATATATATATATATTTTATATATATATATATATATATATATATATAAATATATATATATGCATGTATATATATATATATATATATATATATATATATATATATATATATATATATATATATATATAAATGTATGTACTTATGAATATATATATTTATGAATATATATATAGATTTACGTTTACATAGGTATATATGAATATATATATATATATATATATATATATATATATATATATATATATATATATATATATATATATATATATATATATATATATACATATATATATATATATGTATGTATACATATAGACATCGCATGACTGTAATAATTCATATAAACACACCTTTATATTTCAAAGATGTCGTGATATTGGCTATGGGGTATCTATAAAGTAGATGCCAGTTATATAATGGTAATTTCACTCGACTATGTTCGTATATTCTTGTATATACGAATGGGTAATGTCGGAGTATATTTATATATGTACAAACCTAAGTGAATGAGATTCCTTCTTTTCCCTGAGAGCAAACGAAAAACTTATCTTAAAATTACATTTATATACACGATCTGTGACAGACTAAAGTTTCAGAACCCTCATCTTAAACATTTTAATTCCTTGAGATTATATTTCCAGGTGTTCTTAAGGATATGTTTAACGAATAATAAGAAGTTTAATATGTTCTGTTTAACTGTATTCAAGCATCATCAACATTTATTCTTTTATACAAAAGAAACTAATATTTTCCATATCAAACCACCTGAAGACAATCTTGCTTCTATAATAAAAGATCTCTATGCCGAAGTGTTTATATTTATCTAAAACAATTCCATCGTCATTTTACGTGGCAATCCTTGGTATGCTCCAAGGTGAAACTTAATTATATAACTGAATCCTTCCATATTCTTGATTTTTTTTTTCAAAATGACTTGAAAATTATATGTGGTTTATTTCATTAGAAATATGGTAATGAAAGCAATAAAATGTTTTAATTTATTAAACAGAAAAACTTTACATCATAATTTTATATGGGAAATATTGTCGAAACAAAAGAAAGATGGTTATATTGCTGACGTTTCTTTAAATTCTTGATTATTTTCAAAATGACTTGAAAAACATAAGTGGTTTATTTCCTTAGAAATATGGTAATGAAAGAGATAAAATATTTTATAAAATATTTATATTTATGTAAAAAAAAATCGATCAGAATTCTATATGTGAAACATTGTTAAGTTATGTCCAAAGAAAAGCTTAATACAGAAAAAGATAATTATATTATTGCAATCACTTCAAATTCTTGATTGTTAAATATTTATATTTATCTAAAAAAAAACAACCATCATAATTGTACTTGGTTTCCGTTAACTTAAGTTCAAAACACCAGCTTCAAAATGAATAATCATAATACTAAATCTCCAAAACTTGATGATTATTTTCAAAATGGTTTGGAAATCACAGACAGTACATTTCATTAGAAATGTGAAAACAAAAGGGTTAAATAATTTTAGCAGTCATAGACAATTACAAATCTGTGTAAAATGTAGTGTTTACGTTTTCAAAGCTGAAGTTGAAACCTTTCTCTCGACTCGAAACTTGTTATATCAAAGCTTATCCTAGTTTTGTATAATTTAAACGCTAGTCCATCGTAAGTGTAACGATCAGTTGCCACAGGATTCATTGAATTCTGTTGAGTGAAGTGGAGTGGACCAAAGTGAAATGACGTGCTTTGCTTCATGACATAATGCATTTTTCGGTCCGAGTGTTAAGCCAATGACATTACGATCGCAAGACCAGCATTTTACTCACAAGACCATGCACTTTAACTAAACTATTATTTTAAGTATCGTATTTCCCGGCGTCGGAAACATTACTTTTTTCCTAAAATAAGTCTAAAAAAATCTACCATGCTTCCTGGAGGCCGAAGGTTGTTTATTATTTTTATTTCAAACTTTTTGTTGTCAAAATTAGGGTGCGCCTTCGAGGACGAAGCGTCTTTGGCACCGGGAAATACGGTACGTTAAGGACGGCAGTATCGTTAGACAGTCAGACGACACACCTCACAGCACAGAGTTACAGCTCATTAAGTTCTGATTTCAAATCTCGTTGAGTTTAGAATTACCTATCATCATTAAGGGGCCGATAAAATAAAGTAGTAGTAATGCACTGGGTTCGATTTAATCGATATTCTCCTCCCCCAAAATTGTTTACTTTGTGCCTATATCAGAAACCATTGTTTAGAAGAACATTATTCGACAATCGACTTCCGGAGCTCTGGGTTCGATTTCAACAAAGATGTTCCACTGTTCATTTAAAACTTTAGAAATCTCGGTCAAAATTTTAACAACATATTATTGAAATATTCAAATTGACAAATATTTTCTTTACCAAATCAAACAGAAATCGATATTGATTATATTTTATATTAAATTCACAAGATAGTCGATCATATTCAATATCAGTATATTCCGATTTTACTGTCTTCAACCACTGGACATCAGCCATGTAAGGGCATCATCATGAAAGGTGTTAATCGATGATATTGATCCCATTGCACTAATTGGCATATATTTGATTATTTTGTAAGACCCAAGGCAAGAAAAGGCGAGATAACTGTGTGAGAAAAGTAGAAATAATCACACACACATAATGACACACACACATGTATATATATATATATATATATATATATATATATGTGTGTGTGTGTGTGTGTGTGTGTGTGTGTGTGTGTGTGTATGTGTGTATGTATATGTATATGTATATATATATTAATTGTTTCTACTTTTTGGCACAAGGCCACTAAATGCGCAGCGCATTACTGGTACTTTATTTTATCGACCCCGTAAGGATGATAGGCAAAGTTAACCTCGACGGGATTTGAACTCAGATCATAAAGGGCCGTAACTCTATGCGTCAAAGCATGGCGTCCGAACCTCTATTAATAACAGAAATTCCAACTTTGTCTGATTTACTCGTTTTATTTACAATCCTTTAAAATTTATAATTGTTTCTACTTTTGGCACAAGGCCATCAATTACCCAATACATTACTGGTACTTTATTTTATCGACCCCGTAAGGATGAAAGGCAAAGTTAACATCGGCGGGATTTGAACTCAAACCGTAAAGGGACGTAACTATGCTGGAAAGCATGGCGTCCGACTCTCTACCGATATTTCCAATCCACCGCCGCTTTCATACTTTCAGTACTTTCATACTTTCAGGTTCATATTCGGTGGTGACAGTCAAGTTTGCAATTTTCAACTGTCGGTGACAGTAAAGTTTGCAATTTTCATATGAACCTGAAGATTGCGAAAGCATGAAAGTACTTGTTCAATTAACACTTAACATTTAATATTCTACCATACTATTTCATTCTAATACCATTATACATTTTAAAGGATTGTAAATAAAACGAGTAAATCAGACAAAGTTGGAATTCCTTTTATTAATATAATCTTCTATACACAATCATACACACCCGTGTATATTATTTATATATATATATATATATATATATATATATATATATATATATATATATATATATATATATATATATATATATATAAAACAAAGGAAGAATAGTAAGGAACCAGATGGACCATAATGCACCAGAGTACTCAATACTTAGGGTAGTAAAGTGGGTAATAGGAAAATGTTGACCAGACGGCAGAGCTCAAGCCGTTTCGGCGGCTATTTCTGTCCAGAAATAGCCATCGAAATGGCTTTGCCGTCGGGGTCAAACATTTTCCTATATATATATATATATATATATATATATATATATATATATATATATGTGTATATATATGAAGAAAAACGATGAGGTTTCGTTTACATGTATTCAGTAATTTTTTTATTGAGTATCGATCAGTTACGCGCGTTTCGCAGACGATTGGCTCACACACACACACATGTATATATATATATATATATATATATATATATCGAAGTTACCGGCTGTGGTTAGACAGTGAGAGGCTGGTTGCCGTCAGATATAAAATGTGCGCGCGCGACACACCGCATATTATGACGGCGCCACTTCAAATCAATTAGGAATTTGATAATTAATCACATTGACGGTGACCAGGACACAAACATGCGAAATTTTATACCAGACAGTCGTAAATGTTCATAAATAGAGAAACCGTAAAAAATCTTGAAATCGGACAATCTTTGTAGATATTTCTTCGCAAATAATTCTTCCTGGAATAAACAAAATTGAAATATTGAAATGGTGAATATAAAGACATCAGATATTACAACAATTTAGGGAATGCACTAAAATACGATTACAAAACCAATTCATGGTTAAGAGATCAAATTACACCCAGAGCTCAAATGTAGTTTATTATTTAGCAAACAATGATTAACATTTTTAAAAAGTCCAAATATATTGGAGATATGTATTTTTTCTTTATAAGCTTAGAGTTAAGACTAAACATATGTATAGTACAATTATTCCCCCATCCGTCAGTGCGATGATTAAGATGATGTTGATAAGGATATATATATATATAAGAATTAAAATACTAGAGTGTGTTGGAGTTAAACACCCTCTTCATATTATAGAAATGACAGTAAAGGTATAGCTCAATGTAATTAAACAGAGCCGAAGAATGATGAAAATAAACCAAAGAAGCCTTCAATACATAAACAGTCTTTATTAGCCAACAATGTTTCGTCCTATTAAGAACTCATCAGGGCAAGTAAAGCTATAAGAAGCACTATCGGCCAATACAAGCCAAAAACAATATTTTCATATATATATATATATATATATATATGGACATACATCATATATATATATATACATACATAAATCATATATTTATATATATATATATATATTATATATATATACCGTATGTTTAATTAAAAACATTTTGAAGACCATACGCTATCAGTTTTAAAGTAGTGACTATGTCACTTACTTCTTTTCGGCGAAAGAAGGGAGAGAAGCTGACAGTGTGTTTCACGGTGGTTGGCGTTCATCAGAGCCACTTAATATATATA
>OZ024748.1:13118728-13121228 GCA_964016885.1 Eledone cirrhosa
CCGTAATTTGATTTCAAATACTGTACTAACGAATTGAGTACCCTTTGTAACTGTTGGTCAACTCCCGATATACATCTGGAATCCATGAAAAGGGTGTGTGTGAGAGAGAGAGAGAGAGAGAGAGAGAGAGAGAGAGAGAGAGAGAGAGAGAGAGAGAGTGAGAGAGAGAGAGGAAGAGTGAGAGAGAGAGAGAGAGAGAGAGAGAGAGAGAGAGAGAGAGAGAGAGAGAGAGACAGAGAGAGAGAGAGAGAGAGAGAGAGAGATTCCTAAATGTAAACCGATACATGTGTAATTGCTGGAAGGAGAAAGGGTTAATAATCCAACATCAATTGTCATTGTGGCTGGATAAACCCGTTTCTTTCTTTTTTTATATTTGCTGCGAAGATTTTTGTGACTTTTATGAATATTCTGGAAGTATATGTGAATTAAATGTCAGAAACAACGTGGAATCGAACATGGTCTTGAAAATTACCCCCGCTGCTTAACTGTATCTACCACTAGATATATCACTGTAGATAACTGCAGATTATATGAGGCTCATGATCTTTCTCTAACTGCATAAGTGAGGGAGAGAATAAATCTTACTGCACATGTATCTATATTGCACACTTAATGACCATAAACAGTACAAGTTATTCGAATGTCTTCACTACAATATGTAAAATTGATATCCATTTGTAATGGTGGCACAAGTGCTACATATATGTGGGTCCAGGGGGGTATAGTGATTTAAAATTATACATAGTATTCGACTGTTTTTTTCATTTTTTTATTTTATAGACCCCCGAGAAACTGAAACGCAAATTCAACACTGGCGAGATTTGAACTGGAGACGTAATTCAATACCGCAAGGTATTTTGTCAGTCGTTCTACCCACCCTGCAATCAATTTTGTGCAGTAATTGATGTTAAATTCATATTGAGTTTTGTTTGATCGGCACCATGGTAACATTTGTTGTGGAGCCAACATCTTATTATCATTTAACAATGCCTCGAGAAAGATCAAAAGTGAAAATAGAGTGCTAAGTGTGATGTGAACATGGGAAGCGAGAACAACGTAGCTAATACTAACTCATTTATTGCGGCGCTATTTTAAATCCAACAACCCCATCTACATACCCTTTATTACCAGAACAACTGCATATAGATATGAAAGTCCCGGGCTCAATCAGGGACAACAACAGTTAGAAAAGTACTCAATACATTAGTAGAGTGTACACATCAAGTTTAATATAGAAATGGCTTCTACAGGACTAGAACTGTTTCATACAAAATAAATCAGGACTTCTTTTGAATGGAACACTTCTAGTCCTAGAGAAGCCGTGTATATATTAACATTTATATATATACACATTTATTCATTTATGTATATATGCAGATTCCCAAGTTGTGTGCGAGGGTAGCAATAGTTAAAAAAGGTACTAAATATATTTGTAGCCTTCTTTATTATATATATGGAAATGACTTCTACAGGACTAGAATTGTTTCATTCAAATGAAAGAGTTCTAGTCCTGTTGAAGTCATCATTACATATAATAAATAAATATATACATACACATATATGTGTATGTATATATATATATATATATATATATATATATATATATATATATATATATATATATATATATATATATATATATATATATATATATATATATATATATATGTATATATATATATATATATATATATATATATATATATAGTTGAGGTATTGTGCGAGTAAGGAAGAGTTAAGAGTTACAGACAATTATCTAACCCTATTTTTAGTGGTATTTATTCGAGGAAACGTAGGAGACTCTATATGGTTAAAGACACGCTCCATCTTAAATTCCACTCCACCATAAAATAAAAACAAGCGTATATTAGATAATATTGTCGCAGATTATGCATAATTTGGCTTTTCGAAGCAGCGGGTCTTATGATATATTATTCATTGAGAATGGAGTCGCGACATTACTAGTCTAATTTACCAAAGTCATTATATAAAACAAAGTTAACCATGATAATCTGACAATCAACATTTTCAAACTAGAGCAGCCGTAGGTTTGTAAAGTTGGATATCATCTAAAGTGTTTCACTCGACCCAAATTACTTGAGTAGTTGTAAGTTAAAAAAGGCCTGCTTATGTTATGAATCACCATAGTTTCGTACCTAGAAAGTACCCGGCTGCCAATCCATATTACTGAGCAAGGTGAATTTGTGCAGTTTGTCCTGAAACCACACCGAAGTCAACGGTTTTTGTTGTATAAACAATGTTGTTGGGATATATTTACGTTTCCGAAGATTCTTAAAGAACCGAATTGTTTGGAATCGTATTCGATTCAACCTAGAATCGAACTCATTCCACAGTTTCCATGCAGGAATAATATTTCACAAGTCCAAGTCCAACATATGTAACGCAGCATAGCCAACATCTGACTAGAATTGATAATTCCAAATCTATGACCTCACTCATATTGGGGGAACCCCACCTTGGTTGACCCCCCAACGCTTCC
>OZ024748.1:13158728-13161228 GCA_964016885.1 Eledone cirrhosa
CTACTATGCAAACATACTGTATAGAGGTCCCATTGTTAATTCGAATTTCAGGGTGGTGGATTGGCTCTACGTCGGACAACATGCTTTGTAGCATAGAGTTACAGCCCGTTACGATTTGAGTTCAACTCCCACCGAGGTTAACTTTCCCTTTCACCCTTACAGGTTCAATAAAATAAAACACCAGTAATGCACTGGTGTCGATTTAATCGATTTTTCCCACCCCGCAAAATTGTTGGCCTTGAAACCTAAAGCAGAAAGATTATTAATTCTAATTTTAGGCAATGAACCAATGGTTTGTTTTTTGGAGTGGTGAAGAGGGAATCGATTTCATCGACACCAGTACATTACTGGTATTTTATTATATCCACTTAAACAATAGATATCAAAGCTGACTTCAGCGGGACAAAATACTGCCATAGATTTGATCGACGCTCTAACAATTCATTCTGTTAATCTAACGCCCATATTAGATCATGAAATAACGATTTTTCACAATATGTAGCGTAAAGTTTGACTGTGGAAGATCTCAGCTAATTGTATCAATATCGATCTGTTCTTGACATGAATTTCTTCAGCTAAGATTTACGGAATAGATTGGAATGATAAAATAAAGAGTTAATAATGAATAAGAGAACTGAAACATATATTTTCTATATTATAGTTGGTGGTTCTTTCTGGGTTACATGGTAGAATGTTAGTAGATAAAATATTTAAGGATAATTAAATAAATAAGATTTATTATCAGAGAGGCTTGTTTTGAAGCACGAACACATACCTTCGCAAACACACACACACACACACACACACACACACACACACACACACGCGCGCGCGCGCGCGCACACGCACACGCACACACACACACACACATACACACATACACATACAAATACACACACACGTATATATATATGTGTTCATATATAAATAAACTTATACATACTCACACAAACACGCACGCGCACATACACATATATATATGTATATATGTATACATATACATATATCTATGTATCTATCTATCTATCTATCTATCTATCTATCTATCTATGTATATATATATATACAAAGGATCGATCAACTTTCGTCAAATCGGACCGAGGAAACAATGTATACATACATACATTCATATATAACTGTACGTAGAAGGACAATGGAGTAGTGTAGAAAACCAATCTTTCTTATAACTATGCTACTAATGCTATGTCTGGCTAGTAAAGGAATTACCCGGGAATGCCTAAAGAGCAGCCAGAGAGGAGCTAGAGTGTTGTGTGTGTGTTAGAGAGAACTAGAGTAGAGGATCTCAAACTGTTTGGGCCATTGCTCTCCGTCGTGCCCACGTAATACCTGCAGCCCCTCCCAACCCTATTCCCAGAGAAACCTGCCTACTCGCAAAATGTAAAAATTATATAATAAATTTGTTATATTTGGGGAGGGTCATGTTGTTATAATATTGCCACAAGATATATAATAAATATTATTATATTGCCAGAAATATATAATAAATACAATCGTTAATTTATATATAATATATAATATAATATTTACTATGTATAAATAGATATATATTTTTTATTTTACTATATTTATATATAATATATCATTTGATATTTAATATACTATTATATCATCTCTACCACTAATTAGGCCCCAGCACCCCCATAAACCTTGCCAATGCCACCCCCTCCAGTGGGAAGGGGTAGCGCCCCCTTTGGGAACCTCTGGAGTAGAGAGTTACTAGAGAGCTGTTCGTATTTATTTACGATAACGGCCATATTTTAAATTCCTTTGTAAATCGATATATCCGAAGTTATTGAGTAGCAATATGACGCTGGTTGTTTCTGTAGCCAAGCTTTGTTCTTCAAATATATCTTGTATAAAATGGCGATTATTTTGATTGGTTATGGCCGTTCGATCAACGAAAATAAACGTTGACAGATAACAAAAATAACAAACAAAAAAACCTGATGTTCATGTTGTTGTTGGTTTTATTATTGTAATTGCGATTTTTGTTGTTGTTATTGTTGTTAGTGTTGTTGTTGGTAGTGTTTTTGTTATTGTTGTAGGTCTGTTGTTGTTACTGTTAGTGTCATTGTTGGTGTTGATTTTGTTATTGTTGTTGCTGTTGATGTGATTATTGTAAATGGTTTTATTGTCACTGTTGGCGTTACAATTCTTGTTGTTTCTTTAACTAATTTTTGGGAGAAAAAGTACCAGTCATGTACTGAGGGACATTCATTTCATGCAACAGTAGCAACAGCAGCAGTAGTTTCAACGGTTTCAGATTTAGGCACAAGGTAGCAATATGGGGTGAAGGGGAAAGCCGATTAAATCGACCCCAGTGCATTACAGGTACTTTACTTATCGAAGATCGTAGAGATGAAAGGCAAATTTGACATCGGCAGGTTTGAATTCAGAACAGAAAGGGACATAACTACAATGCGCAAGATATTGTGAATGAAGCTCTACCAAACTAATGATAATGGTTTCTTATACAGGC
>OZ024748.1:13168728-13176228 GCA_964016885.1 Eledone cirrhosa
TACGTGTATTTATGCATATGAGTGTGGCAGTGTCTTTACATATATTTGTGTGTATGTGTATTTGTGTGTATGTGTGTCACTGTGTAGTGTTTACATATATCTGTATGTACGTGTATTTATGCATATGAGTGTGGCAGTGTCTTTACATATATTTGTGTGTATGTGTATTTGTGTGTATGTGTGTCACTGTGTAGTGTTTACATATATCTGTATGTACGTGTATTTATGCGTATGAGTGTGGCAGTGTCTTTACATATATTTGTGTGTATGTGTATTTATGCGTATGAATGCGGCAGTGACTTTACATATATTTGTGTATGTGTGTAACTGTATAGTGTTTACATATATCTATGTGTATGTGTATGAGTGTGTCTGTATTTTTACATATATCTATGTGTATGTGTGTAACTGTATAGTGTTTACATATATCTGTGTGTATGTGTATTTATGTGTATGAGTGTGTCTGTATTTTAACATATATCTACGTGTATGTGTGTGACTTTGAGTGCTAAGTGCGTCTGTATGTGTTTTATTGAACCGGAAGTGATCATGAGAAATGTAGTGTTTCCTTCGGCGCCGTGAACACAATTCGACAACAAGGGGGTAGCACAATAGAAAATGGCTGTTAATGGCGTCTCCTGTTGTGTCAGTGTTTGGAGAAGGTTTTAGAAGTGGGTTGGGTAGTAATGCGGAGGGCGGAAGGGGGGGGGTAACCGCACCGCCACCACCATCGTCACCACCACCATCGCCATCCTCACCAACACAATCACCATCGCCACCACCACCACCAACACAATCACCATCGCCACCACCACCACCAACACAATCACCACAGCGTGTTTGTTGAACGTTTTATAAGTGGGTTCGGAAGCAAAGCAAAAAGACTGTGGGGCCGGGGGTAACTGCACCACCGCCATCATTACCACAATACCCCCACCAACACCCCACCATCCTCACCATCATCACCACTACCAGCATCACCTTCAACACCACTGCCACCAGCACCACAACCACCGCGTATTACGTGAAGTGTTTAGAAGTGGGTTGATAGTAAAGTGTTTGTGTGGTGGTGGTGGTGGTGGTGGTGGTGGTTGTGTGTGTGCTGGTGGTTGTGGTGGTGGTGGTGGTAGTGGTGGTTGGGGGGTTTCCACCAACATCCCCACCATCCCACCAATAATAGCACCTTCCCCTCAACATCATCATCACTATCATCACAACCACTGCCTATTACGTGTGTGTGTGGTGGTGGTGGTGTTGATGGAGAGTTTAATACCATTATAACCATTAATTCCACCATCACCACTATCACCACCACCACCACTTCACCACCACTTCACCCTCCCCCACCACCACCACTACCACCTTACCACTAATAGCACTTCCCCCTCCCACCACAATCGGCGCCGCCAACGTCTCCTTTCTATGGTGTTGATGGTGGAGATGGTAGATGTTGAATCTATGTAATATATGAGAAGTAGTTGTATGTGTGAGTGCATATATTATGATCGTATCTGTATATGTGCATATGTGTCTGTGTCTGTATGTACGTATGTGTATATGTGTATGTGTATGTATTTGTGTGTGTATATGTATATGTGTGTTAATGTGTATGTGTGTATGTGTTCATATTTCCGTGTGTTTATTCTTTGTTTATCATGTGGTATATTCCTGTTTGTTTATATAAGCCAACATGTGTGTGATATTGTGTGTATATATGTTTGCCTTGTTCTTGTGAGTATGTGTGTATATACGCAAGTAGTGTTTATAATGTATGTATAACTTTAGATTATATGTGTCTACGTGGATAGATTTTTAGTGCGTAGATGCTCTCTCTAACACATAAAAACACAAACAAGCACGTATATCCTCATACGTGCATTTACACGTATATCCAATGCATTTACACACACACATATATTTTCATATATACATTTACATATGTATATATATATAAATATATATATATACACACATATATTTATATATATATATATGTATATATATGTATATATAAGTATCTCTCTCTATATATATATTATATATATATATATATATGTTTATATACATATACATACATTTACATGTATATATACATATATGTGTGTGTGTGTGTGTACATGTGTGTCCAAGTTCGTGTGAAACAGTTAGGAATATATAAGACAGCAGCCATTCCTACGAATTCGGCCGTCCTTATTCTCTCATGTTTTACTGACCTTTCCAATGGCGTCTCTTCCGCTACCTGTTTGATGTTCTTTGATCAGGCTACATGTGACGACTTTTTTATGTCTCATGTTCTTACATGTATCACCAACACCACAGAGGACACCATCATCAACGACACCATCACCAACAGTACCATCACCAACATCATCTTCACCGACACCCACAACTAGCCCCACAATATCCACCAGTAACGTGATCACTACTAACACCAGCTCCAGCACCATAACCAGCACTGTCATCACCACTTCCATCAGTACTTCAACCATCAACAACACTACCACCACCACCACCACCAACACCAACACCACCTACACAACCACCACTACCACCACCATCACCACTATCAACACCACTATCGCTATCATTACTACCACCACAGCCCCTACTATTACTACCCCCTCCCACCATGACCCCCGCAACCCTCACTACCTCCACCACCACCACCACCATCAGCCAACGCCACTACTATCACCACCAACACCCTCACCTCCACAAGCATCACCGCCAACACCACCATCACCACCACATGCATCACCATCAACACCAACGCCTCTGCATCACCATCTCTATCACCACAAGCCCAGCTTCACCCCCATCACAGACAGCACCACCACACCCCCCACAATCACCACCACCACTATCACCATCACCATCACCATCACCATCACCACCATCGCCATCACCATCATCACCAACACCGCTACCAACCTTTCATTTCTCTTCTATTTTGTTGTCACCAAAGTCAAATGATTTATCAGTGTTTGATGGCAGTGATGAAGAAGATGAAATGATTTCAACGCCTTCAGGTTTACCTCCGTCGGTTGCGACTAGGAGTGTTCCAGTTGTTTGAACTACAACTAGCACGGTCATTTCTTAAATAGACTGCTGCTGTCACTGAATATGCCACAGACACATGTACCCTTAACTTAGTTTTCAATGGGATTCAGCATTACAAATTGCAAAAAGCCTAACCCTTTGTTTTACAGCTACAGTCCATCTTGTATGATGCTACAAGTGGCTGAGCATTCCAAATCCTCGTGAACCCTTAATTTAATTTCCAAGTAGATTTAAGAGACATTTTGTGTGACAAGGTGGGCCTTTTGTTTTATAGGTACAGTTCTTTTGAATGATAGCGATGGATTGACAATATCGGTAGATCATCGGACAAAAGGCTTTGTCACATAATAGAGTTACGGCCCTTTACATACTGATTTCATATCCACCCAAGGTTACATAGAAATGTAGAGACACAGGCTCAAATATAGTGTAACATGTTTGTGACACAGAACCAGGTACATCGAAACATGCAGTGACACACTCAGATATAGTATAACATGTGAGACATACACAACTGTGATATGTTTGTGACACAGTCAGTTACATCGAAAGATGCAGTGACATTGATTCAGATATAGTGTAACACGCGATATAGGGTGAAACATATTCGTGACAGTGATTCAGATTCATTGAAACATGTTGGGACACAGAATCAGATTCATGCAACATGTGTCACAGACAGCACAACAAATCATATTTGTGACACAGACTCAAATATAGTGTAACATGAAACAATAGAGTGAACCATGTCTGTGACACAGGTTCAGATGCATGGAAATATGCTGTGACACGGAATCAGATAGAGTGTAACATGAGACAATACAGTGAACCATATTTGTGACACAGATTCAGATGCATGGAAATATGTTGTGACACGGGATCAGATAGAGTGTAACATGAGGCAATACAGTGAACCATATTTGTGACACAGGTTCAGATGCATGGAAATATGCTGTGACACGGAATCAGATAGAGTGTAACATGAGACAATACAGTGAACCATATTTGTGACACAGATTCAGATGCATGGAAATATGTTGTACACGGGATCAGATAGGGTGTAACATGAGACAATACAGTGAACCATATTTGTGACACAGGTTCAGATGCATGGAAATATGCTGTGACACGGAATCAGATAGAGTGTAACATGAAACAATACAGTGAACCATATTTGTGACACAGGTTCAGATGCATGGAAATATGTTGTGACACAAACAACACAAAGAAACAGTTTCGTAACACAGACACAAATATAGTGACATATATTTCTGACACAGATTTATGACAGAGTGTAACACGAAGTAGTGATTGCTGTTGTGTTGGTAATGTTGTGGTTGTTGTTGTTGGCGTTGGTGGAGGTGTTGTTGGTGGTGATGTGTTGGTGGTTGATTATGTAGTAATAGTGTTACTGGTGTTATTGATAGTCAATAGATGGTCATATTGTTGGTTGGGAATTGTGTGGAGATATATTTAGTTGTTGTTGTTGGTGTTGGTGGTGGTAGTGTTGCTGGAGTTGTTGTTGTTGTTGTTGGTGGTGGTGTTAGTGTTGCTGGAGTTGTTGTTGTTGTTGTTGTTGGTGGTAGAAGTGTTAGTGTTGCTGGAGTTGTTGTTGTTGTTGTTGGTGGTGGTGTTAGTGTTGCTGGAGTTGTTGTTGTTGTTGTTGGTGGTGGTAGAAGTGTTAGTGTTGCTGGAGTTGTTGTTGGTGGTGGTGGTAGAATTGTTAGTGTTGCTGGAGTTGTTGTTGTTGTTGGTGGTGGTAGAAGTGTTAGTGTTGCTGGAGTTGTTGTTGGTGGTGGTGGTAGAAGTGTTAGTGTTGCTGGAGTTGTTGTTGTTGGTGGTGGTGGTAGAAGTGTTAGTGTTGCTGGAGTTGTTGTCGTTGTTGGTGGTGGTAGAAGTGTTAGTGTTGCTGGAGTTGTTGTTGTTGTTGGTGGTGGTGGTAGAAGTGTTAGTGTTGCTGGAGTTGTTGTTGTTGTTGGTGGTGGTGGTAGAAGTGTTTGTGTTGCTGGAGTTGTTGTTGTTGGTGGTGGTGGTAGAAGTGTTAGTGTTGCTGGAGTTGTTGTTGTTGTTGGTGGTGGTAGAAGTGTTAGTGTTGCTGGAGTTGTTGTTATTGTTGGTGGTGGTAGAAGTGTTAGTGTTGCTGGAGTTGTTGTTGTTGTTGTTGGTGGTATTAATGTTAGTGTTGCTGGAGTTGTTGTTGGTGGTGGTAGAAGTGTTAGTGTTGCTGGAGTTGTTGTTGTTGGTGGTGGTGGTATTAGTGTTGTTCATGGAGCTCTTAGTGGTGGTGGAGTTGGCGAGGGTGGTGGAGATGGAGGTAGTTGAGGTAGTATTGGTGGTGGGGTTGATGATGGTGGTGGTTGAGGTGGTGGCGGTGGAGCTGTGTTATTGTGTCCACTTGACATTTCTGCCCGTAAAGCAGAGCAGGCTATAAAAACAAGGTGGACTAAACTGACTGGCATGGATCGATAGAGCAGAGAGGAGGAGGGCGAGGAGGAGAGAGAAAGGGGGATTAAAGGGAGAAGGAAGAGGGAAAAGGAGAGATAGAGAAAGAGGGAAGAAGAGGTGGAAGTGGAGAGAGAGAGAGATGAGGAGAAGATGGCCGTGGAGATGGAGGTGTTTTGTCGTGACGTTGTATAGATGTTGGTGTGGAGTGGAGTGGGGGAGGAGTAGGTGGGTAATACTGTATTGATCGTAGCACACAAGTTATGTGGGGGAGGGAGGATCCGTCCATCCACTGTTGTTGTTGTTGTTGTTGTTGTTGTCGATGATGATAATGGTGGTGGTGATGATGGTGATGATGGTGATGGTTTTGTTAGTGATAATGATGGTAGTGGTGATGATGATGATGATGATAATGATGGTAGTGGTGGTGATGGTAGTGGTGATGATGATGATAAATGATGGTAGTGGTGGTGATGGTGATGGTGAAGATGATAAATGATGGTAGTGGTGGTGATGGTGATGGTGATGATGGTGGTGCTGGTGCTATATTATTTATTGATGTTCATACACGGACATACAAAGACATTACCCAAGACATCAAGGCCCAAATTTGACCAAACCTTCAGAATACAAGGAGCAAATCAGTGACCATTGATCAGGCTCTAATATTTCTGCTCTTCTCTCTATTGAGCACTGGTTTCCTTTTTGCTTTTCATTCTTACAGATATTGCTACATATATCATATATCATATATAAATATATATATATATATATATATATATATATATATATATATATATATATATATATATATCATATATATATATAGTAATAATAATAAATGTGAAGACTAAAATCCAAAGAGTTTCAGAATCCATTCAGTTTCAGATGATCCCGTTAAGGGTGGAAGCAGCAATTCTTTGCTTAAACTTTAATCTGTTATTTTAATAAATAAATAAATACATATATATATATATATGTAGATAAATCTACCAAAAGTTTACGGTAGTGTCCAATCCGTATGAAGAACTCAATGTAATCCGGATATCATGAAAAGAAGAGATGCATTCAAAAATCACTTTCGGTGAAAGATAAACGGAAAACAGAGTCAAGATAAATTATAAAAAAAATAATGAATAAACAATATATATATATATATATATATATATAAATATATATATATATATATATATATATATATATATATATATATATATATATATATATATATATATATAGAGAGAGAGAGAGAGAGAGAGAGAGAGAAATGACTTCTACAGGACTAGAACTATCTCATTCTTGAGAAATCATCAGATATAAAGTATTCCGTGAATAAACAAGTTTATATCTATATATCTAGTCTACCATATATCAAACAACACAAACAACACAAATGATATTTTTATGACTTACCATACATTATCCACTACTAATTTGATATATATTTCTCGCCTTCCGTAGTTCAATTACCATGAAATAAATATCATTACTCACCTTCCGGAGATTAACCAATACAAAAAGGATATCATGTTGTAATTTCCATAAATATCCCGACTACAATACAATAATTTTTTTCTCTTACCGTATATCACACAATACCAAGAACGTGTATTGTGTTATCTGAGTAGATATCATTCCTCGTTTTCCATACCGTGTAGATATATTCCTCACCGTGTAGATATATATTCCTCCCTGTGTAGATATATATTCCTCCCTGTGTAGATATATTCCTCACCGTGTAGATATATTCCTCCCTGTGTAGATATATTCTTCACCATGTAGATATATTCCTCACCGTGTAGATATATTCTTCACCGTGTAGATATATTCCTCACCGTGTAGATATATTCTTCCCCGTGTAGATATACTCCTCACCGTGTAGATATATATTCCTCCCCGTGTAGATATATTCCTCACCGTGTAGATATATTCCTCACCGTGTAGATATATTCCTCACCGTGTAGATATATTCTTCCCCGTGTAGATATATTCCTCACC
>OZ024748.1:13233728-13241228 GCA_964016885.1 Eledone cirrhosa
TATATATATATATATATATATGTGCGTGTGGCTGAGTGGTTAGAGGACTGGATTCGCAATCGTGAGGTTGTGAGTTCGATTCCTAGACCGGGCGATGCGTTATATCCTTGAGCAAGACACTTTATTTCACGTTTCTCCTTCTACCTGGTGTTGCGACCGATAGATAGTATTAGCAACTGGAAAGACCAACTGAAACATTGTAAGCGTCGGTCTAATTTGACGAAAGTCGATCGATCCTTAATATATATATATATATATATATATATATATATACATAGGAACGAGTAGGACCCCGACGGCTGAGCTCAAGCCGTTTCGACGGCGTCCAGAATTAGCCGTCGAAACGGCTTGAGCTCAGCCGTCGGGGTCCTACTCGTTCCTATTACCCACTCTACTACCCTAAGTATTGAGTACTTTGGTGCGTTATGGTCCACCTGGTTCCTTACCACATTTCCTTCGTTATATATATATATATATATATATATATATATATATATATATATAAGCACCCAATTGTTTCCAGTTCCCAATTCTCTCGCTTGAAGAGATAGTCTTGTTTAATAGCGACAATTGAAATTGAAAACAACGACTTCACTGTTACCTACATTCATAGTAATAGCACTTCTCTGACAACAAACCCTATCACTGATAACACCTCTTCCCCCCCCCCTCTCTCTCTCTCTCTCTCTCTCTCTCGTTCTCCCTCATTCAATCGCTCAGCGTTCAATCACAAAACTTCATGAAAAATCTCATTCAAACACTCAACGATCTATTGAGTCAATGATCTAATCACTCAGTTATTAATTCCATTAATCACTGACTCCCCCACTCAATAAACCAGTTACTCAATCATTAATTCTGTCAATAACTCACTCCTTACTCAATGCCTCACTTCTCACACTCAATAACTCACTTCATACACACCACTCACACCACCACAATCAACACACACCATTTACCACACTACACTCTCAACACTCACACCACCACAAACAACACTCACCCCCTACACTCACACAACAGTCACCTCACCCCACATACTCCTCACCCAATCCATAACACCCATCACAAACATCAACCTACACAACATAACAATATACAACCCCTCTGACACATCCCAGTACCTTAATTTCTCATCTTGAAACATTTGTTATTCAATAGGTTGTTTTTATGTTTACCCTACCACCCATACAACAACAACAACAAAAACCACAAACATCACTACCGCCATCACCATCACCACCATACCAGCATCAACACCAACACCACCACCTCAACTACCACCTCCACCACCACCATCACAACTACTTCAATCAACACCACAATCACCACTACAATTACCACACACATCACCAACACCATACCACCACAAACATCACCATACCACCATCACCAACACCTTCAACACCAACATCATACCCTTCACCATCACCATAACAACAATCGACCCCACAATCACCACCACTACCATCACCACCACCCCTATCACCCCCCACTACCATCACCACTACCATATACAAACTACTTCAGCACCTGGGGGTTGATGGTAACACAATAGAATCGCTATAGGGATACTTCCAGAAGTATATAGAATATAGATAAAGCCGTTGGGATAAGAGAGAAAAGAAAGAGTAGAGGGAGAAGGAGGGAGGGAGAGAGAGTATGGGTGTATATATATATATATATATATATATATATATGGGTGTGTGTGTGTGTACGCTAATATGTGTTTATGTGCCTGCTTCATCTTTTGTGAATGAGTACCTAACTTGATATATGTGTGTGTGTGTAGACGAATAGAAATATAGATAGATAGATACCAAGTAATTAACATTTTCGTTGCCTTCATTTTAACGTCCATTTTGCATTGTCTCAGCCTTGTTATATATATCACTTTCTTCATTATATACAATACACAATGCTTCATTTTTATTATATATATATATACATATATATATATATATATATATATACAAAGAGAGGGGACACGACTGTTGAAACAGCAAGAGCTCAGCCATCGGGTCCTGTCTCTCTATAATATAACCATACTCTACTACACCAAGTATCGAGTACTCAATTGAGTAATGGTCTAACCGGTCTCAAACTGAATCCATTCTGTCATATATATATATATATATATATATATATATATATGTGTGTGTGTGTGTGTGTGTGTGTGTGTGTGTGTGTGTGTGAGTATGTGTGTGTGGGGGGGTGGGGGTGGTGTATGTGTGTTTGAGTGTCTGTGTTTGGGTGTTTGTGTGTGTAATATATTATAATTGTTTCTACTTTTAGCAAATTACCCAGTACATTACTGGTACTTTATTTTATAGACTCCGTAAGGATGAAAGGCAAAGTTAACCTCGACGGGATTTGAACTCAGATTGTAAAGGGACGTAACTATGCTGGAAAGCATGTCCGACCCTCTACCGATATTGCCAAATATTATAATATAATATACTATAGCGGTTATGAATTTTTATAAGAACTATACATAATAGTTTCTGATTTAGGAGGGGATAGTTGATTAAATCGACCCCAGTGCATTACTGGTACTTTATTTTATCGATCCCGGAAGGAGGAAAGACAAAGTTAGCTTTGGCATCGTTTGAACTCACCACGTAAATAGACATCTTACCTAAACTCCATTGGCATAATATCACATTTATCTTTTTTTCTCATTCTCTAATACTTCTCTCCCTATCGTTCACTCTCTCTCTCTCGTTCTCTCTCCCTCACTTCCCCTCTCAGTTTCTCTTACTATTACATAACATCACATATGTCTCTCTCGCTCTCTCATTTGTTTTATTTTCCTTTCATTTTTTTTTTTTTTTTTTCTTCTGTTGTTTCAGCAAATTTTTTTATCATTTAACATTTATGACTGTAAAATAACGGCAGAAATAGATTTTTTAATTTATTTTGTGATTGAAATTAAAGTTACTACATCACAAACTAGACACCACCACACACCACTTCAACAATGCCCCTCCCCCTCAACACACACACATACATACACTCAACACTCACTATTTTTTTGTGACTGGAATTAAAGTTACCATACCACAACATAACCTACCCATAAACACACAAACTATTTTTTTCCGTGCTTTCTCTCTTCTAGTTTATTATATAACATTAAAAAAAAAAATACTTTCATTATTGAATACTTCAGTACGTTAATAAATTAAGTATCATCAGTTAAATCACTCTGGCATTTCTTTCGCTTTTTTTTATTAAAGTGATCACGTTGAACGTTTTGTCGTATTTTCATCCCTGATATCTTAAGGATGTCTTTACATGCAAGAGTCAGTCTTTCTGAATGTATTTTTAATCTTGTCCTCACAATTTGACAGGAACTCTCTCTATATATATATGTGTGTGTGTGTGTGTGTATGTGTGTGTGTGTGTGTGTGTGTGTGTGTGTATGATTTTATGCGTGTGTGTGTGTGTGCGTTATTTTATGTGAATGTGTGTGCGTGTGAGTGTGTATATGTGTGTGTATGCGTCCACGTGCATATGTGTTTGTGCGTGTGTGTGTGTATGCGTGCATGTGCGTTTGTGCGTGTATGTGTGTATGCGTGCATGTGCGTTTGTGCGTGTATATGTGTATGCGTGCAAGAATTTATGCATGTGCGTGTTCAAGTGTGTGTGTATGTGTGTGCGTTTTGCGGTTGTGTGTGTGTGTTTTGTTCGTGCATATGAGAATGCGTGAGTCTGTGTGCATCCGCATGAGTGTTATGTATGAGTTTGTGTGTTTATGTTTATGTGTGGACTTGTGAGTGTGTGTATGTGTGTATGTGTGTCTGTCTGTGAATGTGCGTTTTTTGCCTGTGTGTGTCTGTGTGTCTATATTTATCAAGTCTGTGTATGACATCATATTTCGTGTTCACAGAATATTATATTTAAATTTAGTATCGGTAGAGGGTCGGACGCCATGCTTTACAGCATAGTTACGTCCCTTTACGAACTGAGTTCAAATCCCGCCGAGGTTGACTTTGCCTTTCATCCTTACGGGGTCGATAAAATAAAGTACCAGTAATGGACTGGGGCAATCGCTGCCCTTGTCCCAAAAGTAGAAACAATTATATTTAAATTTACCGAGATTTCTCTGTCTCTTTCACACACATATTTGTATATGTATGTGTGTACATATGTATGTATGTGTGTATATATTTGTGTATGTGTGTATGTATGTGACCATGTATGTATGTCTCTATGATTGTATGAATGTATCCTTGTGCCTAAAGTAGAAACAATTATATGAATATATGCATATATGTATGTATATGTATATATATGTGTACGTATGTATATATGTATGTATGTAAATATGAATGGACTATATGTATATATATTAGAATATAAATATTAATAAAATAGATGTTCTTTTTATCAATTACATTTTATTATACATATTTCGGATGTACAACAGTACGTCCTCATCAGACAAAATATAATGATACATGACATACCCTGAGATGTTAAATGGTTAAGATTTAATCAAGGTAGTATGTTTAACTCTTCTATATATATATATATATATATATATATATACATGTACGTATGTATGCATGGGTAGAGGTATGTAGGGTATATGAATGATGATATATGAGTTTACGTATATTTATATATCTATTTACATACATATATACACACAAACACACATATGTACATATATAAATATATACATAGATACATGCGTATATACAATTATACATATCGTCATATATAAGTACACGAACACATGCTAACACACACAAAGTTTACATTGTTTCAAACTTGTAGATCATAAACACGTTCACTCAGAATAAGCCATATACACATACATACGTACACACATACAAACTACATACATACATATATACATACACACATTCATTCATCCATACATGCATACATAAATACATGCATAGTTATCAATACATTCATATATACATATATACACACACACACATCCATCCATGCATAAATACATGGATATCCATCCATTATACACTTATATACATAAAGACACATATGAACACACATGAACACACATGCATACACACATATACATATCTATATTGATGGGATAAAGTACCAATTTTTTTAAAACTCTACTTAACTAATAAAGTTAATAATAATCTGGTACAAACACTACACTTGTGACATACATACATACATATATACATAGATACACACATACATGCACACATATATACATACATGGTGGCTGCCAACTCGTTTTCGAGTACGGCCACTACTATATATCCATGTAGGAGAACCCCTACCGATGCGCTGAACGAGTGTGACTTTTTAGTCCAGCCAGCGACTTGAAAACTCTGGTACAAACACTACACTTGTGACAATTATTGACACATAGTGCTGGGCCCATGGTACCATGTGACGACAAATGCAGAGAGATCTCCAGATATAAAGCAATTCCTGTGCCGTGAAGCTTTTATAGTGAGCAAAGGCACTGCACAAAGCCAGTCCCACTCTCTTAACCAAGATGATATTTACCAAAAAGAAGAACAAGTCAACATCATTGGATACCATCAGGGTTGCAGGTGTTATATCAGAGTTTTCCTTCTCCTAGAATTCTGCCTTGACAAAGGCTAAGTGGTCATACATATATACATACATACACACATACATGCACACATATATACATACATACATCCATCTATACATGCATATATACACACATCCATCTATCCATCCGTGCATGCATGCATACATACACGCGCATATACATACACACGCACATACATACACACATATATACATACACACACATATACATACACACACATATATACACACACACATATATATATGTACATACATACATAATTACACACACATATGTACACACACATATACACACACGTATACATACATTTATATACATACACACTTATATACATACACGCATATATGCATACACACATATATACATACACACACATATATACACACACACACACATATATATGTACATACATACATAATTACACACACATATGTACACACACATATACACACACGTATACATACATTTATATACATACACACTTATATACATACACGCATATATACATACACACATATATACATACACACACATATATACACACACACATATATATATGTACATACATACATAAATACACACGCATATGTACACACACATATACACACACGTATACATACATTTATAGATACACACATACACACATACCCATATGCATGCATACATACACACATACATATGTACACACACACATACATACATATGTACATACTTATATACATACGTATCCATATATCACGAAGAAAATGTTTGAACATCGCTCTCTCAGTCAATCTATTTTCATTAAGCAGGAATGATATATATTTCAATTCTAATTATTTGCAACTGAGATGATTTATATACACCTCCACAACAAAAACAACAGCAACAACAACATCAACTTCAACAGTAAAACTATAAATCTCTCTCACCCCCCTCTCCCCCTCTCTATTAATCTAGCTTTCTATCATTCTCCCGTTTTCTCTGTCCCTTTTTCTCTCTATTATCATGGTTGCTCTTTCATGTGTATTTACGAGCGCGCGCGTCTGTGTGTATATATATGTATGTATATGTGTATATATATATATATATATATATATATATATATATATATATATATATATATTTATATTTATATATATATATATATATATATATATATATATATATATATATATATATATATATTTATATATATATATATGTAGGAGGTGAGTTTTATTGTAGTACAATAAAACAATGCAGATATCGGATAAGAAGCACTCTACAGTTTGTAGGACTGGAGTATACATAATATAAGATCATGTTGATTTAAAACTGCACCATCCACAAGTGTTTTTTAGCCTTCATATCATGTTCTCCTGTTTTATCTGATGAAAACACAAATATTATTATTGCATGGTGATGTTTGTTTTTGAAATATTTATATATATATATATATATATATATATATATATATATTTATATATATATTTATATATATATATATATTTATATATATATATATATAAATATATATATATATATATATAAATATTGTTATATTTGGGGAGGGTCATATTTGCGTAATATTGCCAGAATTAATAACAGAACACACTCACTGTTTGGTTGGTTTTCGCTTCTCGCTGTCTTTTATATATATATATCTGCGATCTAACTTACTCGGTCCTCAATGTTGCCATTGACTGACCGGCGGTCAAAAATAATACAGATACAATATAGACACAAACACATATATATAGTTTACATAATTTACATAAATCTTTCGTTGCACATCTGCAACATCGTCAGTGGTGTTATATTCATTGTTCCTCCTGTTGTGTTGTATGTCTACGCCATTTTTTTTTGTTCAGTCTCTGTTTTTTGTTCATATCTGTTTCGACACACGATTTCATATAAAAAACCTCGCAAAACTAATTCATCGCCGCTATATATAAATATATATA
>OZ024748.1:13246228-13253728 GCA_964016885.1 Eledone cirrhosa
TGTATGTGTGTTTATGTAAGTGATTTTCTACGAGAATCGAGGAAGATAGAATGAGAGAGAATGTGTGTATATATCATTTATGTATTAAATTTTCGTCCGTATGTGTAGTTGTGTCTGTGCCCGCATGTGCTTTTGTGTTTCTCGGTTAAAACAAATTTACTATATTTATCCATACAGGTAAGTAGTGGACTGAAGTCATTAGAAGTTACTTTTTCCAAAATTTTCAACATCTATACCCAGTCCAATCCACATTTTGCGAACGTGTATCTACATTATGAGCACTGGAACTTCCTCTCGCAGTGAACTTTAAACAAAAGACACATTAGAGTTTGTAAAATTGTGTTTTGTAAAATATCCAGTAATGAATATATCGATTTCAGACATACCAAACCTAAAGCTAAACTCTGCTGAACGTAAATACAATTGAAAGTGCCATGGAATTTCCTATATATAGAAAGAAAGAGATAGATGGTTAGACAGATAAATTGAAGAGAAGAAATTATGAAGTATATGAGAGAATCAAGGAAAATAGTTATATTAAAGGTGAGCTAAGGGAGTAAAGCTGTGACGTTTCAAATATTCAACAGGTAATTGCAAGAAATATCCTTGTGGAACAGCTAAGAGAAACAATGAAGGTTATATAAGAAAAGGAGGTAAAACTAGTTGTATAAGGTTATATAAGAATTAAAGGAAGGCTAGATGTATATATAAGAAGAAAAGTTAAGAAAAGATGTATATATAAGACGAAAAGGTAAGAGTAGATGTATATATCAGAGAAAAGGTAAGGTGTGATGTAAATGTATGCATAAGATAAACACAATGAAAGAATATAATTCCAACAAGAAATTCTGCTCAGGAAAACAGACTGAATAATATCAACAGATTGAATAATCTGAACTGTTCAATAAGAATTGTAGTTTCGAAAGTCGAGAGAAACCGGATTTGTTTGCAATAAAGCTAAGATTTCTTAGTAGCCAGTTCAAGTAATGAGCTGTAAAACAACAGAAACAACAGAAACAACAAAACCAACCGCCAACAACATTATATGAAATTGAAAAAAAATTAAAAAGGGAAGACATATTTTTAAGGGCAATATAAGATGAAAAGGCGGAGAAAAGAACAAATTAGAAAAAAATACAAAAGAAAGAAAATAAACAAAACATTTCACCAAAAGTATGTGCAATAAGACGTTTCGATATAGTTTAAATCCTTATCGATGTGACTCATAATATAATATTTGAATCAAATACTATAGATTTTACAAAAATAAAGGGGTGTTATCCTTCCCATTAAGAGACGAAAAAAAAAAATCTTTTTCGTGGGTTGTTCAAAATCTAAAATCAATAATCCTGAGATACAACTAATATAATATCAACGAAATGGTTTTGGTTTTTAAAGCTATCTGGTGTAGGAAGTACAAACATTTTTGATCTTGTTAAATTTCACCAGTAAAGCATATACACTTCAAACGGTTAGGCTTAGAATTGATCAATTATATATAGCGAAATATATCAAAATTGGCGACGTTCAGGAATAATACGTCTGAAGGGAAATTTCTCAAGAGAACGATCAACATACTAAACTCAAACATACAGCTGAGTATTACATATGTAATATGGTATGTAATGTAGGGAGTTGGACATTTTTTATTAACAGACAATGTTTATCTAGGTCTTGCCAACTGAGCAGAATATGCTTTGCGATGAAGATGAGATAATATACGGTTATCTGCAGAATAAAAAGCAGTTAGGTCTGATGAAATAATTCTATTCTACGAACGCAAACACACACACACACACACGCACACACGCACACACACATATATATATATATATATATATAGGAAAAGATTACCCACTCTACTACCCTACGTATCGAGTACTCTGGTGCGTTATGGTCCACCTGGTTCCTTACCACACTTCCTTCGTTATATATACCGGATTCACGGTCGTCTAATCGGAATGAGTAGATCTACCGATTAGTTAAACCATCCAAAATAGACGGAGTATATATATATATATATATATATATATATATATATATATATATATAGTAACAATAATAAATTTGAAGACTAAAATCCAAAGAGGGCTCGATAAGATCCCGTTAAGGGTGAAAGCAGCGATTCTTTGCTTAAACTTTAATCTGTTATTTTAATATATATATATATATATATATATATATATATATTAAAATATTAAAATAACAGATTAAAGTTTAAGCAAAGAATCGCTGCTTTCACCCTTAACGGGATCTTATATATATATATATATATATATATATATATATATATATATATATATCTGTGTTTGTGTCGAATGCTGAAAATGATAAACTAACATGTGTCATGTAGTTTAACTGTGGAAAATGTAGAAAATGTTGAGGTAGTGCTAGAGAAAGAAAGGATGGAAACTCTTAACAGGACATTTTTTGAGTTCCAACTAATTTAATAAAACAATTAGGATGGAAAAGAAACAATGAAGAAGGAAAATGCTGAAGAAAACGATTAAAAACTAACTGATGAAACGATGTGAAAAAGATGTGAAAAAGATGTGAAAAAGATGTGAAAAAGATGTGAAAAAGATGTGAAAAATAAAAGATTCAAAGATTGACGTCATAAAAACTAAGATGGTGAACAGGTAAGTTTTCAAGACGTTATGTTTACATAATTGTTTCTACTTTTGGCACAAGGCTAGCAATATATCAGTACATTACTGGTACTTTATTTTATCGACCCCGTAAGGATGAAAGGCAAAGTTATGTTTACATAACGTCATCATGTCATCATGTCTATTTAGAACTGTACTGCTTGCCTCTACATAGTGCATGGATTGCAAAACTCTTATTACCAGTATAAGACGTTACTGAGGCTTTCTTTAAGCCTGGCAGATCCCATCGTTCTCCATGACGGAATACTGCAGATTTCGTCCAGAGAAGGATAGAAATTGAGAGAGTGGGAAGGAGAAAAAGATATAGAGGAAGAATCGATCCCTGTACTAGACTGATACTTTTTTTATTGACCTCGAATGAATGAAAGGCAAAGTTGGTCAAAACATGGTTGTTATAGAACAATAAAAAACAACAATAACAATAACAGCAACAAGAAGAATAGTAATTGGGGCTGGCGTTCAACTAACTTTAAACATTTCGGTGAAATCACTTGACCGAATAATGTTCTATGTATATCTTAAAATAGAAGCAATATCTATGTGTTGGTCGGAGCCTTTCCGATTTGGGGGAGAATAACGGGGAAACAATTCTTAATCCCGAGATCTGATGGAAAAGTTATATATAAACACAAGGTGAAATGAGAATGAAAACAGACAGAAACTGATATAAATGTATTTTACACACATACACATATAAACACACATACACACATATAATGTGGTGATGCCTGTATGTCAGTATTTCAATATGTACGTTTGTGTGTTTGTGTATGTGTAGCAGTTTGTGTGTGTGTACGCGCGTGTGTAATATGTTTTATTCTAGAAGTAAGAATGTAGGACGAAATGACAGTCGTTACAATAAGAGCCACAATGGAAATGCAATTATGAGATAGATAGATAGATAGATAGATAGATAGATAGATAGATAGATAGATAGATAGATATATTTCTTTATTAGCCACAGGGGCACAAAAGAAGGGGACAAGATCGTTAGATTATATGGATAGATAGAGAGAAACAAACAGTTATTAAGTGTAGGTGAGGAGAAGGGTGAGGGTAAGAAAGTAATATAGAAACCGAAAGAGGTACATGGTGTGAAGGAGAGAGAGACGAAAGTGAGAGAGAGAGAAAGAGAGAAACAAAATGTTAAGTGTATGTGAGAAGGAGAAAATAATATAGAAACAGAGAAAGGTGCAGGGTGCGAGAGAGAGACCGAAAAAGAGAGATGTATAGGGTACGAGGAAGAGAGACGGAAGAGAGAGAGAGATAGGGGGAGTAAAGGGCGAGGAAAGCAATATAAAGTAAGAGAGATGTTAATGGCAGGGAGAGTAAGTTTTAACATTTAAACAATGAGGCGGCCATATTTAAAAAAAAAATGTTTTTATTCTATTGCACTCAATTTCAACCCCCTCCACCACAGTAGTAGTAGTAGTAGTAGTAGTAGTAGTAGTAGTAGTAGTAGTAGTAGTAGTAGTAGTAGTAGTAGTAGTAGTAGTAGTAGTAGTGAAACGACTTGATGTATATATCTTTCTACGGAAATGGGCGATTTAATGCTAAATCAAACCATACAAACCCCACATACACCCACTCCATCTACATATAAACACACACACACACACACACACTCTCTCTCACTCTCTCTCTCTCTCTCACAAACACACATACACACACACACATATATATATATATATATATATATATATATATATATATATATATATATATATATATATATATAACGAAGGAAATGTGGTAAGGAACCAGGTGGGCCATAACGCACCAAAGTACTCAATACTTAGGGTAGTAGAGTGGGTAATAGGAACGAGTAGGACCCCGACGGCTGAGCTCAAGCCGTTTCGACGGCTAATTCTGGACTAGAATTAGCCGTCGAAACGGCTTGAGCTCAGCCGTCGGGGTCCTACTCGTTCCTATATATATATGTATGTATGGATATGTGCATATATTTATGAATCTGTGTGTATGCATGTATGGATGTATATATGTATCTATAGATATATCTATCTATCCATCCATCTCTCACTATACATACGGGGGTGGCGTGGGTTGTGTATGTGTGTGTGGGGGGAATTGAACTAATATATTCATGTTTATTGATGAAGAACAAGCAAACGACCACAGTTCATATTTTAAAATGAACCAGAAGTAGATCTCACTGTCTAGTACTGCTTCAAACTCCGACATTGAGACATGCTATATCAAGGTAGTCGTTCTACTAAAACGTGCACGAAGAACCATCGTCACGACACCTCTTACGTTTCTGGTTTCTAATGTCTAACCTCTGTTTTGAACCATGAGGCTCACCAGGCAAGTGCTCATCCTGGTTTCTGGGGCGTTAAGCCACTGATTGTACAAGACTTGCCCTATGGCAAGTTTGTGTATGCAATGGAAAACACAGCAAAAGATAAGATGGCGGTTAACACATAAACTATTCTATTCATGCTCTGAATGTGACATTGTCCAATTATTTTTGGTGAGTTTTTTTAATCCCATGTCATTCTACCTCAACTAGTAGATTGATCAAATGTGTTACAGCTTTGAACGTCTCATCTCTTTGTATAAAGTAGTATTATTTTATCTAATATGTAATAGTTTTTTTAATCCTTCACCTATTACTGGTACTCATTTCATTCTGAGTATACTGGAGCAACGTGAAATGAAATGTTTTGCCCAAGACCACAACACATAACCCAGTCGCCTCAATAATATTTTCTTCCCAAATCCACAAACGGCGCGAACAAAACTTTCAATTGATTAATTTTATATAATGTCTTATATAGGAGAAATCAGTTATATTGGTACTCCGTCGGTTACGAAGAGGAATGTTCTACTTGAAACAATCAATAGAACAGCCTAAACGTGAAATTAACTGGCAACTGGCTGAGCTTTCCTTAGACACACGTATCCTTAACGGAATTCTCAGGAAGATTCCGTGTGAACCATAATGTTGCAGGGGTGAGCCTCCCAATCAGAGATTCATTTCGTTTTGAGTTGAATGGAGGATGGAGAGATAAAGTGTCTTACTCAAAGACATAACCTCCTGCCTGGAATCGAACTCACGACCTTACGATCGTGACACAAATACCCAAACCATTTAACTGGCAACTGTGAATGAGCACAGGATTTCTATAGATACTTGTATTGTGCTCCTGTATTCCGTACATTCCCACTTGTTTTTATGGGGAAAGGTACATACGTATGTATGTATATATGTCTATCCACACACTCTCAGACTCACACGCACGCACACACACACACACAAACACACACACACACACATATATATATATATATATATATATATATATATATATATATATATATATATATATATATATATATATATATATATATATATATATATATATACAGAGAGAGAGAGGGGCGGAGAGATTTACAGATATACATAGATATATATAGAATGTGTAGGCATATACATATATCTATATGATGCCATATATAAACACTCTCTAACTTCCTTTCTCTATCTCAATCTGTATGATTAAATTTTAAACATTGATTTGGATTGTTTTCCTATCGAGATGACAACCACAATCCAGAGTTTGACATTGACAATGACCAAAGCCAAATTATAACCCGAATTCTATAATCTGTAAATTCTCATATTGGAATTCTTATAGTATATATTGGTTTCAAAGAAGCAGGATTTGATTAACAGGGACACAGATATTGATGAGACACAAAGGTAATTTACTGAGATAAAAGCAATTATAAATATTTATATTAACGGGTTTATAACATTGCACTAAAATTGATCATATATCTGCAAGTTTGTGTATGCAATGAAAAACACAGCAAAAGAAAAGATGGCGATTAATAGATAAACTGTTCCGTTCATGCATTGGATGTGACATTGTCCGATTATTTTTCGTTGAGTTTTTTTTAGCCCCATCTCACTCTACATCAACTAGTAGAATGATCAAATGTGTTACAGCTTTAAACGTCTCATCTCTTTGCATAAAGGAGCATTATTTTATGTAATATGTAATTATTTTTTAAAAACAGATAAGGTTAAGAGGGAGAGAATGGTGTTATTTCTAACATTTCTCCTATATTTATATATTTATTTTATACACATGTATATATATATATGTATATATATATATATATATATATATATATATATATATATATATATGTAGGAGGTGAGTTTTATTGTAGTACAATGTTGATATGTTGATTTAAAACTGCACTATCCACAAGTGTTTTTTAGCCTTCATATCATGTTCTCCTGTTTTATCTGATGAAAACACAAATATTATTGCATGATGATGTTTGTTTTTGAAATGCGCATAATAAAATACATGGAACTCCTTTAACCATCTTTTGATCTTATATTATCTATCTATCTATATATATATATATATATATATATATATATATATATTTATTAAAATAACAGATTAAAGTTTAAGCAAAGAATCGCTGCTTTCACCCTTAACGTTATTATTACTATATATATATATATATATATGTATGTATATATGTATGTATATATATATATATATATATATATATATATATATATATATATATATATATATATATATATATATATATATATATATATATATATATATATATATATATATATATATATATATATATATATATATATATATATATATATATATATATATATATATGTATATATATATATATATTTATGTATATATATATATATATATCATCATCACCATCATCACCATCCTCATAATAATTGCGACGAGAGTCGAACATTCCTGATAAAGTCACAATTTTCAACTGTTCCCTACTGAGGTTTTATCATTTG
>OZ024748.1:13258728-13273728 GCA_964016885.1 Eledone cirrhosa
CGCTGTTAACAAATGGCGAGGTTTTTGAAGTAATGCACACACCCTGCGCATTTGAGACAAGACTTCCTTGTATATATGGTCCTGTCTCCTCGAACATTGCACCCACCCTGCACATTGGAGACAAGTCTTCCTTGTATATATGGTCCTGTCTCCTCCAACATTGCACCCACCCTGCACATTGGAGACAAGTCTTCCTTGTATATATGGTCCTGTCTCGTCGAACATTTCACACACCCTGCGCATTGGAAACAAGATTTCCTTGTATATATGGTCTTGTCTCTTAGAACATTCCACACACCCTGCACATTGTATATGTGGTTCCTAATAATTTGGGTTTTGATAGCTTAGTCTTAAGAAGCCTTGAAAGTCCATTCTGTTCCCTTCTTTAGGCTTCCTTTTCTAAACTAACCCCATATATGTTTGTTTCTCTGGGTTTTTTTTTAGTTCCTTGTTCAAACTGTTCTTGTAATGCTTTTTTGTTCCCATAAATTATTATGCATTCTTTACACCTCGTCCTTACTTTTTCTCCCTTTCCTTTCTTAATATTAGTTCATTTTTCATTGCTTCCATCTATGTAATTAATCGGGTTTTTCTTTTCCATGCTCATATATTATTCAACACCAACAAGCACTTGATCTCTTCCTCTCCTCTTCATATACAGCCGGTACACGTCTGCCCTTGAGTGATGGTACCATGCATGGTCAACTATTTTCTATCCATTACTTGGAGCTTCATTTCAGTCCAATCTGTAACACCAGCTCCGTACCTTATCACTGAAACAGTTTATGCATTAATTGCTATAATCATGTTTCTACCATTTAGTTTGCTCTTAAGAATTTTCCGAATCCTTCTGAAGTACTCACTACTTATTATCTCCTTTGTGCTGCATTTCGTCTGTTTCCCAAACATCCAAATACTTGTAGCTGGAACTTTCTTTTATTGATCTTATGTTTTCTTCCTTGGCTCCTCATAAATATCCCCCTTGTCAAGGTCAACACAAAACATCGTGGATTAGCAGTATCGATAGAGCTTTGGACAACCGGCTTCACACTGTACAGTTATGGCCCTTTACGTTCTGAGTTCAAATCCCGCCGAGGTTAACTTTGCCTTTCATCCTTACGGGGTCGGTAAAATAAAGTACCAGTAATGCACTGGGGTCGATTTAATCGACTTTCCCCTCTCCCCAAAATTGCTGGCCTTGTGCCTATATCAGAAACTATTATTATTATTATCATCATCATCGTCATCTTTAATATTATTAGGGTGGGGATTGGCAGTATGGGTACAACGTCGGGCTATATACTTTGTGGCATATAATTACGGTCCTTTACGTTCTGAGTTTAAATCTTGCCTGGGAGTCAATAAAATAAAGTACCAGTAACAAAATGGGGTCGATTTAATCGACTTTCCCAGACTTCCATATTGCTAGTCTTCTACCAAATGCAGAAACAATTATTAATATTATTATTATTGAGTCTTTGGGGTTGGAGAATGGTTAAAACATCGAACAAAATGATTTGAAGTATTTGTTCGGACCCTTTGTGTTCTAAGTTCAAATCGATAAAATGAAGTCATGGACTGTGTTAATATAATGCTCAACCCCAAACCACTGGCCTTCTCTCTCAATTAGAAACTATTATTACCAATATTATCTTGCCTGTCCTCCTATTTGAGGTCTATAAAACAAGTACCAGTCCAGGGGTTTACAGATTGGCGGAATTGTTAAAAGTTGGTATCTGATACAATGTCTGTTCTGGGTTCAAATTCTGCCTCCTTCAGCCAGGAGTTGTGAGATTTAAATAATATTAGCAATAGAATGACCAATGAAAACATTGTTTCCTTGATCCGAACTAACGACCTGCTCCCGTCCTTATTTTTTCCTTTAAAGAAAGGTCCTATAAATGGTGTAAATGAAGCTTAAACTAAAAACCGTGTCAACGAGCCCATTCACAAGTTTTTAGTTTTTTTATATTGATATTTAAAAAACATCGTTTAACCCATTAGTCTTTAAACCGGCCGTATCCGGCAGAATTCTCTCACCTTTTTCTGTTTAAGCCAGTCATAATCGGCTGCTCATACTTATGTTAAGGCATTGTTCTCAAAATAAATACTATCAAGATCTCATATTTTCAATATTATGTGAGATAATTATGTAAGGTAACGCCTTTTCTGTGAAAATACAATAGTAAATATAGAGTAATGTGAATGCTAAAGGGTTAAGTGAGATATACCAAGTTTTGTTCTCTCTGGCTTATACTCCCATAAATAGAGTTTTTTCCATTTAAATTTAATATATAATATTGCTTCTCTGAGTGATATCTGATCTATATATTTTATCCAGTTATTGAGATGGTTAAGTATTAGAGACTAATTAATATTTAATTATTTATAAGCTGTTTGTGATTTGTTGAGCTGTCAAACGATCTTTTGGTTGCTTTTCCTATGTAAAGTTATACTGAGATATTGACGGCGGCGGTGTAGTTAAGTTATAAAATGAAGTTGACGGTGATGATGTAGTTAGGTTATGCTGTGAAGTTGGCGTGGTGGTGTAGTTAAATTGTACAGTGGAGTTGATGGTGGTGGTGTAGTTTGGCAGTATCGGTGGAGGATCAGACACCATGTTTTGTTTTCCAGCATAGTTATGTCTCTTTATTGTCTGAGTTGAAATCCCACCGAGGTTAACTTTGCCTTTCATTCTTACGGGGTTCATAAAATAAAGTACCAGTAATTCACTGGATAATCGCTGGCCCTTGTGCCAAAAGTAGAAACAGTTATATAATGAAGTTGACGGTGGTGGTGTAGTTTTATTATATGTGAGAATTGATGGTGGTGGTGTTAAATTATATTTCTGCAGAGGAGATTGCGATAGTGGTGGTAGTGGTAGTAGTAGAAAAGTTATATTTTACACTACGTATAGAGGCACTGGTGGTGATGTTACGTTAGAGATGGTGGTGGTGGTGGGGTCGTTAAATATTATTTCTACAGTAGATATGGTTGTGGTGGTATGGTGAAGTTATATCTTACACTACATATAGTGGCGGTGGTGGAGTTAAGTTATATATTGTACAGTGGATATGGTAGTGGTGGGGTTAGGTTCTATATTGTACAGTGGAAATGGTGGTGGTGGGGTTATGTTCTATATTGTACAATGGAAATGGTGGTGGTGGTGTTATGTTCTATATTGTACAATGGAAATGGTGGTGGTGGGGTTACGTTCTATATTGTACAGTGGAAATGGTGGTGGTGGGGTTATGTTATATATTGTACAGTGGAAATGATGGTGGTGGTGGAGTTACGTTATATATTGTACGTGGATATGGTGGTGGTGGTGGTGGAGTTAAGTTATATATTGTACAGTGGATATGGTGGTGGTGGTGGTGGTGGAGTTAAGTTATATATTGTACAGTGGATATGGTGGTGGTGGTGATGGAGTTAAGTTATATATTGTACAGTGGATATGGTGGTGGCGGTGGTGGAGTTAAGTTATATATTGTACAGTGGATATGGTAGTGGTGGGGTTAGGTTCTATTGTACAGTGGAAATGGTGGTGGTGGGGTTATGTTCTATATTGTACAGTGGAAATGGTGGTGGTGGGGTTACGTTCTATATTGTACAGTGGAAATGGTGGTGGTGGGGTTATGTTATATATTGTACAGTGGAAATGATGGTGGTGGTGGAGTTACGTTATATATTGTACGTGGATATGGTGGTGGTGGAGTTAAGTTATATATTGTACAGTGGATATGGTGGTGGTGGTGGTGGAGTTAAGTTATATATTGTACAGTGGATATGGTGGTGGTGGTGGTGGTGGAGTTAAGTTATATATTGTACAGTGGATATGGTGGTGGTGGTGGTGGAGTTAAGTTATAGATTGTACAGTGGATATGGTGGTGGTGGTGGTGGTGGAGTTAAGTTATAGATTGTACAGTGGATATGGTGGTGGTGGTGGTGGTGGAGTTAAGTTATATATTGTACAGTGGATATGGTGGTGGTGGTGGTGGAGTTAAGTTATATATTGTACAGTGGATATGGTGGTGGTGGTGGTGGTGGAGTTAAGTTATATATTGTACAGTGGATATGGTGGTGGTGGTGGTGGAGTTAAGTTATATATTGTACAGTGGATATGGTGGTGGTGGTGGTGGTGGTGGTGGAGTTAAGTTATAGATTGTACAGTGGATATGGTGGTGGTGGTGGTGGTGGAGTTAAGTTATATATTGTACAGTGGATATGGTGGTGGTGGTGGTGGTGGAGTTAAGTTATATATTGTACAGTGGATATGGTGGTGGTGGTGGTGGTGGCGATTTCACTGATTAAAGAAGAGGAGTAATCAAAGATATTCCCAGCTATTTTCAAAGGCAAATAACAACACATTTATTATAAACATTCCCATTCAATATATGTATATACATACATATATATACATATATATATATATATATATATATATATATATATATATATATATATATATATATATGTATATATATACATATATATATATATCATATATATATATATGTGCATTTATGTGTGTAAAATATACATGCATGTATATATGCAAATGTTATATTTATGCATACATAACCATATATATATATATATATATATATATATATATATATATATATATATATATATATATATATATATACATATATATATTGTGCTATGCATATGAGCATACAAGCATATATCTATGGATATGATTGCATATGTATATATATATATATATATATATATATATATATATATATATATATATATATATATATAAATACATACATATATATATATATATATATATATATATATATATATATATATATATACATATACATATATATATATACATACATATATATATATATATATAAATATATATATATATATATATACATACATATATATATATATATATATATATATATATATATATATATATATATATATATATATATATATATATATATATATATTATATATATATATATATTTATATATATATATACATATATATATATGTATATATTCTATATTTTACTATATACGCAGTGAAGAATTAAGTTGGCTATTTTGAAGCTAATATATGGGTTAACACATATTTTTACATTCTTTCCCAGAGATAATGGAACTCTTGTGATTAGAAACCGAAACATCACACATTGTTTCCTGTAATTGCTCATAATTCACGGCTTTTATCTCACATGTATAAAGGAAGTTCTGTTTTAAGAATGGATTTCATGAGGAACGATGGTGATGATGGTGGTGATGGTAGTGTGGATAATGGTGATGACGATGGTGATGATGGTGGTGGTGGTGGTGATGATGGTAAGGGTGATGACGATGGTGATGATGGTGGTGGTGATGGTGGTAAGGGTGATGACGATGGTGATGATGGTGGTGATGGTGGTGGTGAGGATAATGGTGATGATGATGGTGGTGATGGTGGTGATGATGGTAAGTGTGATGACGATGGTGATGATGGTAGTGAGGATAATGGTGATGACGATGGTGATGATGGTGGTGATGATGGTGGTAAGGGTGATGACGATGGTGATGATGGTGGTGATGGTGGTGGTGAGGATAATGGTGATGATGATGGTGGTGATGGTGGTGATGGTGGTAAGGGTGATGACGATGGTGATGATGGTGGTGATGGTGGTGGTGAGGATAATGGTGATGACGATAGTGATGATGGTGGTTATGATAATGGTGATGACGATGGTGATGATGATGGTGAGGATAATGGTGATGACGATGGTGATGATGGTGGTGGTGATGATAAGGGTGATGACGATGGTGATGATGGTAGTGTGGATAATGGTGTTGACGATGGTGATGATGGTGGTGATGATAATCGTGATGACGATGGTGATGATGGTGGTAATGATGGTAGTGAGGATAATGGTGATGACGATGGTGATGATGGTGGTGATGATGGTAATGGTGATGATGACGACGATGATGATGATGGTAGTGATGATGGTGATGATGATGATGGTGGTGATGGTGATGGAAATAGTGCGGATAATGGTGATGACGATGGTGATGATGGTAGTGATGATGGTGATGATGATGATAGTGATGGTGATGATAGTGATGGTGATGATGCTGACGATGAAGATGGTGATGAAGATGATGATGATGTGGATTATGATTATGATGGTGGTGATGGTGGTGTTTGCCGTGTAGTTTGTTTAGGTGCTGGTTCATAATGATAATGACGATGATGATGATGATCGTGGTGATTGTGGTGGCGGCGGTAATATTGGTTTTGTATAACTTGTTTGATGATAAGAATGAAGATGATGATGACGATGATGATGATAATGAAGCTTGTTGTTGTTGTTGTTGCGATCTATTTATCCTCTATATCTATTTCTCATTTCCCCCTCTCGCTCTTTTTATCCATTTCTCCAGGAAAATATTCACAACGTGAGATGAGAGGGGCCCCAATACCTTAAACGTGCCCAAAACATATCGTTTGTCATTACGGTGCCCCTGTGACACCATCAGAAGTTACGGGTACATGCATAGATTTCTATATGAAAGGAATAAATAAAATGAATTCTACAAGTTAAATAGATAGTAGAGCTATGTTTAAAACAGAATTCACTAGCTTCATGTCTGGGAAACCTTGGATGTCCGTAAATGCAGTTATCGAGGCCCGTATGTTAACATTTCTTTTTAACTTTTGTTAATCTAACAAATCACAATCTGGGATGAATTAATTGTAACAAGGTAAGTGGGAAAATACTTTGATACTAACCCTGAAATTGATTCTAATTCTATGAGACGCAACTACTGATTTTAAAAGTTTCCTACTTAATACAAATTCTTTGAATATAATTGGATATAAAAACGGTTTGGTAAGTTACTATTCTAGAAAATGAAATAATTAATAATTTTAGTAGATTCTTCAAACTTCTTTAGTTAATAAAAATACAGTCTTTCATCAGAAATATGGTCACGAAAGCATCAATAAAAGGAGACTTGGTAATGGAAATTTGGGAACCATTAGTTTAGAGAATATACAAAATGTTGATGTCTAATTGGAAATGGAAAAAGATTAGATAAAGGGAAAATAAATGGAGAGAACATTCTTCACACTCGTCAATATTTTGCTTGATTGACTAGTGACGGATTGAAACAAGAGGGAAATACGAAAAAGAAAACCTTGAACATTTTAAAATAAAAAAATAAACGTAAATATATTGTACATTAGAAATAAACGAAAATAATTGATTTTTACCTGTACAAATCAATACTTAGTCTAAAAATATTACCAGAATAAAATAATATGGAAAGAATTTGACGTCAACTGTACAGTTATGAAATGAAGATAAAGAAACCATCAACCACATCATTTTCGTTATTTTCGGAAGAACAGTTTTTGTAAAAGCAGAATATATTTCATATATATGAATGTATAAACTATTCTATATCTTCGGGAAATATCCACACACCTCCGAGTCAAAACTAAGATATATGTGGTATAGATTAGACAGAAAATCTAGAATCTGAAATAACATAGCTTATTGATTGGCAGTATCGGTAGAGGGTCGGACGCCATGCTTCCCAGCATAGTTACGTCCCTTTACGATCTGAGTTCAAATCCCGCCGAGGTTGACTTTGTTTTTCATCCTTACGGGGTCGATAAAATAAAAGTACCAGTAATGCACTGGATAATTGCTGGCCTTGTGCCTAAAGCAGAAACAATTATTAGGTTATATCCTCTTCAAGAAATAAATATAATAAAAACAAAAATCAGGAATTGGGAGGAGAACATTAAAACGAAACGAATATCCATATTTTTATAGAGGTTACCAAGATAGTGTGTTAGTTGAGATTTTTTAAAAGAACCTCTGAATGGAAAACAGATTGAGTACATGGGACACGAACCCATATCTTTGGTTTGTCGGACCAATATGTTACCATTACACCACCAACACACCACCCATGCATACCTTTATTCAATTAGAAGCTATATAACCATAGCAGGTATATATATATATGTATATAAATAGGGAGACAAAGCAGGCTTTGTTTACAAACAGTTATCAAATTTGAAAATCCTAACTAACAGACTAATCTTATGTAGTCAAATACGGCGTAAGCACATGTTACTACCTAATTTTCAAATTCGCTAGCCGTTTGTAAACAAAACCTGCTTTGTGTCTCGCTATTTATATACACACACACACACATATATATATATATATATATATATATATATATATATATATATATATATATATATATATATATATATATATATATATATATATATATCATAGATCGAAGTTTTTTAGCCTGTATATATCCTTTCTCTAGCTAATTCAAAATATGGACTAATTGTTATCCCGCCGAGGTTACCGTTGCCTTTTATCCTTACGGGGTCGAAAAAATACAGCACCAGTAATGCACTGGTGTAATTGCTGGCCTTGTGCCAAAACCAGAATCAATTATTATTAATATTTTAATTTTGGCGGTGGCTTAAGTATTCATTATACCTCGCCGTAATTTATTTCTACACAAAATATCAATAAACAGACACTGCACCTATATTACATAGAATATTTTGTGTACAATACAAAACCAAACCAAAGGAAAGCATTGCACCTGCCCAGGGGACAATGTACCGCGCTCATTATTAAATAATATCGATAATAACAACGATTTTTAATATTTTAATGGTTTCTATAGGCCTTGTACCTACGTTAGAAATCGATATTTTAATGTCTGTTTTAATTATAGTAATTTATTTGTTTAAAATAATATTATGTAGTTTTTTTAATTAATTACAGATGTTGCTATTCCGGTTGTCGTTCTTGTTGTTGTTATTGTTGCTGTTATTATTATTATTGGTGTTGTTGTTCTTCTCGCTGTTGTTGTTGTGTGAATATTAACTAGGATGTTTGAAATACTAAATATAGTTGAACGTCCTGAACAATTCGAAAAACTATAAAATCACAGACATTATGGAAGTTAAACATTAATAATAACAACAATATAATGAGATATTTACACGAGGAAAAATAAAGAAAAAAAACTAATGCAAGTGTGGAGGCGAAGATGGGGATTGATTAAAAAAAATCACAAATCTCGATGGAAAAAAAATGGCGGCTAAATATGGAGTGGTCTCTTAGTTATTATTCTGTTTGGTTAATTTGTTGGTTAACGTTTATATTTCGACTATTATTACGTTTGGATTGGTTGGTTTCACAATGCTGTATATAGTTTTGTAAATGTCAAGAATAAGGTTTAACAGTTAACGTTTTGTAGGCCATGAAATCTAATTAACAAGGCATTCTTGGAAAGTGCAATTCAGGACAATGATTAAGAATTAAATTTGTTACTACAGGTAAAATTCCGTGATAACGAATACCATTATAACGAATTTTTCAGAATAACAATTTTTTTTCAATCCCCCGTCAATCTCGTTATGAAGAATATTTCGTTACAACGAATTTGTTATACACCGTGAATTTCGTTATAACGGAATTTCACTGTAATACATTTTCTTATATTAATTTGTCCGCTAGTTGTGGAACTACTACCAAACTCGTCTCATGGACTGAGTGCTCTACTACTACGGTTATAACCCTCCAATGTTCTACTATTATATATATATATATATATATATATATATATATATATATATATATATATATATATATATATATATATAACGAAGGAAGTGTGGTAGGGAACCAGGTAACCAGGTGGACCATATCCCACCAGAGTACTCGGTAATGTGAGTAGTAGAGTGGGTAATAGGAAAATAGTCCAGAAATAGCTGTTGAAACGGCTTGAGCTCTGCTCTCGGAGTTCTGACTGTTTTCCTATATATATATATATATATATATATATATATATATATATAGAATGCCGTTAGCTTCTTGCTAAAACAATCTCTATACCTCTCATTTATATATATATATATATATATTTATTAAAATAAATTTATTTTAATAAATATTTGCTCTACGGTTCTTATATATCTGATATATATTTATCCTTATCGAGCCCTCTTTGGATTTTAGTCTTCAAATTTATTATTATTACTATATATATATATAGTAACAACACACGCACAAAAACAAGATGGCGTAGGACAGAACAAAGGAGAGGCACAAAAAACAAAGAAAAGAACCCCCAGTCACTGAAGAGGTCACAGAATGTGTGACAAAAGAACTTAACAACAATCTGGTTGTGGAACCCACCAACCAACCGGAAATTTATAAATTCCTAAATTTATAAATTTATTATAATAAATTGAAGTGAAAGCAACTGGTACGTGTGTTTCTTATTGGCAACATGACCCTCCCAAAGTATAACAATATATATATATATATATATATATATATATATATATATATATATATATATATATATATATATATATATATATATATATATATATATATATATATATATATATATATATATATATATATATATATATATATATAATATACGTCCTTTCGAGATTGATAAAAAAAAATTTACCAGTCCAGTTCTGGTGTCGATTCTTCCTTTATAGAAAAAATCATCTGTGTTCAGACTACGAGAGTGTTGAGCTCCGCTAGGTTTAAAAAGTGCCCTAGACACGCCGTGTGACGGTGTCTCTACGACTCCTTTTTAATAATATACACACACACACATATATATATATATATATATATATATATATATATATATATATATATATATATATAAACATACGTCTAACACACATACTATATATGTCTATACAAGATCTATAAATGAGCCCATCCAGTTTCGTTTCTCTTCTCCGTTTCTTTCTTCACTCCCTCAGACACTCACAACATACATACACTACCACTATCGCACAATTCTCATCTCTTAGCCCTTCTAACCCTAACCCCGTCTCTCTTCCTCTCACCCCTCTTCCCTCTCCCATATATACTCAATGTCGTCCATTATCTCCATTTATTGACTTTCACTTACTGTTTCTCTCTTTCCTTCTTTCTCTTTTTTTTCTTTCTCTTTCTTTCTTCCACTCCGTCTTTCTTTCTATCTCTCTTTCTCTCGTTTCCTTCTTTCCACTCTCTTGGAAGTTTTTTCTTTCTTTTCTTACATTTTTCTGACTATTTTTTGTTTCTTTTCCCCTATTTCGTTTTCAAGCACCTCCCCTAACTTATCTCCACATTACTTCCCCTCGCTCCCTCACACACTCCCTCCTTTACCCTCCACCCCTCTCTCTCTTTCCCTCTCTCACACACAATCTCATCCGTACTCTCCCCCTTCTCACCGTCACACACACCAAATCTCTTCCTTGCCCTTCACCTCTCTCTCTCACTCACTCTCACCTTCTTTCTCCCTCGCTCCGTAAGTCACGTGTCACTATTCTATTTCACTTAAACGAAATAAACATCAAATAAAACGAACTGGAATATTAATGAGCCAGTTAAGGTGGTGGTGGTGGTGGTGGTGGTGGAGGTGGAAGTTCTTGGGGATGATGGTGGTCGTTAGTTGTGGTGGTGGTGGTGGTGGTGAAAGTTAGTGGTAGTGGTGGTGGTGGAGGTGGTGTTAATGGTGGTCGTTAGTTGTGGTGGTGGTGGCTTTGGTGGTGCTTTTCTTGATGGTGGTGATGGTGGTAGTGCTGGTGATGGTAGTGATGGTGGCGTTGGTGGTGGCTTTGGTGGTGTTTTTCTTGATGGTGGTGATGGTGGTAGTGCTGGTGATGGTAGTGATGGTGGTGTTGGTGGTGGCTTTGGTGGTGTTTTTCTTGATGGTGGTGATGGTGGTAGTGCTGGTGATGGTAGTGATGGTGGTGTTGGTGGTGGCTTTGGTGGTGTTTTTCTTGATGGTGGTGATGGTGGTAGTGCTGGTGATGGTAGTGATGGTGGTGTTGGTGGTGGCTTTGGTGGTGTTTTTCTTGATGGTGGTGATGGTGGTAGTGCTGGTGATGGTAGTGATGGTGGCGTTGGTGGTGGCTTTGGTGGTGTTTTTCTTGATGGTGGTGATGGTGGTAGTGCTGGTGATGGTAGTGATGGTGGCGTTGGTGGTGGCTTTGGTGGTGTTTTTCTTGATGGTGGTGATGGTGGTAGTGCTGGTGATGGTAGTGATGGTGGTGTTGGTGGTGGCTTTGGTGGTGTTTTTCTTGATGGTGGTGATGGTGGTAGTGCTGGTGATGGTAGTGATGGTGGTGTTGGTGGTGGCTTTGGTGGTGTTTTTCTTGATGGTGGTGATGGTGGTAGTGCTGGTGATGGTAGTGATGGTGGCGTTGGTGGTGGCTTTGGTGGTGCTTTTCTTGATGGTGGTGATGGTGGTAGTGCTGGTGATGGTAGTGATGGTGGCTTTGGTGGTGTTTTTCTTGATGGTGGTGATGGTGGTAGTGCTGGTGATGGTAGTGATGGTGGTGTTGGTGGTGGCTTTGGTGGTGTTTTTCTTGGTGGTGGTGATGGTGGTAGTGCTGGTGATGGTAGTGATGGTGGCGTCGGTGGTGTTTTTCTTGATGGTGGTGATGGTGGTAGGGCTGGTGATGGTAGTGATGGTGGTGTCGGTGGTGGCTTTGGTGGTGTTTTTCTTGTTGTTGGTGGTGGTAGTGCTGGGTGTGGTTGTGATGATGGCTTTGGTGGTAGCATTGGTGGTGTTGTTCTTGTTGTTATTGTAGGTGATGGTGGTAGTGGTGGGGGTGGCGGTGATGGTGATGGCGGTGTTGTAGATTTTAGATTTCAAATTTGTTTAGTGTGATGTCATTGTCGAGAATACGGGAGAAAAAGGTGAAGTGGGGGAAAGGGATGAAGAGTGAGTGAAGCGTGTAGAAAGAGTGAAAGAGAGGTGGAGAGTGTGAAGAGGGTTCGAGGTGAAGGGGGAAGAGAGGTGGAGAGTGTGAAGAGGGTGAAGAGGGTGAGGGGTGATGGGTTAGGTGTGAAGGGGTGAAGAGGATGAGGGGTGAAGGTGGGAGAGGGTAAGGTGTGAAGGGGTGAAATTCATTAAAGTCTAATTTGAAATTCATTAGAAAACAGAAAGTCAACGTAAGTGCCCCCCAAACCGCCATCAAGCCAACCAATCCTAATGCTGACCATTGATGAGGGGGATGGAGGGACTAAGAAATGCAGTGGGTGATGTGAAACAGAAGGTGGTGTTACTGTGGGAGTGGAGGTGTGGAGTTGTAGAATACTTGTGTGGATGTGGTGTGTGTTGTGTTGTGTGGGGTGGAGTATGTGTTGTTGTTGGTGGTGGCGATGGTAGTGGTAGTGGTAGTGTTTGTGATGGTGGTGGTGGTGGTGGTGGCGTTTATGATGGTGGTGATGGAATGGTGAAGGACTATGTGTTGGTGGTGGCTGTGGTGGTGGCTGTTCTGATGGTGATGGGGGGAAGGCAGTGGAGTCGTGGTGCAAAAAAGGTTGTTTTCTGGAGAGGCTGGGGTCAGTCAGAGGGTGGAGCGGGGCGGAGGAGTAAGGCTGGAATAAAGTGGTTTGTAGAGTAGGTGAAAGGTTGTGATGGGGGTTATGGTGATGGTAGTGGGGGTGGCGATGTTCATGGTGGTGATGGAGGTGGTGTTCGTGGTGCTCGTGGTGGAGGTGGTGGTGGTGATGGTGTTTCTAGTGGTAGTGATTGTAAGGCAATGGAGTCGTGATTTTGTAGAATTGTTTATTGATAGTGGTGGTGGTGTTGGTGGTGTTGGTGAGGCGGTGCCGTGGTGGTGGTGGTGGTGGTGGTAGGAGGGGTGATAGAGAAGTTTCTGGATTGGGTGAGAGGGTGTTCAGTGATTGTCACCCCCTAGGCTGACAATAAAATCACCAGCTACCTTGGACCATATGGTATCCAACATGCCACACCCCATACTGAATCTACATTGGAAAGATAACACATGGGTTCCTAGGTATACATATAGGCACATACATACACACCAAACATATACATACATGTATATATACATACAAACTTATTTACATACATACATATATAAGTACACACATAATAGATATATGCGTACAGGCATATGTGAATACATAAATACATACATGCATACATAAGAAATACATGCGCATCTGCGCATATGGATTCATACATATATACATTAATACATACATACGTCCATACGTGCATACATTTATACATACATGTATATATGAATACAACCATATTTACATTCATGAATATATACTGACATACATACATAAATATACATACATACACACATGCATATGTGGCTAATTACATACTTACACACCACCCGCTACACCCGTACATAAAGTGACCCAAACATGCGGGTGTTCTGCGCATGTACATATGCGAACATACCACAAAGCATTCACAACCTCGCACAAACAAACAAACACCTCTCCCTCTCCCCCCAGTTCTCCCCCAGACCCTCACTGTCTATCTGTCTGTATATCTCTCTCTTTCTCTTTCTCTCCCCTTCTCTCTCATTCTCGCACACAACCATGTAGTTCTGAGTTCAGTTCCCCAACGCAGCACCACAGTCACATGTCTTCTAACATTGCTTCGATTTGATCATTGTATTCTCAGTGAAACTTAGTAGACGAAAAACCCAGAAACGCGCGTATACGTGTGTGTGTGTATATATATATATATATATATATATATATATATATATATATATATAGGAACCAGTAGGACCCCGACAGCTGAGCTCAAGCCGTTTCGACGGCTAATTCCGGTCCAGAATTAGCCGTCGAAACGGCTTGAGCTCAGCTGTCGGGGTCTTACTGGTTCCTATTACCCACTCTACTACCTCAAGTATTGAGTACTTTGGTGCGTTATGGTCCACCTGGTTCCTTACCACATTTCCTTCGTTATATATATATATATATATATATATATATATATATATATACGAGGGCAATCCCAAAAGTAAGGTCTCCTTCCGATATTGCAGCTTTTCCGTTAAAATCCTGTGAATGGTGCTTCGGGAAACATCAGGAACCAAAATGCAGAGAGCATCGAGAGTGATCCACCGATCTTTACGCATGTTTTCCTCGGAAGGAGACCTTACTTTTG
>OZ024748.1:13316755-13319255 GCA_964016885.1 Eledone cirrhosa
CGAATATTTATGTACGACACATTTTCACAACTTTTCGTATTTGATTAATTACTTTAGTTACCATACTTCTCTTTGAGAAATTACAAAATACATTTCGTCTACTACTTAATACATGATTTCTTTGGAAAATATGAGTTGTTCTCTTTGTATTTCAGCGTTTGGTTTACTTATTTTGGACAGTTTAATGTAGAGGACTGACAGAATCGTTAGAGCGGTAGAAAAATACATTTCAGGATTTGTGTAAGACTCTTTACGTTCTGAGTTCAAATCTGGTCTAGGTCATAGTAGCTTTTTATATCCAGACTTCGATTAAATAAAATATCCATTAAATATTGGTCGATTTAATTGACTTTTCCCTCACACTAAAATTACCGGTCTTGTGCTTAAATTAAATATTATTAATGTAGCTATATCGTACTACAACGTGGAGGTGTGTGGCCTATTTATAAGGGCGTCGCACCTACGATCATAATATCATTGGTTCCGTTTCTGGATTGTGTTGTGTTCTGAGCAAAAGACTTCATTTCACACTGCTCCTGAGTTCTCAGCTGAAAACGCGTACCAGCAATTGTTGGAGGTTTAACCTTGCGATATAGTAACGTCATGTCTTCTACTCTTAGACGCTTCACGCCACGGAAACCGAGATAAGCAACGGTCTGATGAACTTCTGGTCTCAAGACAGACTTTAGGCATAGATATCATACTACAGAATCTTGGACAATAGATATAAATACTTCCACAATCTTTGTATTAAGACTAATTCATACTAACTGAATACAATTCCCCCTAAGGCCATTTTACTACACGGCAACGACCAGGCATAGTAAACAACAATAAAAAAAAAAACAGCACAAAAATATGTTTACATGCATTTTTTTTTTCTTCTAGTTTTATTTTTTCCACTTTTCTTTCAGAATGTTTCATATTTCAATTTCCTAAATACAAAGGAAATATTTCATTCACGATATATGTAATACGTTTTCACCAAGCTTAAAAGCTTCGTCAACTAATAAATTAGATTTATTATATATATATACATATTTCTTTTTTTTAAAATAAATATTTATTATTGAGAAAACAAATTAAAATGAATAATAATCGAAATCATTTTTCGAACATCAAAAAAAAAAAATGAACCACTTATCATAGAAAGAAGAAAGGAAAAAAAAAGAAAGAAAAAAAGAAATAATAATAATAATTGATAAAAATGGCCACGAAATAATAAAAAATTAAATAAAAATTAACAACAATAACAGCAATGAAAACTATATATATATATATATATATATATGTATGTATGTATATATATATATTATTATTATTATTGCCCCAAATATCGTGTTTAGAACATACCACCATACAATGTGCATCCAGGCAGAATTTTTCAGGTTGTTCGTCCATTTATTAACTATTAGAGTACACACACATACACACACACAATCACATATATATATATATATATATATATTGATTTCTAATTTAGGCACAAGTCAAGCAAATTTATAAAAGAATATAAGGCAATGGCATCTTAGTCAAGGCTTTAGAAATCCCAGTCTATCGCAGATTTTAACTGAGTATACTGGAGCAACGTAAGAGAAAGTATTTTGCTCAAAATCACAGCACACATCCCAGCCCAGGAATCGAACCCACGACATTATGATCTTGAGTCGAACAGCGTTACTACTAAGCCACGCGCCTCCACATAAACATTCCAAAACGCAATAGAATTATATACAACGCTTTAGCAATACCAGATCTGCATCAGTCATTTTCTTTGGCAAGATCTGCAAGACGTCAGCCTGCCTGAGGAAGGATGGCTGTGAGGTGAGCTGGTTGTCGCAGTGAGTGTCGCTAGTCATTCTCCGTGGCAATGACTTCGCCATTCTGTCTGTGGGACACGGTCGCATCACAACTCTGAGTAGAGTGAAGAGTCTGCCACTCCCCTACTCTCTTTCTCTCTTTCCTTCGTTGGTTATCTTTTTTCTTTTCTTCTTTCCCATTCTGTGTTTTCTGGGGGTTTCATTTAATTATTTCACTTTTTTTTTCAACGTAAGCTTCTGACTTTTATTTGATAAGTAGTCAAATGTTCTCATGAATCTATGGATTGCTGTTACACTGTTGTTTCACATTCTAAAGTTTTAGAATCTTTTCTCAGATACATATAAAGGTACACACACACACACACACACATACACACACACACACACACACACACACACACACACACACACACACACACACACACACACACACACACAGACACACATATACAGACACCCCCCGCCCACACACAGACACACACACAGACACACACACACTGTTAGTTTTATCTAAAGACATATTTTCCAATTCCACCCCGCCCGCCCTTCAATCTATCTTATTTCTCATTCTTTCTTCTGATGAAGGACTAGCGTCCGAAACGTTAATGGCCTCTTCCTGCAATTTCAAGCGGTAATCTAATATATCCCTTCCATATACTGTACCGATTGTGTTGTTATTT
>OZ024748.1:13334255-13336755 GCA_964016885.1 Eledone cirrhosa
AGTAGGCTCGATTTAATCAACTATTCCCTCCCCTAAATTGTTTGCCTAGTGACTAAATCAAAAACCATTATTTCACTTTGGCAGTATCGGTAGAGAGTCGGAGGCCATGCTTTCCAGCGTAGATACGTCCCTTTACGGTCTGAGTTCAAATCTCGCCGAGGTTAACTTTGCCTTTCATCCTTACGGGGTCGATAAAATAAAGTACCAGTAATGTACTGGTTAATTGCTCGCTTTGTGCCAAAAGTAGAAACAATTATTTCGCTTATATTTAGCAAAATTGTAATGGATATATTGTTATACTTTGGGAGGGTCATGTTGCCAATAAGAAACACACGCACCAGTTGCTTTCACTTCAACTTAATTTATTATATATTTATAAATTTACAAATTTATAAATTTCTGGTTGGTTGGTTGGTTCCACAACCAGATAGTTGTTTATATATATATAGTCATAGTTCTTTCGTCACACACTCTGTGACCTCTTCAGTGACTGGGGATTTCTTTCTTCGTTTCTGTGCCTTTCTTTTCTTCTATCCTACGCCATTTTGTTTGTGTGTGGGTTGCGTGCTCAGTTTGCGCATGCGCTACATCCGGGTGTCTGTGTGTGTTTGTGTTCATTTTTCTATTTTTCTATTTATATTTTTCTATTTGTTTGTTTATTTATTTATTTATTGTTGGTTGGTTGTTTTTCTATGTGTGTGTGTGTTTTCATTTTGTCTTGTGTGTGTTTTCATTTTGTGTGTGTTTTCAATTGTAAGTTGTTTGTTCTATGTGTGTGTGTGTTTTCATTTTGTCCTTAATTGTAAGTTGTGATGTTGCTGTTCCCCTCATATTTTCTATTTAATTTTGGTTTTAATTCTTTTATGCTTACTGCCTCTGTAATTTGCCTAAACATTGCGTCTTTCTTGTGTGTGGATTCTATTTTTATTTCTATGCTCTCTAATTTACCCCTGTGTTCTATCTTAGCATGTTGGTAGAGCACAGATGATTCTTTATTATCTTGGAGGTCTCGCCAGTGTTCATTTATTCGTTCCCCTATACTACGAACTGTCTCACCTATGTACACTATATTTTTGTTTCTACATTGTCCTTCAGTACATCTTATGCTATATACTACATTTCTAGTTTTACAGTTAATATGGGGGCTTATTTTACAGGTTATACATTTCTTATCTATACATGAGGGTCTTTGGAACGGGTATGTCTTGCTAATAAGTGTTTTTACGGAGGTACCAGGTCTTTCTACTATCTTAATATTGAGATTATGTTTCTTTAGGGCCCTTCTAAATTTGTAGGCTAGTTCGCCTCTAGGGGTTGTATTGATGAACATTACACTCTGGTATTTATTGCTATCATACCATGAGTTTATTCTATTGGCCTTGTTCTTAGTTCTTTCTATTCTATTCCAAAATTTGCTCCTATACAAGGGGCAGGTCCCATTTATGTCATTATTTACCATGTTTTCCCATTTGGTTCTGGCTCCTTTATACACTCTGATTCTATCTCTCTGATTGTAGCCAGAGAACTGCATACGGTGGATGAAGTGTTGTATGTGTCTCTCTAGTTCTTCGGGGTTGCACATGCGGGACACATTTCTCATCACCCGTACCAAATTCGCAATCAGTATGTTGATTTTGGTATGGTCCGAAATGGCCGAGTTTCGGTGGATCAGATGTTTGGAAGTCATGGGTTTGGCATAATGGGAATGGAGGATTTATTTTTGGTTGTTAATTGTATCTAACCAGAGCTCTGTGTCTAGTACAGGTAATCGATGGTTGGGGTGTCTACTTGGGTAGTCTATAGTAACTCTAATGCTCTGGTGGATGGAGTTTGCTATTTGCTGGATGCTTTCCAAAACACAATGGAAAGTGTTATATATATATATATATAAACAACTATCTGGTTGTGGAACCAACCAACCAACCAGAAATTTATAAATTTGTAAATTTATAAATATATAATAAATTAAGTTGAAGTGAAAGCAACTGGTGCGTGTGTTTCTTATTGGCAACATGACCCTCCCAAAGTATAACAATATCGGTTTCAACACACGATTTCAGATAAAGAATCTTGCTAAACAAATTCAGAAACGAAATGTAATGGATATAATTTTAGTTAAATGCAAAAATATAAATATTTTCAAGTAATATTTGTTTCTGATTTAGGTACAAGGCCAACAATTTTGGGGAGTAGGACAATAAGAGTTTCTAGTATTGGCCAAAAAACAAATAATTTGAAGAGTGATATTATCAGTTTCAGTATATGACTCGTATCATTAATTGATTCTGACGGAATGATGAAATGTGAGTAGGCCCTTGTCAGTGATTTTTTAAATACTAGAATTTTCAACATGCTGATGCATATGTGTATATGTGTGTGCATGTGTGTATGTGTGCATATGCATACCTTTATATGTATGAGTATATAAATATAAACGTGCAAACACATACACACTTACAAAAATACACACTCATAGAAATACATTCACACAAACACACAC
>OZ024748.1:13356755-13361755 GCA_964016885.1 Eledone cirrhosa
GCTCCTTGGGTAGTGCAGGATTCGAGGATACAAGCGGTCTAAACAGAGACTGGTATGAAAAAAAGGTGGTTGTAATTGTGTTTGTAGGAACTCAAGTGCAATTCTTTGCACGGCGCCCTCTGTATCTAGGGCTCAGTTGCTAAAATATAAATGCTGTGAGCGTGTTTGTTGAGGCATCAGTGTACTGCTTTGTGCTATTAAGACGGCCGTGTAATAAACCTAGGATATGCTTCAATTGTGAGACTAAAGGCGGTCTGTTCTGGGTGGTTGAACAACAAATCTAAGGAGGGGGACATACTTCAATTGTGTTGTCACAATGGACATAAATTGTCCTACCTCATTAAAAACATGTTCACTTCAACTTACTTTCTCTATTCAATGCAATGTACCCGTGGCAAGTACATATATACATACACTGACGTACACAGGCACACACATACACACACATACACCTGTATTTATTTCTCTCGATATCTCTCTTACATTAGCTATCTATTTACATATGTATATATTGAGAGAGAAATAGAGAGATGACCTATAAATATATATATATATATATATATATATATATATATATATATATAGGAGGTGAGTTTTATTGCAGCAACAATAAAGCAATGCAAATACCGGATAAGTAGCACTCCACAGTTTATAGGACTGGAGTATAAATAATATATGATCAAAAGATGGTTAAAAGAGTTCCAAGTATTTTATTATGCGCATTTTATAAACAAATATCATCATGGGATGATATTTGCGTTCTCATCAGATAAAATAGGGAGACATGATATGAAGTTTAAAAACACTTGTGAGCAGTGAAGTGTTAAATCAAAATATTAAAAATAAAATGAGATGGATATATGAGATTGGGAAAAAAAGGCGGGGGGGGGGGGGCTTAGGAAATGGTAAGGAAGAGGAAGAAAGAAAATAAAGGATGAAGTGGGAGGAGTATAAGAAGGAAGGATTAGAGAGGAAGAGAAATGAGTGATAGAGAGAGAGAAATAGCCTTTACAACTGAGAAAAACATTGACTCACAAAGAGAAATAAAAAAAACCGTTGGAAGATAATACATAATTTAAAAAGATTTTGAAATTAAGAGTTAATGAGGTTTATTGATGTTGATGTTTATCATCCTTTATTTTCTTTCTTCCTCTTCCTTACCATTTTCCTCCTTTTTTTCCCAATCTCATATATCCATCTCATTTTATTTTTAATATGTTGATTTATAACTTCACTGATCACAAGTGTTTTTAAACTTCCTATCATGTTTTCCTATTTTATCTGATGAGAACGCAAATATCATCCCATGATGATATTTGTTTTTGAAATGCGCATAATAAAATACTTGGAACTCTTTTAACCATCTTTTGATATTATATTAAATATATATATATATATATATATATATATATATATATATATATATATATATATATACATACAGTATATAGTAATAATTATAAATGTGAAAACTAAAATTCGAAGAGGGCTCGGCTAGGATAATATATATACAAAAATAAATAAAACCATAGAGCAAATATTAGTTTCAGAAGATCCCGTTAAGAGTGAAAGCAGCGATTCTTTGCTTATACTTTAAGTGTTACTTTAATATATATATATATATATATATATATATATATATATATATAAGTAGAAGTTGTATTTAATTTGTTGGAAGTGAATTTCCAACCGATAAGGTATGATTTTCATGGGTATGTCTCTATTTATAAAACAAACTTTGTATTTATCTGATGAAAGCGTACCAATGTTGTCTTGGTTGCCCTTGAAATATATTTAATAAAATAAATATGGTTTTATAAATATAGTTTCCGTTTATTTAATATTCCGTTTATTTAATATTCCGTTTATTTAATATCATTGTATATATATATATATATATATATATATATATATATATATATATATATATATATATATAGAGAGAGAGAGAGAGATATATATATATATATATATATATATATATATATATATATATAGAGAGAGAGAGAGAGAGAGAGAGAGAGAGAGAATTTCTGGATTTTGTTGACTAAACATGAAGTGTTATGTCTGACATTTAACCATTTGGATATCAGAGACTTCTGTATTTAAACCTCATGGAGATTTTGTTGACACGATCTAGCTGGAAGACCTGTCCGTTGCCTTTGTTTTCAAACTTATATTCAAACGCTTTCGTTTGATAATATACTTATTACGATTATATATATACACACATTTACACAGTTTTGGTAACACCTTGTTCTGTATAAGTACAGTTATAAACATATCGTATATCCCTGGTGCTTAATACAAGATTTAATATAAAGTATACATAATTTTAAATTTAGTTATAAAATAGTCCAGCAAACTGGTCGTTTAAAGTCCAAGTGACGAGAAAAAAGAGGCAATCGAACTTGCATCTACTGTGTGGATGCGTTACCTTTACACCAAAGCGAAACTGACCACATACGTGCAATTTTCATGCTTTACCTAGCGGCGATCTAGTGTAAACAAGGAAGCAATCATTTTACGAAGCCCTGAGCATATTTGAATTTTGAAAATATTTCAGCGTATTTTAAGCTGTAACAACGTAGGTTTAACTCCCGAAAAGTCGAGAAATGTGAGCATATAATCCTCGAAAAAACGGTGAAAATAAATTGTATATGTATATAAGGATTAGGGATTTTATCGTCAAGTTATTATAGGTTCACCAGAGTAAGCACCCGACGCCTAGTCTTCAGTAGGTATTTTGGTGTTCTACTAACTAATAAATGTAATGAAAATTTAACACCTCATCCATATTATATATATAAATTATAAATATATACATAACACTTCTGTTATTGTCTGTCGTTTTCTGTCACACTTTCTTCTCAATTTCTATCATTAGCTATCTATCTATCTACAAAACGTGTTCCTGGTGTTGAGGGTTGTTCTATCCACTGGGATGAAAAACAACCCCGCAGTTACGTTACCCCTATTGCGGATTTCGATTGTTTTATTTTATATATAGTTTATTGATATTCATTATTGTCAAGGGTGGTGAATTGGCAGTATCGGTAGAGGGTTGGACGCCATGCTTTCTAGCATAGTTACGTCCCTTTACAGTCTGAGTTCAAATCCCGCCGAGGTTAACTTTGCCTTTCATCCTTACGGGGTCGATAAAATAAAATACCAGTAATGCTCTGGGTAATTGCTGGCCTTGTGCCAAACGTAGAAACAATTATTGTTAAAGATTTTATGTAAAGCCCCCGCCATCACGTCTTGTACGCCCCTGTGGCAAATAAAGAAATATATCTATCTATCTACAAATTATATATATATATATATAAAATCGTTTTTCGAGGTTTATATGCTCACCTTTCTCAACTTTCCCGTAGTTACACCTATATATATATTTCTGTTCTCCTCATATGAGCTCTCCTGCAAATAAGGCTAGAATCCTAGTACCTCCCACTATAAACAAACTTATTGATATTTTGGGGATGAATTACAAAATCAATCTTCCATCATCAAATTTGAAAAAATTATTAATTTTATTTTCACCAGAATCTAAATCATGTTATAAATCTATAAAGTGTTCCAATCAAAATAATATCGATTATTCCTAATTTTTCTATCACATCACATCCAAGCCAAACTCATAGATCCTTATCAAAGACAGGAATGTTGCATGTGCCCTCCTTCCCCCGCCGCCGCTTACTTTTAACAGCCTTCATCCATTGTTTGACTCAATAAAGATCGGAATAATCAAGTTGGCTTTTGGAAAATGGAATAATGGGACAATGAAAGAATTGAATTCTATTGAAAACGTCGAATTCATATGGAGAGAAGTCTCGGGAGTTTCCAGAAACTATATAAGTCTGTGTATATATGTATGAGCGTGTATGTGTGTGTGTGTGTGTGTTTCTGTCTGTGTAAATTATAGACACAAAAATGACATTTTAAGAACAGATTTAATATAACCAGATAACAAAATATACAAACATTGTACGAAGCCGAATTTCGGCTTTTAAGCTCTGAAAATATACATACATACAGAGATAAAAATAGCTTATAAAATAGGGGGAAGACTGTTAAAAGATAGGCAGATGGCAACTTCTTTTTCCATTTTTTAAGACATTAAGAAGGTGAAGGTGCCCATGACAAGGGTCCTAGACACTTTCCCGTTGTTGAACTTCCATTGGGCCTGCACGAAGCTGTTGGAGCACTACATCAAGTGCATTGAAATCAGAAGGTCCTACTTTGCAAAAGATTAGAGTTTTGTACTGATTTGAAATTAATAATTAACTCTCCTGAAGAATCCTCAAATCTTCCTGAATGCACCTGGTATATATTTCTGTCACATCAAGTTAAATGTAAGGTGTAATTTTCTGTAAGAAATAATCCATATGTAGAATAACTACAGACATGCTGGTATTTGAAATATTTCTCTAAATCAAGATGTTTGCGATTTCACCTATTAGTTACAACTATTTAAGATATTATTAACAATGTTATTTAGATACTATTTTGATAGTGTTTTAAACTTTAAGTTATTTCATCTTTGAGAGGAACATTTATTTAAGATATTCCAATCCAATCCAATCCGATATAAGTCAGGGCCTTCTTCCTCCTGATAGGTAGATAGAGAAATAGAGAGGGAGACATACATACAGTCAGGCAAATAAATAGAGTGATAGATAGATACAATAAAAATTTGTAAAATACTATCACAAATGCAATTTAAAAATTAATCGATTTTCCCCCAATAGGGGGGGGGGGGGGGGACATTACATATCGGTAACACATAGCCCCGAAAAAATGTGCAACCCTCATCTCCAGGAGATAGATAGATGTATAGATAGATAATAGATAGATAGAGGGAGTGAAAGAGGGGGAAGAGAGATAGACAAGTAGCTAGATAGACAGAAAGATTGATCGATAGATGGACAGGTAGATGGTAGAGAGAGAGAGAGGGAGAAGACGAGAGAGATGAGTGAGAGAGAGAGAGAGAGAGGGGG
>OZ024748.1:13376755-13384255 GCA_964016885.1 Eledone cirrhosa
ACAGACAGGCAGGCATACATACACACATACAGACAGACATACACACATACAGACAGACAGGCATACATACACACACACATACAGACAGACATACACACATACAGACAGACAGGCATACATACACACACACATACAGACAGACATACACACATACAGACAGACAGGCATACATACACACACACAGACAGACAGGCATACATACAGACAGACAGGCATACATACACACACACAGACAGACAGGCATACATACAGACAGACATACAGACAGACATACACACACAGACAGACATGCAGGCATACATACACACATACAGACAGGCATACATACAGACAGACATACAGACAGACATACACACACAGACAGACATGCAGGCATACATACACACAGAAAAGCTGGCATACATACATACACACATACAGACAGACATACATACACACACACAGACATACAGGCATACACACACACAGACAGAAAGACATACATTCACAGACAGGCAGGCATACACACACACAGACAGACATGCAGGCATACATACACACATACAGACATACATACATACACACACACAGACAGGCAGGCATACATACACACACATATACAAACATACACACACACAGACAGAGAGGCATACATACACACACACAGGGAGGCAGGCATACACAGACACAGACAGACAGGCATACATACACACACAGACAGGCAGGCATACACACATACAGGCATACATACACACACAGAGACAGACATGCAGGCATACATACACACAGACAGGCAGGCATACATACATACACACATACAGACAGACATACATACACACACACAGATATACAGGCATACACACACACAGACAGGCAGGCATACACACACAGACAGGCAGGCATACACACACAGACAGGCAGACATACACACACAGAGACAGACAGACATACACACACACAGACAGACATACATAAACACACACAGACAGACAGGCATACACACACACAGACAGGCAGGCATACATACATACATACACATACAGACAGACATACACACACACACAGACAGACATGCAGGCATACACACACACAGGCAGACAAGCATACCTACATACACACATACAGACAGACATACATACACACACACATACTTACAGGCATACACACACACAGACAGGCAGGCATACACACATATACACATCCAGACATACATACACACACACAGACAGACAGGCATACACACATACATACAGACAGGCAGGCATACATACATACAGGCAGACATACACACACACACAGACAGGCAGGCATACATACACACATACAGACAGGCAGGCATACACACAGACAGGCAGGCATACATACATACAGACAGGCAGGCATACATACATACACACATACAGACATACATAGACGCATACAGACAGGCAGGCATACACACAGGCAGACAGGCATACATACATACAGACAGACAGGCAGGCATACATACACACATACAGACATACATAGACGCATACAGACAGGCAGGCATACACACAGGCAGACAGGCATACATACATACAGACAGACAGGCAGGCATACATACACACAGACAGGCAGACATAGACGCATACAGACAGGCAGGCATACACACAGGCAGACAGGCATACATACAGACAGGCAGGCATACATACATACACACATACATACATACATAGACGCATACAGACAGGCAGGCATACACACAGGCAGACAGGCATACATACAGACAGGCAGGCATACATACATACACAGGCAGACATACATACATACAGACATGGCCTTTTACGCTCTGAATTCAAAGCAGGTTAATTACATATCACGTGATTCTCTTATAATTTTCATCATTTCATTCATGATTTCATTCATTGGCCAAAGTTACACTTGAGTTCAAATCCTAGGTTTGCCTCTCATCCTTACGGGTTTGATAAAATAATGTACCAGTCACACTCTGGAGTCGATTTAATTGACTTTCCCCTTAAAAATTGCTGGCCTTGTGCCAAATGTAGAAACAATTATAGGGCAGTAGATTTGCAGTAGTGGTAGAGCGTCGGACACGATGTTTTACAGCATAGAGTTACGGTCCTTTACAGCCTGGGTTCAAATGCCTTTCATCCTTACGGGCTTGATAAAATAAAGCACCAGTAATGACCTGGTTTCGATTTAATTGCTGGCCTTGTGCCTAAATTAGAAACAATTATTATTATCGTCATTAATATTACCATCATCATCGTCATGATCATCATCAGTAGTAGTAGTAGTAGTAGTAGTAGTAGCAGTAGTAGTAGTAGTGATTTTTATTATTTAATGGTAATGTAGTAATTTTAGTTTGAAATAAGACTGCAGATAGATGGATATATATATATATACACACACATATATATATATATACATACGAAGTGACCGGTTTCTGCGCTTGCGCGTTCGTACGGTTTTCCTTCCTGTTCCGTATAACCATGTCCATTACGAACTGAGGATCCGCTAAGGTGAAACAATTGTTCTCGGTATGGTGAACTAACTGTTGTGTAACCACTTCTATATATATATATATATAAAGAGAAAGAGAGAGAAAGAGATAGATAGATAGATAGATAGAGAGAGAGAGAGAGAGAGAGAGAGAGAGAGAGAGAGAGAGAGAGAGAGAGAGAGAGAGAGAGAGAGAGAGAGAGAGAAAGAGAGAGGGAGCGAAATAGAGAGATTGACATACAGGTAGAGAGAGAGAGGTTGACAGACAGTCAAAATTACGTATTTATTTAGTGAAACTGGCCGTGTAGTTAGTGAAACTGGCCGTGTAGTTAATCACATTCCTTGTGTAGTTAACCACAATCGTCCGTGAAGTTAGACGCTATTGGCCGTATGCCTAGCTAACTCTATCAAGCTGTCAATATATTCGTGTTATTGTTATTGTAGTAGCAGTTGCTAATTATGATTGTTGTTGCTATCTTAATTATCCTAATTGCTGTTATTTGTTACATCAGTGTTTTGTAATTCTTTTATATATTTATTGCTAATTGTTTATTTTTAATATTAATTATTTTAAGTAATCGTAATAATCATTATTAATTGCTATTACTATTAATTATTTTAAATGATAATTAATTAGAATTTATTACTAATTGATATTAATTGGTATTTCATATTTTGTTTTTGTTATTCATCGATTTGTTTGTTTTTGTTTTGATTTTTAAAAATAAGATTTAGATTTATCTCTTCCGTTGCACTATTAGATAACAAAGAAACGAAATGTTTCTAACTAACACTGAATTGAAAGATTATCAAATACCGGGCATTTAATAGACATAATTTCACCCTGTACAGGCCGTCGTTTCAATCTGAAGTGTTCTCGGACCCCAGATTGCGGTTTTCTTCCGCCAAATCGAGTCCTGAGCATTGAGCCTGAATTAGCCAGTCAGTGAAATAAAATTACTACATCACCATGACAAATTCCCCATTTTGGTCAACAGGGCGCATCTAAAATATATTCTGTCAAGCCAAGGATTTACAGTTTTCTCATCCCCCCACCACTTTTTTTTGTTCTCTTTCGTTCTTTTTTGTTGTTTTTAATTTTAATTTGGTTCCTTAATTCTAAACAGAAATTAAGGGAAAGGTACCAATCGCCAGATCGGACCAAGCTGTCTACGTTTCCAGTGGACTCCAGTCTATTACGGATGCTTTATTTTACGGATGCTTTATTTTACGGATGCTTTATTTTATCGAACTCGTAAGGATGAAAGGCAAAGTCGACTAAATCGACTCCAGTGCGTTACTGGTACTTTATTTTATCGACCTCGTAAGTATGAAATGCAAATCTAACTGCGCCATGATTTGAGCTTACAACGTAACAAATCCGAAACTATGGCAACAATCCACCGACCTAATAACAATAACAACAATAATAAAAATGAAGAAAGTTAACCGGTGCAGGAAGGTAAAGACACAACAATATGACGGAATAGTTACTTATGTATCTCTTTTTAAACTAATTAATATTTTCTTTTCTTTTTTCTTTTTTTTTTTTCTTTTTTCTTTTTTCTTTTTTCTTTTTTCTTTTTTCTTTTTTCTTTTTTCCTTTTGCGCTTGAGTAACGAGAAAGATTGCAGTGAAGTGAGGTGTGACAGCGAAACAATTAATAAATAGGAAGTAAGGTGTAAGAACAGGTGGGGAGGGGGGGGGATACTTCAGTAAGTGAAAGGAACTTAAAGGTTTAACAAGCAATTAATAGTAAAGGAATCAGACCATGAAATAGGGTTGGTGGCCATTCACATATATATGTTATATAGAACCTGCTCCTTTGTTAATTGTCCTTCTCCTGCTGTACTTTGGTGATTTGGGATGTTTCAACACGTGGTAATTAGGGTCTCGATGGTGATGATGACGATGACAATGGCGGTGCCGATGACGGTGCCGATGACGGTGGCGATGGCGGTGGCGATATTTTACCTGAGTAAGTTGAAGTAAGCTCTGCAATGACAATAAAAAAAAGAAAGAAAGACAAATTAAACACTGAGACTATTTATTCAATCAGTGTCTACACACATTATATGAAACGTAAAGTATATATACACACACACACACACACACACACACACACACATATATATATATATATATATATATATATATATATATATATATATATATATATATATATATATATACATATGTATATATATATGTTAATATATATATATATAATGAACGAATTGTGGTAGGGAAACAGGTGGACCATAACGCACCAGAGTACTCGATACTATGGGTAGTAGAGTGGGTAATAGGAAAACTGTTCCTATATATATATATATATATATATATATATATATATATATATATATATATATATATATATATGTAGGAGGTGAGTTTTATTGTAGTACAATAAAGCAATGCAGATATCGGATAAGAAGCACTCTACAGTTTGTGGGACTGGAGTATGCATAATATAAGATCAAAAGATGGTTAAAGGAGTTCCATATATTTTATTATGCGCATTTCAAAAACAAACATCATCAAGCAATAATATTTGTGTTTTCATCAGATAAAACAGGAGAACATGATATGAAGGCTAAAAAACACTTGTGGATAGTGCAGTTTTAAATCAACATATGTTGATTTAAAACTGCACTATCCACAAGTGTTTTTTTAGCCTTCATATCATGTTCTCCTGTTTTATCTGATGAAAACACAAATATTATTGCTTGATGATGTTTGTTTTTGAAATGCGCATAATAAAATATATGGAACTCCTTTAACCATCTTTTGATCTTATATTATATATATATATATATATATATATATATAAATGAAAGGTATAGAAAGTATTGTAGCAAGAAGCCAACAGTATTCCATAATATATAAGTGACTATAGCGTCAAAATGGGAAAATAGTTAACGTAAGATGTGGGAAAAATAATTCAAGCTCAATTCAAAAAGAATCAGGATATTGATTTATCCAACAGAATTTAGTGAAATCCATGCAAAAACTACCTGCCAAAATGTGATTCTCGCTGAATTTATATATATATATATATATATATATATATATATATATATATATATATATATATATATATATATATAGGAACGAGTAGGACCCCGGCGGCTGAGCTCAAGCCGTTTCGACGGTTAATTCTGGAGTCCAGAATTCTGAGTCCAGAATTAGCCGTCGAAACGGCTTGAGCTCAGCCGTCGGGGTCCTACTCGTTCCTATTACCCACTCTACTACCCTAAGTATTGAGTACTTTGGTGCGTTATGGTCCACCTGGTTCCTTACCACATTTCCTTCGTTATATATATATATATATATATTGTTCTTTCCAGTTTTGATCATACAGTCGCTTTTGTACATTTCCGATTCACATTACATATTTAAGGCTCGGAATTTTCAAGCTGGTCTTTGAGAGACATTTAGCTACTAAATATAGCAAGTCGATTGCCAGTACAGCCTTTTGCAAGTAGTTGTACAGTTCCAGGTAGTATGTCTGTGTAAGTCCCTGTTTGCCGCTTGATTATCTATAATGGTATAGTATGTTATAGACCCGTAACGCCTGATTAAGTCGTGGAGGTTCCATATTGATATATGGCGTTTCTTGATGCATTTGTTTAACCTGACGGAGCCCATCTCCTCTACAGATCTGAATACACCAGTTTCTTCCAGAAAAAGGATAGAGAGTGATAGAGAGAAGTGACAAAAAGATATGGGAGAATAATCGACCCTATTGTTTGAATGGTACTTCGTTTAGACCTGGAAAGGATGACAGGCAAATTTGACCTCGGTGGGATTTGAACTCAGGGAGTAAAGATGCTTAATGAATACCACAAATCATTCAATCCGGCGTTCTGGAGACTGTCAATTCGTTGCTCAATGATCTACAATGGAAATAGTTAATAATTGAGTAACTATAGTAAAATGGTGGGAATTGTTCCTGGAAGACAAGAATTATTACACCTGCCATTGGATTGGCAGTATTGGTAGAGCGTCGGACACCCTGTTTTACAGCAAAGTGTTACGGCCCTTTACGGTTTGAGTTCAAATCCTGCCGAGGTTAACTTTGCCTTTCATCATTACGGGGTCGATAAAATAAAGTACCAGTAATGTACTGGGATAATTCCTGTCCTTGTACCAAATGTAGAAACAATTATTACACCGAGCGTTCGGTAGAACATCGGATATCATGCTTCGTGGCATAGAGTTATGTCTCTTTACGTTTTATATTCAAATTCCTTCGCAGTTAGCTGTGTCTTTTATTCTTACGAGCTCTATAAAATTATGTACCAGGAATTCACTGGGGTCGATTTAATTGAGTTTCCCCTCCCCAGAAAATTGTTGGCCTTGTGCGTAAAATAAAAAAAACCTTGAGTTCAAATCCCGCTGAGGTTAAGCTTTACTTTTCATCCTTACAGGCTCGATAAAATAAGTTGCTGGCCTTGTGCCTAAATCAGAGACCATTATCATACCTGGCGGTGGATTGGCAGTATCAGTAGAGGGTCGGACGCCATGCTTTCCAGCATAGTTACGTCCCTTTACGATATGAGTTCAAATCCCGCCGAGGTTGACTTTGCCTTTCACCCTTACGGGGTCGATAAAATAAAGTACCAGTAATGCACTGGGTAATTAGTGCTGGCTTTGTGCCTAACGTAGAGACAACTATCATACCTGGTGGTAAGTATTTGTGTAAGGTGAGCTGTAGATTAAAATATTTGTTGGTGGCAGTGGTGTGTTGTGAGTGGAGTAATGGTGTGTGTTGTAGTAGTTGTTATGTGTGGATGTGGTGGCGATAATTGTGATGGTGGCCTGCTGATAGTGTAGTGGTGGTGTAGCGTTGTATTGGTGGTGTGATGGTGGTAGAGCTGTGCTAGGGGTCGATCGGTGGTGAGAAGGTGCGGCGAGGTGGTGTGGTTGTGCGTGGATGAGGTGGCTATGGTGGAATACTGATGTTGGTACAGTGGGGCTGTACTGGTGTGGTGGAGTGGTGGTTTAGCACATGGTGGTGTGATGGTGTAGTTG
>OZ024748.1:13394255-13401755 GCA_964016885.1 Eledone cirrhosa
AAACATAGTTACATACATATATACAAGCATGAATATATGCATACATAAATGCATATATACATGCATGCATACATAGATATATAAATACATACATACATACACACATACATACATATATACACCCACACATACATACATACACACATGCATACATACATACATACCGGCATGTATATATGTACAGATACAAAACATATGCACATGTACACATATAACTCAAAACATACACATCCACACATAAAATAATACCCTTTAACTGCACACACACACACGCATTCATGCAGTCATACTTACATATCTAAATATGTGATGTCGTCTAAATTCGAACGAGAGAGTCTTGTGTCTATGTTGGAAACCGAGTCTCTCTCTCTCTCTCTCTCTCTCTCTCTCTCTCTCTCTCTCTCTCTCTCTCTCTCTCTCTCTCTCTCTCTCTCTCTCTCTCTTTCACTCTCTCTCTCTGTTGGTAGAGCATCGGACACTATGCTTCACAGCATTGATTTAAGACGCTTTATTTTCTGGGTTCAAATCTCGCTCACTGACGCTAGCTTTGCCATTTATCCTCACGGGTTTTGATAAAATAAAACATTTAGTAACGCACTGGCGTCGATATAATCGAATTATCCATTTCCCTTCATATTGCTGGCCTTGTGCCAAAAGTAGAAACAATTAATTTTATTTAAGACATTGCTGTAGTTATGGATTTAATTAAAATGTTTCCTCAAAACTTTGGAAAAAGAGCCATAAATATTATAGGTGCTTCTCACCGCATTCAATAAATATTGTATTACGATTTCGCTGGTGTTTGTGAGACTAATGTTTCTTTAACAAAATGTAAGCTTTTTGTTTCTGTTCTTAATGTTTTCAAGGAGAGAGAGGATCAATATTATACGTTGATACAATGCAATTCTGTGTAGAATGTGTGCATAAGGACGTCATTTTATCAACTAAACACACATGACGTGACACAGATTGACGGGAAATAAAGATAGACAGACAGATATATAGAGATACACAGAGAGAGACATACTGTTGGACATACTGATAGACCAAGAAATATACAGACAGAGTGATATATATATATATATATATATATATATATATATATATATATATATATATATATATATATATATATATATATATAACGGAGGAAATGTGGTAAGGAACCAGGTGGACCATAACGCACCAAAGTACTCAATACTTAGGGTAGTAGAGTGGGGTAATAGGAACGAGTGGTACCCCGACGGCTGAGCTCAAGCCGTTTCGACGGCTAATTCTGGACTAAATTAGTCCAGAATTAGCCGTCGAAACGGCTTGAGCTCAGCCGTCGGGGTCCTATTCGTTCCCATATATATATATATATATATATATATATATATATATATATATATAAAGAGAGAGAGAGAGAGAGAGAGAGAGAGAGAGAGAGAGAGAGGAGAGAGAGAGAGAGAGAGAGTGAGAGATAGATAGATAGATAGAGAGAGAGAGAGAGAGAGAGAGAGAGAGAGAGAGAGAGAGAGAGAGAGAGAGAGAGAGAGAGAGAATAAGACATACATATATCGACAGACATAGTGACAGAACAGAAATACTGTCTGTTGTGGCTCAGTGTTTCAGCCTGTGAGTTAGACAGAAAGATATACAGATATTCAGTTGAGACATACTAATAAAGGGAGATATATATACAGATACACAGACAGATAGAAAGACAAGCAGACTGACACACAGGCACACAGGCAGACAGACAGAGTAACAAACAGTTTACAACCAAACAAGCAACCATTGCCCGTCATTTTACCCAATCAGACAGTCAGTCAGCCATTTCAATAATTAACGAGGTTTCCGTTTGATGTACATTTGGACGCCATTTTAACTTCATCACTCAGTCGCCACCATTTTAACAGAACACTTGTCTTCAAAAATATTAATGAGATAGAGAGCCACACTATTGTGTGTAGTGTTTGTTTGTTTGTTTGTATTTTTAAACATATTTTTATATTTATGTTTTTTTTCTTGATTTCTTGAACTTTCGAAGTTTGAAGAGATGTGGTGTTTTCTGTTTTCGTCATTTTTAGAAGAAATTTAAAGGTGATTAACAATTATTGAACAATTATTAAATGTTTATACCTTTTTAATTTATTTCCTTTGTTTTTTGAAAAAAAAACCTTCTCTAATTACATCAGAAAATGAAGTAAGGAGACAAAACCGACAGTAAACAGACTGATGGAACACCCCAAATACACCAACAGACAAACAAACAAGGAGGGTAAATAGACTGTTAATACATGAGGAAGACGTAAATGACAAAATATCAAATATGGATGTCTTTATACATACTTTATTTATCTATTTATTATAATTATTATCTATAATGTTTTCTTAATGCTTATATTCCATTCCAGTATATTTTTTTATTTTTATCTTAATTATCATATTGTTTATCGTTATGTTGTTTTTTTTATCTTCATTAAATTACTATTCATTTAATTATAATAGTTACATATTTATATATTCAATTATATATATATATATATTATATATATATATATATATATATATATATATATATATATATAAGCAGAATGGATATTCAATTTGCTGGCAATTCAACAAATATAAATGTTTATAACTGATTCAGAGCACTCGACAAGTTTTCTGGAGTATAATATACAATGATATGAAATAAATGGAAACTATATTTATAAAACCATATTTATTCTATTATATATATTTCAAGGGTACCAACATTTTGGTACGCTCTCATCAGATAAAATACGAAGTGTGTTTTAGAAATAGCCAAGGAGAATATATCTTAACGGTTCAAGTTTTCCTTGGATACTATCTATATATATATATATATCCAATACAATCTGACACATTATATATCCAGCTAATCCAAATTCTTCCATTAATGTGATCAAACATATTTAACATTATACAGAGCTTCAATACGCCATCAAATCAATATTTACCCTGAATCGAATATATTGAACACTAAAGAGTTCAGATAATACAAGAGATCAACATTAAATTCTTCAAGCTGAGAAAAACATTATTAACGACATTTCAGAAAGGCGTCTAATTTTAAGGATCTATTTTAACATCGCTGCCATTTTCTAGTAACACACCCACACCACCCCTTTCTCTCTGTCTCTCTCTCTCTCTCTCAGTATCTCTCTCTCTCTCTCTCTCTCTCTCTCTCTCTCTCTCTCTCTCTCTCTCTCTCCTCTCTCTCTCTCTCTCTCTCTCTCTATCTCTCAGTCTCTCTTTCCCTGTCTTACTTTCTATCTATCCCTCTATCTCTCTCCTTCTTTGTATCTTCCAATCTCTCTCTCTCTCTCTCTGTCCTCACCCTCTTCAGTATTCCTTTCTTTATATCTCTATCGTTAACATATAATCCCTACTACCAAGTTAATCCGCTATTTCAAGTTAATCTCTCCCTTCCAGATATCCGTCTTACCTTCCTCTTTTTTGCCCCCCCCCCCCCTCTCTCTCTCTCTATATATATATATATATATATATATATATATATGTATAGGAAGAGAGCCAGGATCCGGACGGCTGAGCCCCAAGCCGTTTTCAACAGCTAGATCCGAACTCATATATATATATATATACATATATATATATATATATATATAGAGAGAGAGAGAGAGAGAGACGACGACGACGGGCTTCTGCAGTTTCCATCTACCAAATTCGACATATAAGTCACTGTTCACCTCGAAGCAGCAATAGATGGTACTTGCTCAAGGTACCACGCAATGCTATAGAACTCAGAAACTTGAACACCGAGGTTTGGTAAATGTGGTCTTTAGAAACACAGCTATACCTACGCCTAAAAAGAAATTTAAATTATATATATAATATTTTTATAGTTGTTGTTATTGTTGTTATTGTTGTTATTGTTGTTATTGTTGCTATTGTTAATATGGTGGCAATGGCAGTGGTGTTTCGATATATTTAATCGGTGCTAAAAGAAAAAAAAATGAAAAATATCCACAACTGAACACACAAGAGTCTTAGATAGCATTTAGAGAGTAAAGACATTGGCAAACGCTTGGTTTCCAGTTACCATTCTCTCCCCTTCTAAAGTCCAGCACACAAATCCACAAACACATATACAATACAACATATGCACACACACACTCATATATATATATGTACGTGTGTGTATGTGTGTGTGTGTGTGGGCATGAGTGCGTGTGTGTGTTTGTATATGTGTTTGTGTGTGAATTTAATGTTTGTTTGAGATATTAATATCAAATTATGCATGTTTAGTTAAATACACACAACAGGGAAAGCTTGTCAACAAGTTGGTTGCTTCTTCATTCGATCATTGCAACCACAGTCACGTCGGAAACACTAGAATATGTATATATATATATATATACATACATGGTGTATATATATATATATATATATATATATAAACATACATCGTGTATATATATATATATTTACATCCTGTATATATATATATATATATATATATACACACACAACATACATACTTACATAGGTACAAACGTACATACATATATGAAGGTTTAGTGTTGAAGAATCCCCCCCCCCAAGTATCGTGTATGGTTTTTATGTAGTTGTTGTGCTGGTGTTGGTGGTGGCTTTGAGGTTGTGGTGATGTATATATTATATGTCGTGTGAGTTAAAGTGTGTGTAGATGCCTGAGTGGTATGGTGGTGTTAGTGGTGGTGGTGTGATGGTATGACTTGGATGGTGTGGTGGCGGTGTATATTTACCATGTCGGGTCGGGTGGGTTTAGCTAAAGGTAGATAGCAGAATAGTGTTGCCAGTTCAGGATTAGGTATGTTGTGGTATTTCATCAGTAATTCAATAAAGCGCCATTAAGGGTGGTGCCCTTTGTTGATTGCTTACTATATAATTGTTTCTACTTTTGGCACAAGGCCAGCAATAACCCAGTGTATTACTGGTACTTTATTTTATCGACCCCGTAAGGATGAAAGGCAAAGTTAACCTCGGCGGGATTTGAACTCAGATCGTAAAGGGACGTAACTCTTTGCGCCAAAGCATGGCGTCCGACCCTCTACTGATACTGCCAATCCACCGCCCTTTTTTGCTACTATATGTTACCACGGGTTACACATCACTCTCTCACACACCATCTCTCTCCCCCTCTCTCGCTCTGCCCCTCTCTCTCTATCCTCCTCTATCTGTTCCTCCTCCAATTCGTTCACTTTCCCCATTCAATTCCTTTTCTTTCGCTTCTTTTCTCCCGCTCAATCCTCTATTTCTACCTCCATTATTCTCCCTCTCTACTTCTCTCTACCTTCCCACCCACTGTCCCTTTACTTTCTCCCCCACCCCAATGCCCTCTCTTCCTCTCTGTCCCTCTCTGTACATTTTTCTATTCCCCCTCTCTCTCTGTCCCTCTCTCTTTCTCTTCCTGCCCACTGTCCCTTGTCTCATCCTCTCTCTCTCTCTCTCTCTCTCTCTCTCTCTCTCCCTCTCTCTACCTTCCTTCCCACTGTCTATTGTCTCATCCTCTCTCTTTATCTCTCTCTCTCTATCCCTCTCTCTCCCTTCCTCCCACTGTCTATTGTTCCAACCTCTCTTTCTCCCCTCCCAGTCCCCTATGTCCCTCTTCCCCTTCTCTCTTTGTCCATCCTTCCCCCTTCCCTCCCACTGTCCTTAACTCTCCCTCTCTACTCCCTCTCTCCCTCTCTTTATGTGATACATGTAAGACACTGGCTTTCAAACCGTTCACTAACAAAGACCTGTTTTATTTAAATGAAATTCCCATGACAACCCCTCACCTATCGCTATAATTACCCCCCCCCCTTCTAGATAGTCATAACAATCAAATGAGATACATGTTTGCAATTACATGAGAAAGGATAACCAATATTGTGCTATAGTGTGTGTATCATATATATTGTAACACATAATGTAAAATGTTGAACTTGGTTCAAGTTTTCTTAATGCTATCTTTATAGCATAGAGTTCTAACATTACGTACAACCAATACTAACTTTACCCCCCCCCCCCCCCCATCCACTACTATTTTAACAAATAACAATACTAAATTTAAGGACGCCCCACAGAGTACTGACTTTGTGGAGCACCACATCCAATAGTAATTCTAGGGACCCAAGTATTAAATATACGATCCCCACCAGTACAAATTTTATGTACTATTTTGACGCTAAACTCCGCCAATTGCAGACTGTGCATCAAAATCAGATATTTTTCTCCACAAAGTTCGATCACCAACAGCAAAATTTAAAGAGCAAAGATCAAGTCCAATCCATAAATTTACGTACCACAGTTTTACATTTAAGGACAACCCCTCAAGTATTAAGTTTATGGAGCATCCCATCCAGTACTGACTTTAGAGACGGCCACACCCAGAACTAATTTTAGGGAACTTAGTAATACCCCCCCCCCGCCCCCCCCCCCCCACACACACCACACCAGTACTAAGTTTAAGTAACCGTAGACATTCTTTATTACCTCTCTGAAAACTGTCAATTAATCTACCAGAACAATTGAAATGAAATTGAGAAATCCATTACTGATGTCATCGATTCCACCAAATTATTGATTTTAGAGGAACTAACATTTTGATTTGACAAAATAGGTAAGCCGACATTTTGTTAAAATTTTAATTCTTTTATTATTGTATAACGAACGTGATATATATGAATAATTGTATGGATGTATATATACATGTATGTATGCATGTATGTATGTATGTATGTATGTATGTATGTATGTATGTATGTATGTATGTATGTATGTATGTATGTACGTATGTATATATACATGTACATATATATATATATATACTGTATATACTGTATATATATATATATATATACATGTAGCTTGTTGAATTATATTAGTTTTGAAATATGTAGACTAATAATATACAGACTATCATTAAAATGAAACTATATATAAACATAAGTAAATACAGAAGTAAATATAACCTTTCATTAGATTAATGAAATTAACTTTTGTGAGTAAATGTAACTGCAGTTTAATCCTTGAAATTAAATGAAAAAGAATTGTGAAGATTTTATAAAGAGAATATCATAATTAAATAATTTGAGTAATATATGATCTAAATATATTATATGTATCATGGTGACTCATCAATGGTATTAGATTTTAATACATATGTAATAATTATTCAAATACGCTTTAATGATTAATTCTTTTAAAGTTGTAACAAAATATTTATAGAATATCTTACCTTAAAATTAAAAATAATAATCTATAATGAGTTAATTAAATTATATAATTTTTTAATTAAACTATATATGTGATTGCTATAGAAAATAATCTATACTGATTAATTTTGATATAATATATAAATATAATTAGCTATTGCATAATCAAATACTAAAGATATTCAATTGTTTAGTTGAGTTGATTGGATGTCCTATTTGATCCAGTATTTGAAAACGCAGTTTGATGTTTCCTTTATTTTCTTTATTTTCTTTATTTTCTTTACCCCCC
>OZ024748.1:13409255-13411755 GCA_964016885.1 Eledone cirrhosa
TGCACCAACAGCAATAACAGCAATAACAACAATAACAACCACAACAAAATAACAGCAATAACAACAATAGCAACAATAACAACCACAACAAAATAACAGCAATAACAACAATAGCAACAATAACAACCACAACAAAATAACAGCAATAACAACAATAGCAACAATAACAACCACAACAAAATAACAGCAATAACAACAATAGCAACAATAACAACCACAACAAAATAACAGCAATAACAACAATAGCAACAATAACAACCACAACAAAATAACAGCAATAACAACAATAGCAACAATAACAACGACAACAAAATAACAGCAATAACAACAATAGCAACAATAACAACCACAACAAAATAACAGCAATAACAACAATAGCAACAATAACAACCACAACAAAATAACAACAATAACAGTAATAACAGCAAAATAACAATAACAACACCAACAGCAACAATAACAACCACAAGAAAATAACAACCACAACAAAATTAACAGCAATAACAACAATAACAACCACAACAAAATTAACAACAATAACAGCAATAACAACAATAACAACCACAACCAAATAAAAATAACAACAGCAACAACAATAATAGCTACAACAGCAACACCAATAACAACCACAATAGCAACAACAACAGCAATAACAGCATTAACAACAACATCAACAAAATAACAATAACAACAGCAACAACCACAATAGCAACAACAACATTAACAACAACAACAACTACACCAGCTTGAAATAAAATGCCAACATCACAAATGGTAACAACAACAATAACAACAATAACGATAGTGATAACGAAAACTAGTTGTAAGGAGAGAGAGAGAGGCATTCTCATCACCATCATCACCATCATCATCATCATCATCATCATCATCATCATCATCATCATCATCATCATCATCATCGTCGTCGTCGTCGTCGTCATCATTATCACTTTCATCATCATCACCATTATCACTATCATCATCATCAGCATCATTATAACAAACATCATCATCATCGTCAGCACCACCACCACCACCATCATCATCATCATCATCATCATCATCATCATCATCATCATCATTATAACCATCATTGTAGCCATCAACTTCATCATCACCATCAAGCCCTTGCAATCATCATCATCATCATCATCATCATCATCATCATCATCATCATCATCTTCATCATCATCATCATCATCATAATCAACAACAGCATTAATAGTTGTAATTAGCAACGACAAAAGCAATTAATGCGACATAAATCGGAAAACAGCAATAACAACAACAACAAGGTAAATTAGAATAGGAATGTCTACACAATGTCTAAATCAGCTTTAGATATGGATATGTATATATATATATATATATATATACACACACACACACACATATATATATACATACATATATATATATAAACACACACACACACACATATGTATATATACATACACATCTCTCTCTCTATATATATATATATATGTATGTATATATAGAGAGAGAGATAGATAGATAGATAGATCGATAGAGAGAGATAGAGAGATAGAGAGAATGATAGATAGATAGATAGATAGATAGATAGATAGATAGATAGATAGATAGATAGATAGATAGATAGATAGATAGATAGATAGATAGATAGATAGATCGATAGAGAGAGATAGATAGATAGATTGATAGATAAGTCGATAGATAGATAGATATAATAACAGTTATATATTTAGGTGTGTGACGTCGGAGGTTCATCTAATGTAGTTAAACAATTTTCAGTGTTTCAAAAACCGCCTTTCGTACTAGTTTTACAGATACAGGCATTAGGATTCTCTGGTATTCGATATTTGATCATATAACTTTCTCTACTGTTCTTCACGACCCTTAAGACGTGGACATAAGTTTTCCGGCTTCGAGGGGACATACTTTCTATCTAACGTATCAAACTCTCAACTACAATGTCAAGTAACTTAAGATTGCTACATTATTTATCGAGTTATAAAGTAGACATATTTAAACCTAGGTAATATCTACATTGTCTCGTAGTTCCTTGCGAAATCATAGAGGCGCCGTATTGACTTACGGCGTTTCTTGGGCATTCTAAAACCTGGTAGAGCTTAATCCTCTCCAGGTCTGAATATAGCAGATTCTTCCAGAAAAGGCTATAGAGAATGGAAGTGAGAAATCAAACATAGACGAAGAATCGACCCCAGTACTAACTAGACTGACATTTATTTTTACCCACCGCGAATGGATGAAAGGCAAAATTGTCCTCGACGGGATCTGAGCCAGAACGAGTACCACAAAGCATTCTATATGAGGTTTTTCTTACGACTCTGCCAATTCGCTGCCTAAGATACATCTGGTATAATAAATACAATCGTTGCATAATTTTGCAAAGCTGGTATAGTGATTTCCCATAATAAATTCCACGAACGATAGTTTAGATGTTAAAGGCAGTCATTGATTAAGTTAAAACAACATATTTATTGATAGACTAAAGCTA
>OZ024748.1:13416755-13417985 GCA_964016885.1 Eledone cirrhosa
TAACTTGAAAAAACTTTTGAAAATCTGTTTAAAGCAAAACCGGCCAAAAGTATAAAAGTACATTTTCTTTTTAATGTAAAAAAAAAAAAAATGATTTTTCGTTGCATACAATACATGTGACATGAATAGGAAATAAAAACACATCTTTTTTTATTTTCAAATCTTTATTATTTTTCCTATATATATAAATATATATCAAAATTAAAAATATATGGTTATAGACATAATTCATTAGAGAAACAGAAATTATTTTTTACATATATACAGAAAGATTATAATATTTAGGCAATAGTATGGAGAAGTTGTCATATTGTCGATTTAGCTATTTTCTTGAGAAACATATTCATTATATATAATATGTATATCTATCTAAGGCGGGTAAAATTCCCGAGATCCATGACGAGTTCTCTCCAGCGGTCTCTGTCCCTCATTATCGCTGCCATGTCCTGCGTCTCCAACAGACCAGTGTCTGTCCTTAGGGCTTCAACATACGTTAATCTTGGTCTTCCTCTTCTAGTGTGTCCATGTAGGGGCTCCAAAGAAATATCCGCGACCCCCAGCAGACAACTGATGAGGAAAACTTCTCCCGTTCTTGCTTTCTGATTTTTGAGCATACCTTATCTAGCAACTACACATCCACTTCTCTTCTTTATGTATATATATATATATATATATATATATATATATACAGAGAGTGAGAGAGAGGGAGGGAGAGAGGAGAGAAAGAGAGAGAGAGGGAGAGAGAGAGAAAGAGAGAGAGAGAGATCACGAGCAAACATTTATCCATTTATCTTGATTATGTATAATGCATTAAGAAAGCGCTAGATTCAAACACTGGTTTAATATTACATCTTCTTATACAAATGTTAAACTGTTCTATATTACTATGGCAATTAAATTTTATTAATATATGAACTCTATACACGGGCAAGGAAATTTACCACATATACAAATTTATATATATATAAGTGTGTGTATATAATTGTATATATTAATATATAAATATAAACATCTCTATCTTCACACACACACACACACATATGTATATGTATATATATATATATATAATATATATATATATATATATATAATATATATATCCAACTCTCAACCTAATACCAACATTGTTTGTAACTGCACTCCTTGTTATTGTTTTTGTTTTTTACTTTTCCTATATATATATATATATATAATATATATATATATATAGTTGTACGTGTGTGTATCAGT
>OZ024748.1:13435685-13443185 GCA_964016885.1 Eledone cirrhosa
TCATTCATTTTCGCTTTCGTTTTTCTCAATTTCTTTATTTACGTATACTAGACCTTTCTTTGTTTTCTTCTCTAAATCTTTACATATATTATACTAACACTTTTATTTCCAATTCAACACCCAACACCCCAACCCCATCATATAACTATACCATTTCTCATATTGTTCATTCTTTCTTCATTCGGCATTACACCTTGCTGTCTGTCATTTATTTTATTATTTGCTTTCTTCCTTTTCTCGTTCCCCTCATTCTCCTTTTAATCTATACTAATATACTTTATTGTCTCTATCTTCTTCTTCTTCTTCTTCTTCTTCTTCTTCTTCTTCTTCTTCTTCTTCTTCTTCTTCTTCTTCTTCTTCTTCTTCTTCTTCTTCTTCTTCTTCTCTCTCTCTCTGTATGTATATTTATATATCTTACCTTGTCTCTCTCCCTCCATCTCTCTCTCGCTCACTCTTCATCTATATCACTCTCTCACTATTTTTCATTATTACAATCCTTCGAAATGTTCGACGCTAGATGTCAGAATTAGTAGAACATTGAATATGAAGTCCACGAGACATTTAGTTACCTTCTTGTAAGCTCTGACCTCGAGGTTTTCCAACTTCATCTTCAAATATCATCGCTCAATGGACAATAAAATATATACCAGTCATGTACTCAAAACGCAGAGAACCAGAAGGATTCCTACAAAACATTTCATTTTATCCGTCACTCTAGCTATTCTTCTGGTTCTTTATTTTATCGACCTCAAAAGGGTTGAAGGCCAATTTGAGCATGCCCAGATTTGAACTCACATTGACACTAAATGCCATAAAGCCTTTTGATTGATGCCCTAATGACTCTCCCAATCCATATCTCTCATGACATTTGATATAAAGAAACGTTCGATAAGATCCCAGACTTCATTCTGTTGTCAAACGAGGTAGTTTTTGTCAAATGGAACCAAGGAAAAAATTCTTCCATTGTTCTTTCCATTGCTGATATTATCTACTGCTCGTAATTCCTGGCCGAAAAAGCAATGTGAAATAAAGTGTCTTGCTCAAGAACATAACGCATCACCCGGTCCGGAAATTGAATTCGCAACCTCCCGATTGTCAATAAAACTCTTCCACGAGGCCACGCGCCATTGGATAAAATGTCTTACTCAAAGACATGACGCATTGTCCGGTCGGGGAATCGAACTCAAAAGCTCACGATTGCGAATCCATATCTCTAACCAAAAAAACGACACGCATTGTAATATAACAACATAAATCAGTGTTCTTGGAATGCAATTGGTCAGCTAGCCATTGTAGGAATTCCATCCATAAACTGTTATGTTATTGTGGAAAGCCGACACATCTGTACAAAAGACAAAGAATATTAATGGAATACTTCAGTCACAAGCTGGACAATATGGCGTAATTCAAGCAGCCTATATATTGTTGTCTGTATGAGGGAAGACAAAACCATCCTTTGTTCTAAACATAATTGGCTGACAATCCTAAACATTATTTGTTCAGGTTTAAAGGTCACATCTAAAATTAGATAAAGGGAGACAATGCATAGTGTTAAGGCCAATGACACATCCTCTTCCTCCAGAGAAAACTATATATATATAATAATGATAATATAGAAGAGGGAATAATGCAACGTTGGACAGAATGATTTTTGAGGAATCTAATTACGCCCATTTACCTTCTGATTCCAGCTTCTACCGAGCACGACCTTGTATTCGATACCACCAGCGACGATAGTAGTAGTGGTGGCATTATTATTATTATTATTATTGTTATTATTATTGTTCTTTGAGTCTCAGTCATTAATGTTATTTAACTGGAAAGTTTGTTGAAATAAATATCAAGCCGCTACCTTCCGCCTCAGATATTCAGGACGTATCGGAGGGTTCTTGCTGTTCCCAGCAAGCATGCTTTTGAAGTGTTCCAAAAAGCGGGGCTGGACTAATTTTCTTTAACCATCCTTATTATTATTATTATTACTATTATTATTATTATAGTTGCATTTATCTTGCTTTATGTTCATACAAGTTATCACCAAGTCAAAACCAGTGGCATAATGTGTCGTTTGGACGATTTACGCCAGCTTGGAGACTGTATATATATATATATATATATATATATATATATATATATATATATATATATATATATATATAGGAACGAGTAGGACCCCGACGGCTGAGCTCAAGCCGTTTCGACGGCTAATTCTGGACTAAATGAAAATTTTTATCCTGGTCAGACCAGGATAAACATTTTTCTTTAGTCCAGAATTAGCCGCCGAAACGGCTTGAGCTTAGCCGTCGGGTCCTACTCGTTCCTATTACGCACTCTACTACCCTAAGTATTGAGTACTTTGGTGCGTTATGGTCCATCTTGTTCCTTACCACATTTCCTTCGTTATATATATATATATATATATATATATATATATATATATATATATATATATATATATATATATGTATATATATATATATATATATGTATGTATATATATATATATATATATATATATATATATATATTAGTCTTCAAATTTATTATTATTATTACTATATATATATATATATATATATATATATATATATATATATATACATACATACATATATACAGTCTCCGCGCTGGCGTAAATTGTCCAAACGACAGATTATGTCATGACTTTACCCTTACAAATCCACCAGGATGGTAAGATTTCGTATAATGGATAGACGCTATAGCAATTTATTTGCATGTTTATCTCCCCTGATTCCTCATGCAGAAACCATCGGAAAGTCGGTCGTTAATGAAAGTCAATTGTGAAAGTTTCAACAGAGAAAGAAATTACATGAACTACTAACATCACACACTCAAATACTCATACACGCATACAAACATACAGACACACACAAGCACGCATACATATATGAATATGCATCGGAATATGCACATATATGCTTTTACAAGTGTAAATATGTGTGCGCTTATATATATATATATATATTCATATATATGTGTGTGTGTGTGTGTGTGTGTGTGTGTGTGTGTGTGTGTATATATATATGCATATACATTCATATGAATGCATGTTTATATATATATATATATATATATATATATATATATATATATATACATACATACATAAATATATATTCATTTCATACTTCTATACACACGTATATATACATACATAGATATACAAGTATATGCATACACCTATACACATATACATGTTTACACTAAAAACAAAAAAATTACCAAAACACAAAAATGAAAGACATCTTTATAAAAGGGCGACAATCAGGATAAACACATATAAAAAACTCTCTAGAGAATAAGTTCAAGAATAAGTAAAGTGAAATTAAAGAGACACAGATTAACTAACGAAATGATGTGACTAGATTAATTGTATATCAATTAGATTTCACTCAATTATCTTTCACACAATACTTTCATATGTTACAGCGTGTCTTCTGCTTAATTTTTATCGTGTCGTCTGCTTAATTTTCACCGTCCTCCCATTCTACTGGTTTTTGGTGTGTTTTTTTAAAAAGTACATTTGTGTCTGATGTTTGTGCGTGTGTGTGTCTTTGTGTGTGTATATATATATATGTGTGTGTGTGTTATTTTAGTGTATTTATGCATTTAGCATATTTATATATTTATCTATTTACCTACAAGTATAATATATAAAACAAGATAATAAAATACATACACTCACTCACACACATACACATACATATATATACATATATAAATGTATATATTTATATATATATATATATATGTGTGTGCGTGTGTGTGTATACGTGCATATATATATGTATATGTATATATGTATATATATATATATATATATATATATATATATATATATATATATATATATATATATATATATATTTCGCATTCTAGCCTAATTTAAAGAACGTAGATTGATATATATACATGCATATACTTACACACAGTGATATACGGCGTAGATGCATGCGAGTTGTTACATAGTTAAATACATACGCGAATACCTGGAACTAGAAATATATGCATTTGCGTATTTACATCTGTGCGTGCGCATATATATATATATATATATATATATATGTGTGTGTGTGTGTGTGTATCCGTGTGTGTTTGTGGATGTGTGTTGTCTTCTTGAAGCTTAATTTAACCAAAAGCTATAAATTATAGGGCTGTTTGGTATCTAGTTATGAGGTGCTAAGATGGAATATCGACGGCAAATACATGTTAAAAGACTTTTCTAATTACACAAATCTTATACACTTCACTTCCACCCCCTCCCCCTCTCTCTCTCTCTCTATATATATATATATATATATATTTTTAGTGAGCTCGCAAGCTCTCCCTACGTAATTCCCTTCACAATCTGATCTGCTTCCCACCATTTTTGCTTCTACACACACACACACACACACACCGCACACACGTATATATCTATGAATGTATATATATATACATAAACACACACACACACACACACACACACACACATACACACACAGAGACACACACACACATATATATGTATATATATATATATATATATATATATGTATATATATATATATATATATATATATAGAGAGAGAGAGAGAGACAGAGACAGATAGAGAGATAGAGATGAATAGATATGTATGTGTGTCTATGTATTGTTGCCTGTGTTGTTCTATATGTATGATATTACACACACGTTCTGAAACGCATGCGCACAGGCACAACCTCTTACAGTACATATCATCCTCACCAGGTAGCCCTTATGATTTGAACGCATATAGTTACACATCAGCTTGGTCTCTCTTTACCGTGTCATCTCTCTCTCTTTCTCTCTCTCTCTCTCTCTCTCTCTCTCTCTCTATATATATATATATATATATATATATATATATATATATATATATAAATTAAAACTCTAGATCGATATCCAGTTATGTATATATTATATATATATATATATATATGTAGGAACAAGTATTACCCCGACGGCAGAGCTCAAGCCGTTTCGACAGTTAATTCAGTCCAGAATTAGCCGTCGAAACGGATTGAGCTCTGCCGTCGGGGTCATACTTGTTCCTATTACCCATTCTACTACCTTAAGTATTGAGTACTTTGGTGCGTTATGGTCCATCTGGTTCCTTACCACATTTCCTTCGTTATATATATATATATATATATATATATATATAAAAGATGAATATAAAATGAAAGTGCTTTTTTTAAAAAGGAATTTATTAGGTATTGACATATGTTTCTGTAACAGACGGAATACCTATGTATCGCTGCTTGCGTAATCATATAATGTTAGCAAGTATTCGATAGCAAAATAATTTATACTCGTTGAGCAAACCTACACGTACGCTGTTCATCTCTAACGTAACGATATATTATCACTACATTATTGATAACCTGAAATTTTATATATATATATATATATATATATATATATATATATATATATATATATATATATATATATATATATATATATATAGGTCATTGTCTTTCTCTCGATTTTCTCATATACGTAACGATATATTCTCTAACGTAACGATATATTATCACTCCATTATTGATAACCTGAAATTTTATATATATATATATATATATATATATATATATATATATATATATATATGTAGGAGGTGAGTTTTATTGTAGTACAATAAAGCAATGCAGATATCGGATAAGAAGCACTCTACAGTTTGTGGGACTGGAGTATGCATAATATAAGATCAAAAGATGGTTAAAGGAGTTCCATATATTTTATTATGCGCATTTCAAAAACAAACATCATCAAACAATAATATTTGTGTTTTCATCAGATAAAACAGGAGAACATGATATGAAGGCTAAAAAACACTTGTTGATAGTGCAGTTTTAAATCAACATATGATATGTTGATTTAAAACTGCACTATCAACAAGTGTTTTTTAGCCTTCATATCATGTTCTCCTGTTTTATCTGATGAAAACACAAATATTATTGTTTGATGATGTTTGTTTTTGAAATGCGCATAATAAAATATATGGAACTCCTTTAACCATCTTTTGATCTTATATTTTATATATATATATATATATATATATATATATATATATATATATATATATAGGTCATTGTCTTTCTCTCGATTTTCTCATATAATATTTTCCGTAAGAACATCGCTTGCTTCACTATGGATCGTTTATTTAAATCTATATTTCTGTTCTGTTGGCGTCCACCTGTTTTAAAATGACCATGCCACACTGTATATCACGGCCGTGTCCCTATAACTCCATCATGAGTTACATGTCCGTACACACATACGTACATATCTTCCCTTATTTCATACAGAAATATTTCTTTTATGTAAAATCTCCCAATATATCAGAAGTTACTCCGAGTGATTGTTTTTATACATTTCAAATAAACATTCACTCGTATGACCTTATAACTTGCATTTATGGATATATGTATCACATACTATTATCGATATAACCTTTTCGGGTTGTTTAAATTTTTTTATGAATATATGTTATGGAAACTTTCGAAATCAAGACTAACATTTATGTTACAAAATCTCAGCCCTCATATCGTTAACCGACTACAAATAGCGACATATGACACCGCCTTGCTTAACACCCCGCCTATAATTGAGAAATGTATAACGGTTACAATCACTGACATATTACACTACCTTATATAACACCTTCACTTATATTGAGCGTTATACAGCTGCTAGCATCATGGACTAAATATACCGCCTTGCATAACACCTCTGCCTATTATAGAAGATTTTACACAGACAACTTCCACTGACATAAAACAATACATTGCTTAATACCTCTCCCTATAATTGGACATTGTATACTGACTCTAGCCACCGATATAAAACGCTACCTTTCTTAAAACATTTGCCTCTTGTAGTGAAAATCTTCATTGTTAGAAACTTACTGTGTTTGGGACACAAATTGGACAGCAGCAGAAAACTATGATACCACCAATATACCCGGGGTATGTAAAGTGGAAAGGAATTGATCATAACAATTGGCTAAATCAAGCAAAAACCGACCAGTGTCGAGAAAGCGCATCAAGCCATGATACAGCCATGAACATACATAGCCACGTTGACTGACAGCTTGGTATACCTATAACGTTAGAGATGAACGATCCAACTTCGGTTTTGACAGTGTGTGCTGTCAAAATAGTCTATTTGTGAATTTACTCTATAAATGGCAGAATATTCTAAGGAAATGTGAAGAATTAACGTAGTTCTGTTGATAATTCTACATGACAATCTTTGACATTTGCATTAATGGTACCATCCGTCATTTCCGTCTATCAATTTTTATTTAGTAGTTATAGGAATCGTATTTTGCCCCAAATTGTTCACTGTGAGATCGAACCCGGAACCTTATTATTCCGAAGGTCGCGCCATAAACAATCATCAGGTGGGTTTTTAGAAGTAATCAGGGTTATCTAATTCATTTTTCTATTGACCGGTTTCACTATTGATAGCTTTTC
>OZ024748.1:13445685-13450685 GCA_964016885.1 Eledone cirrhosa
GGGGGAGAGACAGAGAGAGAAGGTGTGGACACTCATAGCATAAGCCTTCAGGAATGTAACTAGTCACGTGTATACACAATTATACACATATCATACACACATACACACATATACGGACGTACATATACTTATTCACAGGCGCACATACATCCACGCACAGCCACACAATCTCCAGATAAACAAACAATGAACATTATGATCCCACCGAGGTTAACTTTGCCTTTCATCCATACAGAGCTGGATAAAATAAAGTACCAGTAATGCTCTGGGTAATTGTTGGCCTTGTGCCAAAAAGTAGAAACAATTATGATCTCTATCGTCTGCTTTATTCATTAAAGATTTCCCAAACTTATTACACCTAGAAATCATATTTTCTTTCAAATTAGGTAAGTACAAATGTAATTAGAAGTAATGATTGATTATACGTACATACATACAACCCTGCCTACGTATATACATACGTACTTACATACATACATACATACTTGCATACATGGTGGCTGCCAACTCGTTTTCGAGTACGGCCACTACTTTATATCCATGTAGGAGAACCTCTACCGATGCGCTGAACGATTGTGACTTTTTAGTCCAGCCAGCGACTTGAAAACTCTGGTACAAACACTACACTTGTGACAATTACTGACACATAGTGCTGGGACCATGGTACCATATGACGACAAGTGCAGAGAGATCTCCAGATATAAAGCAATGCCTGTGCCGTGAAGCTTTTATAGTGAGCAAAGGCACTGCATAAAGCCAGTCCCACTCCCTTAACCAAGATGATATTTACCAAAAAGAAGAACAAGTCAACATCATTGGATACCATCACAGTTGCAGGTGTTATATCAGAGTTTTCCTTCTCCTAGAATTCTGCCTTGACAAAGGATAAGGGGTCATCTCTCCCGGTGATTTTGGATGGCCATACATACGTACTTACATACATATCGCGGTACTATCTACCTATGAGGCATGATGTAGTGGCCAAAACACTGTACAATGCAGTTCGTAAAAAAGATAGCCCCGATAATAAACACATTAAAAGCTACAACACTGTGGAAGACATCCATGTACATAATATGAAAGAGTACTGGTGGAATGTTTCAGTAAAAACCCCAATAAAATGCAGGCATAACGGACCAGATATTATGATATGGGACAGGGAGAAGAAAACATGCAGAGTAGTGGAAATTAGCTGCCCAGCAGATGCCAATATAATATCACAGATTAGTGAAAAGGAGAATATTTATGCAGAACTGATGAGAAATCTGCAGATACTCCACCCTGATTACACCTTCAGATTTATGCCTGTGATTATTGGGGCACTGGGTTATGTTAGTAACTGCCTCAATACAAATCTTGAGAAGCTAGGCTTCACAGGAACAGAAAGAACACAACTAGTTAGGAAACTACAAGTACAATACATTTATGGAACAGTAAAAATATGTAAAACATTCCAAAAAATATGCATCTAATAACTGCATATACACATGTACAGATACAAAGCATATACACATGCACACATACAACTCAAAACATCCACATCCACACATACAATAACATCCATATCTACACATGTATGCATACATACATATCGACCTAGTTGCTGTTGTGTAAATTCCAATGAGAGAATCTTGTGTCTATGTTAGAAACCGACTCTCTCTCTATTGGTAAGACTTTGTGAAATTATAAAACCAGAAGAACATACATACATACATACATACATACATACTTGCATACATACGTACTTACATACACACATACGTACTTACATACATGCATAGATACTTGCATACATACGTACTTACATACATGCATACATACTTGCATACATACATACGTACTTACATACATACATACGTACTTACATATATACGTTCATAGGCTCAATAAGGTTTGTATATATAAATATAGTATAAATATACATGTTTATTTATATATATATATATATGTGTGTGTGTGTGTGTGTGTGTGTGTGTGTGTGTGTGTGTGTGTGTGCGTGTGTATATTTATACTATATTTATATATACAAACCTTATTGTGCCCTCTTCGGATTTGGGGCTTCGCAATTATTATATTATGTACATAACATGTATAAAAAATTGTTTTTAGCGAAGAATGCTTTCTCCGTTTTGGAGCATCTAAACATTTGTTATTAGGATGACATTTTCCTCCGTTAAAACACATGCATGCTGATTTCAATTTAGAATAATCACCAATCTTTTGAAGATACAATACAGAGAAAGCAGGCTTGGCTAACATCAATATATTTTAAATGTTATTTATGCAAGATATTTATATATACCAAGTGCGCTTATATACGTATATTGTAGGAATTCCAACGCAGAGAAATGAATCATTATAAGAATGTATATATATTCTACTTATTTTAATTATAGAATGCTACCTGCAATGAAAGTCTTACTATCCTTACCTACTTCATTTTACATGTATATATATTTATATACATACACACACACACACACATACACACACACACACACATATATATATATATATATATATATATATATATATATATATATATATATATATATATACATATATACACACACACACACACGCATATATATATATATATATATATATATATACATATATTGAGATATAGATAGATGCATATGTGTATATATAAATTTATATGTATTTACCAATACATACATTTTTATATGTTGATACATGCACAGAGATATCTATACAAACATATGCCTTATTCAAATATACTGTTACTACATTTCTGGCGGCTGTTGTGATGAAGTGGAATGAATGTATCAATTAGTTCACGGGGTATCCTGCTAGCGAGATAGCGATATATTGTTTACAGAATGTCAATGATGAAAGCTGAAACTTCTCTCTCCATGTGATTTGCCAATTGTCCTATCGCTTACGTTAAACACAGATGTCTAAATATACATCAGATTCTAGTGCATTCTGTCTTCATACACACACATCCATTCGTACGCAGGCGCACTAACCCCCCCCCCCCACACATACACATATACACACACACACACACACACACACACACACACACACACACACACACACACATATATATATATATATATATATATATATATATATATTTATATATATATATATATATATACATATATATATATGTATATATATATACATATATATATATGTATATATATATATATATATATACATATATATACATAACAAAGGAATTGTGGTAAGGAACCAGAGGGACCATAACGCACCAGAATACTCAATACTTAGGGTAATGGAGTGGGAAATAGGAAAAAGTATGATCCCGACAGCAGAGCTCAAGCTGTTTCCAGAAATACCTGTCGAAACGGCTTGAGCTCTGCCGTCGGGGTCATACTTTTTTCTATATATATATATATATATATATATATATATATATATATATAAATAATTGGATGCTTAGTAAAATCGAATCTTTGGCGGTGTGCAAGCAAATTCAACCTACGATATGAATGAGTTAGCAAAGCACTCGACAAAGGTAGGTCCTTAGAGTAACAATATACGTTTAAATAGCTTGACACATTGAACATTGAGGTAGGCAAAATCTAACACACAATACCAAAGTATGGAAAGAACTAACATGTTGATATATATATACATTCGTTGATATTTCATGCGTACAGACATTTATTCATATGAATATATGTATGTGTATATGTATGTATGTATATATGTATGTATGTGTAATTTATGTTTGTATGTATAGTATACCAATCTGCCATCGATGTGGTAAAGTGTGCCAAACAGCAGTAGGCCTGAGGCAGCAGAGGAACGTATATGGCAACCAGCCATCGATTCTTGTTGCCAAAAGCCATGACTGTAACACCTGTGCCAGAGAATATAGGACTCTTGCTGGCCTAACACCTCACATCTTTGCAACACACATCCAGCAGCGTGTTTGAAAAGTTCAAGCGATGGCTATATTCGAGCGCAAAATATCTACACCGTCTATGTGTATATATATATATATATATATATATATATATATATATATATATATATATATATATATATATATATATATATATATATATATGTATATATATATATATATATATATACACACACACACATATATATATATATATATAGTGCATGCCATTTTTTCCCTGTCCCATATCATAATATCTGTATGTATGTATGTTCTTCTTTTTGGTAAATATCATCTTGGTTAAGAGAGTGGGACTAGCTTTGTGCAGTGCCTTTACTCACTATAAAAGCTTCACGGCACAGGCATTGCTTTATATCTGGATATCTCTCTGCACTTGTCATCACATGGTACCATGGGCTCAGCACTATGTGTCAATAATTGTCACAAGTGTAGTGTTTGTACCAGAGTTTTCAAGTCGCTGGCTGGACTAAAAAGTCACACTCGTTCAGCGCATCGGTAGGGGTTCTCCTACATGGATATAAAGTAGTGGCCGTACTCGAAAACGAGGTGGCAGTCACCATGTATGTATCAAGTACATATACATGTACTTTTGGTTTTATATTTCTATGAATGTTTACCAATGGAGAGCGGTTTCTAACATTGATACTAGACTCTTTAATTGGAATTTAAACAACATCAAGTAGTTAGATATGTATGTATGACTGCATGAGTGCGGTGTGTGCTGGTATGGGTGTTATTGTATATGCGTGGATGTAGATGCTTTGAGTTAAATCTGTGCTTATGCCTATGTTTTGTATCTGTACATGTGTATATGCAGTTATTACAATTATTACAATTTTGGGAATATGTTTCATATTTTTACTGTTCATTTAATGGATTGTACTTGTATGTATGTATGTATGTATGTATGTATGTATGTATGTATGTATGTATGTATGTATGTATGTATGTATGAAGGCTTGTAAGGATGGGTGGATGTAATTATGCGAAAGGTCAGCACAGAAACAACATCACAGTGGTGAAGTATAATAGTTTAAAGCTTGACATAGTAGAAAGAGAATATCAATGTCTCAAA
>OZ024748.1:13453185-13463185 GCA_964016885.1 Eledone cirrhosa
TCTCTCTCTCTCTCTCTCTCTCTCTCTCTCTCTCTATATATATATATATATATATATATATATATATATATATATATATATATATATATATATATATATATAACGAAGGAAATGTGGTAACGGACCAGGTGGACCATAACGCACCAAAGTGTATTACAGTCCAGAATTAGCCGTCGAAACGGCTTCAGCTCAGCTGTCGGGGTCTTACTGGTTCCTATATATATATATATATATATATATATATATATATGAATGTATGTATAGTATATTTGGCAATATAGTGTATGTTTAATTAAAAACATTTAGAAGACCATTTGGTATGAGTTTTAAAGTAGTGACTATTTCACTTACTATATCACTTCCTATACCACTTAAAAACAACAGAGAGTGGCCGACAGGCAGTCCGTTTTTCGCTTGTGAGCGTTTATCAAGACCACACACTTTAAAACTCATAGCGAGTGTTCAGCTGGATGATTTTAATTTATCATACAATACATTGCCAAACATACTATACATACATTCACGTATACATCGTTATTTAAGAGCACCAATACTTATATATATATATTTACACTCGCACACAGACACACACGCTCACACACACACTCACACACTCATACACTCTCACACACTCATACACACACACACACACACACACACACACACACACACACACACACACACACACACACACACACACACACACACACACACACACACACACACACACATGAATAGATATAGACGCAACATTGATACATCGTCACACTTACACTGGTGCCAATTTTAACCATTTGCATTCGTCTTCACCACTGCAATTATTTCTTCTATTGAGAATGGATGAATGTCGTCTGTAGTTCCTTCGCTCTATGTGGTATTGCTGATCCCTTGTCGCAGTACAAGCGACACTTCGTCTCAAATATAACCAAGAAAGATAAGCTTTGATAAGCTCAGTAATGCGTAAACCGATCAATCTTAAATAAAAATATGTTTCTTAATTCCTCTCTGATCTCCATTTCTGAACTATGATAGTAATTTATTTTCTATTAATCTGTTTCATTTTCATTTCCTATTGCACTGGAAATTTGTGTATATAGAAACATTTGATAATTTTTCAGCTCATCCTTGTTTTATCGCATATATATATAGACACACACACACACGCCCCCCGCCCCCCCCCCCACTATATATATATATATATATATATATATATATATATATATATATATATATATATATATATATATATATATATATAAATATATATTTTCCGACGGAATTACTTCATTTACACATATATAAATATATATATATGCGAAATATATATATATATATGCGAAAATATGAGTTATTCATATAATTCAAAGTACCAGCCTAGTGACACTTTCTGTCAAATTGAATCTCTTTAAGGACCATGTAAACTGTACACGAGTTGTGACATTTTGAATATCAAATGAAACAATCCATGTCAAAGACACATTTATTTATGTTAAAACTCAATATGTCAGATAGCAATAAAATCAATATCTCAGATCATATTATCGTGGAACCATATATACGGTCATCTGATCAGCTAAACTTAATGATCCACAACTCACACACATTACATTCTGTCATCTGCCCTTGAAAGAAATATTGTAGTTATTAGGTTTATAATTTCACACCCCTTTAAGTTTGAAGTAGCACTAAAGGCACTCTTACTATTTTTAGCAATAGTCTCTTGTTTGTAGGAATCTAGAATGTACCAAGATTCCCTCGATGAACGCATCCCCAACGTATTTCACTAGAACGGGCCCTATATTTTGGTGATTCCTACTGGAAAACGAAAACTGAAATGGTTCTTTTAAGGGGTTTGAATTCAAAATCTTAAACCCTAGCTATAACAATTAGGCCAATCCAGTACTTGACGATAGCTTTCTCCCTACATCAAACTGGTCATAGAAGACACAAATAAAGCCAAGGGTAATACCGTTCCCTCCCTGACTAAGCGATAAAAAGAAATAACACCAAGAAACAAAAAAGATAAATAAGTTAATAGAAATATGAGACCCTTAAATGGTTTCGGTTACAATTTGAGTTTTTAGAGGCCACGCAACTGAAGACTCTAAGCTTTTAAGCCTCAACAAATTAGCCGAAGGTTATCAGCCTAGCATTGTTGGTAAATCTTTCGACTCAGGAGATAAGAAAATATGTTTTAAATGAGAAAATATCTTTATATTGTATTTTGTAGCAGAACTTGTCCCTTCATTCTGTTGCCCTAAGGTGCAAACATACACTTAAGAAAATTATATATACATATATATATATATACATGTGTATGCATGTATATATATGCATGTGTGTGTGTATATATATATATATATATATATATATATATATATATATATATATATATATATATATATATATATATATATATATATATATATATACATATATACATATATACATATACATACATACATATATATATATATATATATTTATATATATAACGAGAGAGAGAGACACACACACACATATATATAATATATATGTATATAAATCGGTCATTACCCTATATATAGGTTTAAGGAGTTCAGTTTATGAGATATGAATGTAAATACAATTTAATTGCAGGAATAACAATAATAATAATAGTAATAATAATAATAATGATATGAGCATATTGATGATTATGATGATGATGATGATGATGTCAAAAATTGAAACAACATCTAGGATATAAATAAACAATTATTAATATATTCTTCTTCCTTTTCCTATCTAAATCTCCTCTCTCCTTCTTTATGTCTATATTTATATACGTATATAAATGTGTATGCGTGTGTGTCTGTTTGTATGTATATATATGCACGTGTGTGTATGAGTACGTGTTTATACGTGTGTTGGACTGTTAAAACAATATCTGATCTTTTTCATTCATAATAAATCAAATCGAGAAAAGAATACTCGTTAGTCAAATTAGATTCGCTATATCAGTTAAGGTTGCTGTAGGTTCTACATTGACACCTGTTTGATATAGGTTCACTTCGTATGAGGAATAATATGTGTACGAGACGAATAACAGCGTCATTATAAGTAGTGGATTGGCAGTATCTGTAGAGGGTCGGACGCCATGCTTTGCAGCACAGTTACGTCCCTTTACGGACTGAGTTCATATCCCGCCGAGGTTAACTTTGCCTTTCATCCTTACGGGGTCGATAAAATAAAGTACCAGTAATACACTGGATAATTGCTGGCCTTGTGCCAAAAGTAGAAACAATTATAAGTTATTAGTTAAATTTTCAAATCTCTTTCATCGCACATTCTGTGACCTCTGCCATGATTATTTGTTCTTCTTTCCTGAGTGAAATTCTAATATTTTGTGTCATTTTATAGGTAAAATTGGCATCATGAGGACCCCCAAATATAAGAATGTATATATATATATATATATATATGTGTGCGTGTGTGTGTATATATATATATGTGTTTTTTTATCATTTATTTTGTTTTGACCTGTTTAGCTTGATTTGCTTTTTTGCTTAGGTGGTTGATGCTTTCTTGACCACTATTTCAGTTTTGTATGGCGTCTTAACATATTGTTTAGCTCTGGTTTTTTAACTATGGAGCGCTTGCCAGCATTATTTCTGATTTTTGCGTTTCGTTTCGCCTTTTCTAACTGCCGAAATGCGATTCTCGCTAAATCTATGCTTATATATATATATATATATAAATATATATATATATATATATTTATTAAAATAACAGATTAAAGTTTAAGCAAAGAATCGCTGCTTTCATATATACAATACATATATATACATATGTATATATATACATACATATATATATATATATATATATATATATATATATAAATATATATATATATTACTATATATATATATATATATATATATGTATATATATATATAGTAATAATAATAAATTTGAAGACTAAAATCCAAAGAGGGCTCGAAAAGGATAAATATATATCAAATATATAAGAACCGTAGAGCAAATATTTATTAAAATAACAGATTAAAGTAACAAAGTCAATCTGTGAACACAGAAGTGAATATTTCAAAAAACGTCTTTTTAGAAATGTTCAGATGTTGTTTCTGCATGATGGATGGATTTTAGTCTTAAAATTTATTATTATTACTATTTGGCTCCCTCGGTTGAGAACTCTATTGATTTATATTCATCATGCAGAAACAACATCTGAACGTTTTTTGAAATATTCACTTCTGTGTTCACAGATTGACTTTCTTACTTTAATCTGTTATTTTAATAAATATATATATATATATATATATATATATATATATATATATATGTGTGTGTGTGTGTGTGTGTGTGTGTGTGTATGATCGAATGAGAGTAAATGTTTGTCTAAGAATTAATTTTCTTTTCCAGTTTCTGTGTTTCTCCGTCTGAAATGTCACGTCTTGCATAAGATCCAAAGTTTGTAGAATTTATTTTTTCTTACATAAAAGAAATCATTTTCTCATTAAACGTCAAAAAATTCCCCTGATTTATTCACCAAACTCCTGTCGTCTGCTTCAACCATACTTCGCTTCTATGTTTTTTTCCTTATATTACTTTTTCCTTGCTTGCTTATTTTCATTTTTTTACGACTCTGACGCATCTGAGAATTTTTTTTTGTTGGGGAAGCATTTGTCGTTATTTGTATATGTGTGTGTGTTTGACTGCGTGTGTGGTTGTTTGTGTGTGTATATATGTGTGTGTGTATGTGTGTGCATATGTATGTGTGTGTTTCAGTGTGTAGTTGTGTATGTATATGTGTGTATATGATTGTTTGGGTGTGTGTGGTTCTTTTTGTGTGTGTGTGGTTTTTTTTGTGTGTGTGTGTATGGTTGTTTGTGTGTGTGTGTATGGTTGTATGTGTATGTATGTGTTTGTTTGTGCGTTTTTGTATTTGTTTGTGTGTGTCTGTGTGTGTGTTTGCGTGTGTTTATGTGTGTGGTTTTCTATGTTTCTATGTGTGTGTTTCGATGTTTCTATCTGTGTGTGTATATATGTGTGTATATGTCTGTATATATATGTCTGTGTGTATGTATGTGTGTGTATATATGTGTGTGTGTGTGTTTCTATGTTTATGTTTTAACTCTCTCTTCCAAATGTGTATTGTATCGGTGTGTTTGTGACTTTTAGCGTTCCCTCGTTATATTTCTTTTATTGCCTTCAACTTGTTTCTCTACATTTTTGGGAGATTATTTATTGTAGACTTTTCACTTATATATCTATGGAGATATTTTTCAACCTTTTACAGCTAATCATACATTACTGCACAAATGTTGCATTACTGGCCCACACTGTTTATATTTTAATGTATTTATATGTTATCACCTATATAAAATGATTGCAATACGGAAAACGGAATGACTAGAGATTAGTACAGTATTCAACGGCTTTTTCGAAACACAGTTCGTATAGAAATTATTAAAATCTCGAATAATATTTTCAGCGAACAAACCTTCAGACCAGCTGAGACGCAAATGGTACTCCGTTAGGATTTTACTAATTTTCTTTTCCATATTTGTTTGATTATGTATTATTATTTTTTGCTTACTTTCTCATTTAATACATCTTTTCCTATCCTGTCTATCTGTCCGCTTTTACTTATATCTATATTCATGGCTTAGTGATTAGATCACCGATCTTACAATCGTGAAGTCGTGAGTTAGATTACCGTGTGTTTTAAGTTCATGAGCAAGACACTTTATTTCACGTTGCCCCAGTTTACTCAGTTGTAGAAATGAGTTTGAACTTCACTGATGCCAAGCTGTATATGCCTTAACCTTTCCCTTGGACAACATCGGTGACGTGGAGAGGCATGTGAAGGCGCATGGCTTAGTGGTTAGAGCATTGGGTTTGCAATCGAAAGGTTGTGAGTTGAATTCTCGGACCGGGTTACGTGTTGTTTCCTTGAGCAAGACGCTTTATTTCACGTTGCTCCAGTTTACTCAGCTGTAGAAATGAGATGATAGAACTGGGGTCCCTATCAGTAAATTACCCAAGACACCTCCAACGAGATATACCTCGGAGAAGGCTAGCTAAACCTGCATAGGTGTGAGCTGTCACACACACACGCGGAGAGGGGACTGCTGGTCTTCTACTAACAACCTTGCCTGAACTTGTGCCTAAGAGTGGGTTTTCTAGGTGCAAATCTATTGGTCACTCTTGAACGAAAGGGAGTATTTACTCTTTACCCTTTATATTTTCTACATAGGTTACCAGCTTGAACATCTGTAGGTTAATGTCAGCGTTTACAGAACAAAATGTGGGCTTGTGAGGAAAATTACATAGAGATTGGAGATCTATATAGACACGACAGAACTAGATATATACGAGAGTCGTTTGGAAAGTTCATATGAGGAATATGAAAGGTTGATGCTAGAGCTGTGAAATGTTGTATGCATTAATTTCTACTCCTTTTATAAATAACAGCATTGTTTCCTTCCAGGGACAATGTTTAAAAATAAACCTGATTTGATCATTCAAACAGAGTGTCTTTGTCGGTCTATGAACTTTACCGTTGAGTCGGTAGATTACTCAAGGATATGGAAAATATGCCGTTAGCTAGTTCAGAATAGTAGACGTATAATGAATTTCAAACTCATATCCTATATTTTATAAAATATAAAAAGAAACAGACCACAGCGAATGAGTATGACGAACACAATTCCCATCATAGATATTTTCCGATCATCATTTATCTAATGTTAACCATTTCATTGCCATATTTCTAACGAAAAACCACTCTCTATCATGTTTTTCAATCATTTTGAAGTATAACTTAACAAACATCCTTACATAAAATTATAATGGAATATTTTCAGATAAATATAAACATTTTTACCCATTCATTACCATATTTTTAATGAAAGACATTGCTATTTATTTTCAACATACTTTACAAAATTTGAAAAATTTAATAACATAACTAATTTTTTTATTATTAAGTTTGTTATCGTAACATAAATATACTTTCATAAAATTATGATGCAGTGCTCTCAGATAAACATAAACACTTTAGGTGGTTTGGTAATAAATGGCTTAAATGATAATAACATCAACAACAACGACTACACTAACAACAAAAACAGCAATAACGGCAACTGTAATAACTGTTTCTGATTTAGGCACAAGGCCAACATTCCTTTTTTTTTCCGTTACCGGTACTATATTTTATCGATTCCGTTAGGATGAAAGACGAAGCTAACTTCGGTGGGATTTCAACTCAGAATATTAAGGGACGGAAATCTATGCCGCGGACCATGGAGTTCAACGCTCTACCGATAGTGACAATCCAACGGCCATGATTTCTGATTTAGGCAAGTGGACAACAACTCCTCTGAGGGTGACCCAATTAAATCGACCCCAGTGCGTTACTGGTACTTTATTTTATCGACCGTGTAAGGATGAAAGGAAAATCTAACTATGTACTGCAAACCTTGTTGTCCAGCTCTCTACTGATACTGCTAATCTACCATCCTAACAACAACAATAGCAATTAAATAATTGTTTCTACTTTAGGCACAAAGCCAGCAATTACCCCAGTACGTTACTGGTACTTTATTTTATCGACCCCGTAAGGATGAAAGGCAAAGTTAACCTCGGCAAGATTGGAACTCAGACCGTAAAAGGCGGCAACTCTCTGCCAATCCAATGCTCTAAATTAAATAATGTAGTAGTTAAATAATTGTTTCTACTTCTGGCAGAAGGCCAGCAATTACGCAGTACATTACTGGTGCTTTATTTTATCGACCTCGTATGGATGAGAGGCTAAGTTAACCTACGCGTGATGTGAACTCAGAATGGCAAGGGCCGTAACTCTATGCGTCAAAGCATGGCGTCCGACCCTCTACTGATACTGCCAATCCAATAATGTAGTAACACTGGAAATTTCAATAAAATATTGTTTTATAAAACTCATTTAATGAAAAATATTAACAAATAAATAAGCTGATATATTTAATTAATCAAATATAAATTACGTATATGTCTATTTGAGATTCCTGTTAATATAGCAGCATCTAATTAGAATATCGTAATTATCAACACTTTTGTCTCTCTCTCTCTAAACAATATATAAATAAATAAAAAATAAAAAATATATATATAAATAAATAAATAAATATATATATATATATATATATATTGTTATATATATATATATATATATATATATATATATATATATATATATATATATATATGTAAAGTACGACTAACATATATATTTGAAGGGTTGCCAACTATCGTATATTCTTGCCTTGATATAAATTACGATTCGAAGGACATGTTGTGTGAGATAGGTGTCAATATTGCCCACAGCAAAAATCTTGCCACAATAAATACTTTGGTTCTTTGCCAATTAAAGACTTGGAACGTTTTACAACTATAGCCAGCTGTATTTGAGAAACATTTTTGGCAATCGGTTAGATTTACATATTAAGTCGAACACAAAAACTGCGTTGCATGAAACATCTCTTATAAAGTCTGCACTTAGTTTCAGCAGTTCGATAAAACACATGTTCTAATTCGACTATAGGTCAGCGTTTTATTTTTTGTTATTTGTGTGTGTGTTTGTTTGATTGATTGGGTTTTTTTTATCTATCATCCCATTAGCAGGATCGATAATAGAATTACTGCTATGTAAAATGTGGTAGAGTTAAATAAACGACAGTGTATTAAATATATTGGATGGTTTTGTATGATTATTGGATTGGCAGTATCGGTAGAGAGTCGGACGCCATGCTTTGACGCATATAGTTACGGCCCTTGCCATTCTGAGTTCAAATCCCGCCGAGGTTGATTTTTTGCCTTTCATCCTTACCGGGTCGATAAAATAAAGTACCAGTAATGTACTGGGTAATCGCTGGCCTTGTGCCAAAAACTAGAAACAATTATCAGGATTGGTAGCATCGGTGGAGGGTCGGACACCGTGCTTTGCAGCAAAGAGTTACGACCCTTCATGACCTGAGTTCAAATCCCGCCGAGGTTAACTTTGCCTTTCATTCTTACGGGGTCGATAAAATAAAAAAAAGGGTAATTGCTGGCCTTGTGCCAAAAGTAGAAACAATTATTAGGATTGGGGGTGGCCAGCCAGTGGACTCCCATTTCTTTATAATAGTGAGAGATGTGGAGAGTAAGAGAGACGAAGGCAATGACAATGGCCATTTGATTCTATTATGTTCAGTCTTTATAGGGCGGTGGATTGGCAGAATCGGTAGACTGTCGGATAACATGCTTAGTGGCATAGGGTTACGGCCCTTTATGATCTGAGTTCAAATCCTGTCGAGGTTAACTTTCCATTTCATTTCCTACGGGGTCGATAAAATAAAGCATCAGTAATGTACTGGAGTCGATTTAATCGACTTTACTCACCCCCAAAATAATTGGCCTTGTGCCTATACTATAAATCATTATTAGGATTGACAGGGCGGTGGATTGGCAGTATCGGTAGAGGGTCGGACGCCATGCTTTCCAGCATAGTTACGTCCCTTTACGATCTGAGTTCAAATCCCGCCGAGGTTGACTTTGCCTTTCATCCTTACGGGGTCGATAAAATAAAGTACCAGTAATGCACTGGGTAATTGCTGGCCTTGTGCCTAAAGTAGAAACAATTATTAGGATTGACAGTGTCGGTAGAGCATCGGACACTTCAATTTATTATAAATTTCCAGTTGGTTGTTTGGTTGGTTCCACAATCGGATGGTTGTTCATATATTGTCAAACTTCTTTAGTCACACATTCTGTGACCTCTTCAGAGACTGGGGATTCTTTGTTGAAAAACAAGATGGCGTAGGACAGAACAAAGGAGAGGGACAAAACAAAGAAAAGAATCCCCAGTCACTGAAGAAGTCACAGAATGTGTGACGAAAGAACTTTGACAATATATGAACAACCATCTGGTTGGGGAACCAACCAACCAGCCGGAAATTTATAATAAATTGAAGTGAAAGTAACTGGTGCGCGTGTTTCT
>OZ024748.1:13468185-13470685 GCA_964016885.1 Eledone cirrhosa
TTCTCTTTGCCTCCATCATGGAGCCTTTGAAACTTTAATCGATGTCCAGACAACCTGTCTGCCTGGATCCACCTTCGTTGCTGCTGATACTGTTGTATTCCAGCAGCTGTAACCGCTGTTGTTGTTGTCCTTGTTGATGTTTATACTGTTGCTGCTGATGATGATGATGGTTACGATTATGATGATGATGATGATGATGATTATGATGATGATCATGATGGCTATGACGATGATGATCATGATGATTATGATGATGATAGTGATGGCATTGATGCTAACGTCATTAGAATTTCATTAATTTTTCCAGTTGTTAAACGGTCGCCTAAAACACTTAAGCTAGGTAGCCAGATATTATATATACGTATAGTGGTAGATAGATGTATAGATAGATAGATAGATAGATAGATAGATAGATAGATAGATAGATAGATAGATAGATAGATAGATAGATAGATAGATAGATAGATAGATAGATAGAAATTGAGAAGAAAGTGTGTGACAGAAAACGTCTGCCCGACAATAACAGAAAGTGTTGTATATATATATATATATATATATATATATATATATATATATATATATAGCAGGAAATGCTTAGGATTATCCTGAATGCAGTAATGGTTAATTACTACACTAAATAGAGTCGATGTACGGTGAGAGGTTACTCAACGAGTTATGGAAGAATAGTTGGAAAAACTCACAGTTTCTGATCCTTCTGTATTCCGGAGTGTAGATAAAGAATGAATAATAACAGGTAGACATCATAAAAGGTAATTTATTCTGAGTGCTTACAAATGTTTCAACAGTAGCTATACAGCCTAGACATTCTATGTGCAAATTGGTGGTTATTTGATTGCGGAAACTCAATTTTCAAATAATCACCAAGTTGCACATAGCATGTCTAGCCTGTATAACTACTGTTGAAACATTTGTAAGCACTCGGAATTTTTACCCTGTTATTATTCATTATATATATATGTTTATATTCATAGAAATCTGGGACTTGTCTCTTTCTTCTCACTTTCCGTTGCTTAAACCATGTTGTTTGTTCACCCTAACGTCCACTTTATTTACGTGTCCCAACGACTTTTTTTAGCCGTTGTTCGCACCAACCTGAGGTATATGGCCCTTAAAGCGATGAAATGCCTGGGACGGTTGGAGGGTCACTGATGAAGGACTTACTTTTTCCTATGTATCCCATTTGCAACGCGCAGCTCCATTATTATCATATTTACACATTTTTTCCTCGGCTGCCACCCGTCTGTTTCGTTCTTTGTATCTTTACCCTTTCTAGCAGTCTCTCTCTCTGTTAGCCTCCTCCTCAACTTTCACTCACTCATTCTCTGTCACTACCTCTCCTCCTCCTCCTCTTTCCTCCTCTTTTTTCCCGCTTGACCTGTCCGATTTCTTTTCTCGCGCGTTCTTGGTCAAGCCGGTATGAATTTTTTTTCTCTCTTTCTCTCTCGTCTGCGACTTCACAGAACTTATGTTTACCGAATTCGCAGACCAGACCCCTTCTTCTTCCCCCCGTTAGACCTGTGCGAAATTCCTTCCTTGCTCACATTTCAACCAGGTTTGATGGTCTTTTGTCTCTTGTTCACGATTTCACCGAGTTTATATTCATAGAAATCTGGGACTTGTCTCTTTCTTCTCACTTTCCGTTGCTTAAACCATTTTGTCTGTTCACCCTAATGTCCCCTTCATTTACGTGTCCCAACGACTTTTTTTAGCCGTTGTTCGCACCAACCTGAGGTATATGGCCCTTAAAGCGATGAAATGCCTGGGACGGTTGGAGGGTCACTGATGAAGGACTTACTTTTTCCTATGTATCCCATTTGCAACGCGCAACTCCATTATTATCATATATATATATATATATATATATATATATATATATATATATATATATATATGTATATAACGACGGAAAGTGTGGTAAGGAACCAGGTGGACCATAACGCACCAGAGTACTCGATACTTAGGTTAGTAAAGTGGGTAATAGGAAAAGAGTCAAGACCCCGACGGCAGAGCTCAACCCGTTTCGACGGTTATTTCTGGACCTAGCCATGGTTCAGAAATAGCCGTCGAAACGGCTTGAGCTCTGCCGTCGGCGTCATGACTCTTTTCCTATATATATATATGTGTGTGTGTGTGTGTGTGTATATGTATATATGTATGTATGTATACATATATATGTATAGGTATGTATATATATGTATGTGTGTATATATATGCATATATAAATATATATATATATATATATATATATATATATATATATATATATATATATATATATATATATATATATATATATATATATATATATATATAGTTATGTAATAAACAACATAAGATAATTATTTCATTTACCAGTGGTTTCTTGAAAACAGATGTAGTGTCTGTCTTCAGTCGTCAGAATGAATGAAAACATGGTGTATTTATTAAATATGAATTTGAAAACAAAATTTAGGAAATATGAAAGTGAGGCTGAAAAGAA
>OZ024748.1:13475685-13478185 GCA_964016885.1 Eledone cirrhosa
TGTATATATAAATATATATATATATGTATATATATATACATATATATATATATAGGATAACACGCTTTCACTACATATGTATATATGTATGTATATATATATATATATTATGAATTACTGTGGGCTGTTCACTATATATGTATATATGTATGTATATATGTATGTATATATATTATGAATTACTGTTGGCTTCTTGCTCACATTAATTTCTCTATTTTCATATATATATATATATATATATATATATATATATATAAATGCATATACATAGATATCATGTAATATTTACAAAAAAGTTTTCTCACTCTCTCTTGTTCTCTGTCTCTCTCTCTATCGGTTTATTTTCTCTTACTCTCTCACTCTCTTTTTCTCTCTCGCTAACACTTTGTGTGTCTCACCACCAGAAACTTCGCTGTAACTACCTCTATATATGTCACAATAAATCTTCGATCAAGGAATGAATAAAAGACAGACTAGTAAAACCAGGAATAGCCATCCATTTGGCATAAAACTGCAGACACTTTTAATAATGGAACCTCCAAAATTATACATTTTATGAGCCATGCATCACAGGCGTGTACATAAGCATATGCATAAATGCATAAACACACACACACACACACACACACACACACACACACACACACACACACACACACACACACACACACACACACACACACACACACATACACACACACACACACACACCATATATATATATACTTATATATATACATATATATTTATACATATATATAGAGAGAGAGAGATGACGTTAATTATTTTCCATTTTGACGTTATAGTCACTTATATATTATGAAATACTGTTGGCTTCTTGCTCACAATAATTTCTATAGTTATATATATTTATATATATTTATATATATATATATATAAATATATATACATATATATTATATATATATTTATTTATATATATATATAAATATATAAATATTTATATATACATATATAATATATGTATGTATATATAATATAAATGTATGTATATGTACATATGTCTATATCTTTATGTTCGTATGCATTTAGGTTTCCACATGGAATCATAGAGACCTATATATAAATAAATTGGAAGTAAGAACCGTCTAACTTAAACCATTTATATATAAATCAGAAGAGTTATACCATGTATTGTTAACTTGCTAACAATACTGTTGCAGGCATAACCCATACCTAAGTCCATGCACACTGAACAGTTGATTCTAGTTCATGGCTGCTTCGATATACATAACATTTCATGGGCGTATTGAGGGCTGTAATATGATTTGAATTCAGAGAGCACAAGTGGCACCAACAATAACTGCAAAGCTTTATACTCAAGCCTTTCAGAGTTCGATTTGGGGGAGATGGTTATCTCCCCTATCCAACCTCTTTAATTGAAACTTTGATACATGTTGCCTTGTATTTAGGGTGTCTGTCTTAGAAGCATATGTTCTTGAATTCTGATGCGGCGCTGGGGGCTTCGTTGGGTCCTTTATTAAGACTAATTATCTCACGTTTCTTGACAGGACTTTGATTGCTATCATTAAAACAGCCGAGATTCATCGTATGAGATTCAAACTCAAATGAGATAAGCTAAACCTACCTAGGTATGATCTGTAATAAAAAGTCCAATAAACAGTATAGGAGTATGGTTCCTATTATTAAAATACCTGTAAACCCTTGGTGTGTGATGCAACTTTGATGGAGGGCAGCTAAACCTACCTAGGTGTGAGCTGTAATAAAAACAACTGTATAGGACTATTGTTCCTATTATTAAAATACCTGTAAACCCTTGGTGTGTGATGCAACTTTGATGGAGGGCAGTTAAACCTACCTAGGTGTGAGCTGTAATAAAAACAACTGTATAGGACTATTGTTCCTATTATTAAAACACCTGTAAACTCTTCCTATGAGATGCAGCATTGTTGGAGGGCAACTAAACCTACCTAGGTGTGAGTTGTAATTTTTTTTTTTATATTCTTACACCCCATTTATATAATTTGTCGCCTAGTCGCGTGTCGACTTCATATGTCAATCACTATATAACACACACTTTCTCTCTCTCTCACCACCTCTCTCCCTTTTATGTTTTATTTCTCACTATTTCTCTCTATTTCTTTCTATTTTTGCCACCTGCCATTAACTCTCACTCTAATTAACACACACACACACACACACTGGCACACACTGGCATACACACATGCTCACACAAACACAAACAAAACAACTTTTTCTTTTTCCTTTCCTTCTCTAATTATCTTTCGTCTTTACATACTTCTTCCCCCTCGTGTCTTTAAATATTTCTACAGCGTCCATTCACAACTACCACGGTATGTAAGGAAACCTTCATTTGATGGTGTTGTTATTGTTGTTGGTGGTAGTTAGTTATTGTTTGTGTTGGCGTTGCTGTTGTCGTCGTTGCTCTTGTTGTTGTTGTTGTTATCAGTGTTGTTGTTGTTGTTGTTGTTGTTGTTGTTGTTGTCGTTGCTGTTGT
>OZ024748.1:13518185-13523185 GCA_964016885.1 Eledone cirrhosa
AGACAGACGTAGACACTCACACATATACACACACAGACACAGACGTAGACACTCGCATATACACACACATATACATACACAGACATAGACGTACACACTCACACATACACACATATACACACACAGACATATACGTACACACACACATACAAACACAGACACGGACGTCGACACTCACACATACACACATATACTTACACAGACATAGACGTACACACACATACAAACAGGCACATACGTAGACACTCACACATACACACATATACATACACAGGCACAGTCGCACACACACACACATACATACACATAAAAATACAGACACAGACGTACACACTGACACATACACACATATACAGACACACACACACAGACGTACACACTCACACATACTCACATATACACACACACAGTCACAGACGTAGACACTCACACATACACACATATACACACACATTCAAACAGAGACAGAGGCGTACACACTGACACATACACACATATACACACAGAGACACAGACCTAGACACACACACACACACATACATACACGCGCACACAGACAAACATATTGACACAGACGTACACAGGCAGACAGAGACAGATACACGAACCGTCACAAACACTTATACACACACACACACACACACACACGCACACGCACACGCACACACACACACACACACACACACACACACACACACACACACACGCACATACACACACACACACACACCTAGACAGACACATTCAGACTAACACATGCACACAGTCACATACACAGACACACACAGGCGCATATGCTCACTCACAAACGTACACATACACTTACACTCTCTTACAAATACACACATAGAGATACATTCGCACAAATATGCGCAGTTACTTTTACAAACATATGCACACACATGCACTGATGCACAAACATAAACATACATACACTTTAAGATGATGTACAAGTGCAAAGTTATATGCGAATATATATATAATTGTGTGTGTGTGTGTGTGTGTTGGTGGGTGTGTGTATAAAAACATGCATCTCCACTCTTACAACAGGGACAAAATGTTTCGCCTGGATTTATAGTCACTGAGCTTCATCAGAGAGAAAGGAGGGAAAGAAAAACAGAAGGAAAAGAAGACGATAGCTTATAGAAACTTCTAGAACAGAAGCAACGTCAACAAATAAACAAATTTAATTGAATGCGTTATCTCCCCTATTCACTTCAATCCACTAACGCCACAATCAACTGTACGGCAGCCATTTTGAAACGGTGCTCGTCTCATGCAATCGATTACATGCAGATCGTTCTAGAAGCTTTCAGTATAATTACTGTCCTATGAGTTTTAAAGCAAATACAACTTCCGACACCAAAAGAATTGATGCGGTTGGTATAAGTAGACATTTTATTCACGTATTTTACTTCATGTGCTGATATATATATATATATACATACATATATATATATATATATATATATATATATATATATATATATATATATATACGATATATAGAAAAGGGCATATATCAATTGTGAAAACATTGGTATTTTGTACACATATACTGAGCAAAAAATATGTAAATAAATATATTTACTTCAAGGTCGAAACAATTCTATATTTCCTTATATATATCTGTTTCATAAAACCCAAAGGAGGAAGCAAACCATCGATCTAAATAATCAGTTCCAATCACCAATTATCGATTTTCGTAATAAGCTTCCTAAATAAATATTCAGTAAGTTTAGGGCTTCTATATATATATATATATTATTCCAAATTGAAGGATAAGTGTTTCAAACTTTGTTTTATCATGAGTTAAAGGTCTATAGATTTTTCCATGGATTTTACTAAATTCTGTGGATGAATTTGTATCCTGATTCTCTTTTGAGATGAGTTTGAGTTATTTTTCCTAAATCTTTCGTTAACTACTTTTCCCATCTTGACGTTATAGTCGCATATATGTTATAGAATGCCGTTAGCTTCTTGCTAAAACAATCTCTATACGTCTCATTTATATTTATACTCGGATTCTTTTCCTAGAGTGCTTAAACTATCTGTGACTAATCCCGGTTTTTTTCATAAAAACTGTGATAATTATTGCTATTTTGCTGAACTCCTTGTAGAGTTTTTTTTCAGAATGTATTTGACTGCTATTTCTTGTAAATAAACATTCACTTCCATCCTGACGTCACTAGCCCCGTTTTTTCCTCATGTGCTTTTTCATAAATACACATGAAGGCGAACTAGCCAGTTTTAGAATTCCCTTTTTCGGACTATATTACTGTGAGAGCCCTGGTTTTCTGTTGAGCTCTGCTGATGAATGATATTCCAACCGTGACCATCTCCACTGAAAGTTTTCATGAAATAGTCTTTTAAGACTATACAGAGCATTTGATGTTATTCCAAATTGAAGGATAAGTGTTTCAAACTTTGTTTTATCATGAGTTAAAGGTCTATAGATTTTTCCATGGATTTTACTAAATTCTGTGGATGAATTTGTATCCTGATTCTCTTTTGAGATGAGTTTGAGTTATTTTTCCTAAATCTTTCGTTAACTACTTTTCCCATCTTGACGTTATAGTCGCATATATGTTATAGAATGCCGTTAGCTTCTTGCTAAAACAATCTCTATACGTCTCATTTATATATATATATATATATATATATATATATATATATATATATATATATACTTATATAAATATGTGTGTGTGTGTGTATGTGTGTGTGTGTGTGTGTGTGTGTGTGTGTTTATCTCACATTCCACAAAATTACTAATCGCTGTGTATTTAATATTTAACTTAATATTATCTTAATATTAAACAGCTCTCTCTCTCTCTCTCTCTCTCTCTCTCTCTCTCTCTCTCTCTCTCTATATATATATATATATATATATATATATATATATATATATATATATATATATATATATATATATATATATATGTATATATATATATATATATATATATATAGACATATATCTACGCAAGTTTTAGAACTGTTGAGTGAATTATGAATTGTATATATATGGTAGCTTAGGCTTGACACACACTCACACGCACACACGTATATATATATATTAAAATAACAGATTAAAGTTTAAGCGAAGAATCACTGATTTCAACATTCTGATTCAACGGGATCTGACACTCAAATATAAATATTTGATCTACGGTTTTTATATATATTTATATATATATTATCCTTATCGAGCCCTCTTCGGATTTTAGTCTACACATTTATTATTTATAATTATTACTATAAATATATATATATATATATATATATATATATATATATATATATATATATATATATATATATATATATATATATATATATATATATAGTAATAATAATAAATTTGAAGACTAAAATCCAATTATATATATATAACGGTTTAAGAAAAATCAAGTTTCAGTGAGAATGTTTAGAAGCCACATGTGAGACGACTTTTCAATACGTTCGGCTATTAAATAGAAATAATTATATATCTTTGTAATATACGACGTGTTTTGTTGTTGAACAGATTAATTAAGTATTAATGTGGGCAGGAAAACGCTACTAACGTAAATAATTTAATACGGAATATACTATGAATGAAATTCTACAAGGAACATCAAAATATATGAACTAATACCATAACTGAACAACCGTAGTTACACCATACAAATTACATATATATATATATATATATATATATATAATAACAAACATATATATATATATATATATATATATATATATATATACATGCATCTATGAATGTATATGTGTATGCATGTTTATACTTATTTTTATTTAAAGTGAGAGTTTCTAAAGATTCATTAACTGCACACATTTAAGTGCTGAAAGGGTTAATATCGGTAAGTCGTTAATTTATATATATATATATATATATATATATATATATATATATATATATATATATATGTATATGTATATATATATATGTGTGTGTGTGTGTGTGTGTGTGTGTGTGTCTGTTTGTGTGTATGTATATATATTTTTATATTTTGTAATGTGTATAATTAAAAATTATTTAAATAAACATATGAAGGTAAATCTAAGGTCTATACAACCAATATTATCGATATTATATATAAACAATATATATCTCATATATTAAAAATACCAACAATGATTATTTCTTTTTACATATATTTCCTTTCTTTATACGTTTTCTCTCCGTTTCTCCTTCTCATTTATTATTTTTTCTTAATTTTTTCTTAATTCTCTCTTACTGTTTGTAAATATGCAGAAATGAATATAAAATTTTGACAATAACAAGTCCACTTTTTATTTAGTTAATCAGAGTGGTAATTTTAACATATTATTAAAGTTTGGGATTTTATAGAAATTTTCTGTATGAGGATATGATGGTTTTCTACATAAGGGGGTGGGAGATACTCATATTGATGGTTTATAATTAGGAGTATTAATATAAATATTGTGAAATTATTTTATGAAATTATTCTGGCTATGAAATGAAATATTTGGTGGAGCGGAGGTAAGGGGATAATGTAAAAAAAATGGGGAATGAAACATTTGAAATGAAATAAAATAAATTTTAATTAAATGTTTTGTTGTCACCAAATTGAAGGAGTTATATGTTGTTTCTAAAAACATATATTCTAATAAAGGCGGAGAATTTGTAGGACCGATTCAATGTCGGATAGAAGGCTTCGCAAGTATTGGTTTCAACCTTTTCAGTACAAAACCCTCCCAGGTCAAATCGATTTTTATCTAATCGAGGACGTTAAATAAAGTATCAGTCCACTTCTAGGATCGAGGATTCTTCCAGTCTGTCTTTTTTGGCTTTATTTCTCCACCCTCTCTCTCACTATCTCTCATTCAAAATCTCTCTCACACGCACACATATGTATGCCTGTATAATCTATAAATATATATATATATGTCTGTTGAATCACCAGTCTGACGTGCATATCGATGTTGGAGTCTGGTCCATAGCTTTATTAGAGGACACTGAGCCAATCATC
>OZ024748.1:13530685-13533185 GCA_964016885.1 Eledone cirrhosa
CTGTAAATCCGAAATCGACAAAAACGACAAAATCCACTTGCAGGGGCCTGCAAGTTCTTGGTTTTGGAAGATAGAATATATACATATATATATATATATATATATATATATATATATATATATGTATATATTCTATCTTCCAAAACCATATATATATATATATACATACATACATACATACATACATACATACATATATCTAAATATATATATATATATATATACATATATATATATATATATATATATATATATATATATATATATATATATATATATATTACATCTATACATATATATACATCACACACACACATAAATATACATATATATATACATATATTCATACACATACACATGTATACATATATATACATACATACATACAAATATACATACATACACATACATAGTTACATACATAAAATGGCGGACAACTTTATTTATGAGCATTCATTGTAACTGTTTAGAAGTGTGTGAAACCGTATCTCGTCAACCTCTCGCACTATAGTTTGGACTGGGGCATATAGTGACGCCAGGATTGCCTCCTCGGTGGAGGTTACTCTATAGCGTGACATCATAGCACTGTAGTGTGGGGCTGTACAGGGGAGGGCAACCAGTGACGCCAAGATGGCTTCCAGTGTGGAATTTTTGCTCAATGACACACTGTTCATAATCCTCATTGGAAAAAAACAAAACAAATAGAAGCACCTACTCACTTTCTTAGTTTTTCACTAACACATTCACTCACTCGCAATCTATCTATCTATCTATCTATCTATCTATCTATCTATCTATCTATCTATCTATCTATCTATCTATCTATCTATCTATCTATCTATCTATCTATCTATCTAACCCCTTCTCTGTGCTCCTGAGGAGAAGGGTTGCACACTTTTTTCGGGGGTGTGTGCGACCCCCCAAGGCGCCTCCTCTCTATTGAGGATTTTGTTAAAAATTTTATTTTTTGTTATATCTTATTTTATTTTTATATTTTGTTATTGCCTCCTCCTTATTGAGGACGCCTTTTTGTGTAAACTCCCCCCTTTGTACTTGTCCCACTTTTGATGCCCTAGTGGCAAATAAAAGAAATATATCTATCTATCTATCTATATATCTATCTATCTATCTATCTATCTATCTATCTATCTATCTATCTGTCTCTCCCTCTCTCTCTCTCCCTCTCCCCCCCTCTCTCTCTGTATATATATATATACATATATATGTATATATATATATATATATATATATATATATATATATATATATATATATATATATATATATATATATACTGTATATATATAACTAACTATCTATTTATTTCTCCCTACCTAACTATTTCTCTGCTCAACTATTAACCTGTCAGCCTACTTATCCATCCATGTATCTATATATTTCTATCTATCTATCTATCTATCTATCTATCTATCTATCTATCTATCTATCTATCTATCTGTCTATCTCTCTCTCTTTCTCTCTCTCTCTCTCTCTATATATATATATATATATATATGTCTGTCTATCTATTATATCCTATTGGGGAAAATCGACTAACTTTTTAAATTGCATTTGTGATAACATTTTACACGTTTTTATTGTATGTAAACTTACCCCTTTGTATTTGTCCCCTTCTTTTGTGCCCCTGTGGCTAATAAAGAAACATATCTATTATCTATCTATTATCTATCTATCTATTATCTATCTATCTATCTATTTGTCTATCTATCTCGAACCTTCTTCGGTGTATGTTAGAAAACAAATAATCATAAAAATGACAACATATACTGTACATAAATGAAGGAATGAAAATAAAAGAAAAGAAAACAAAGTAATGCTCATTTGGTTGTTTTAGACAGTTTCAAGGTATTCTGTTATTCAACACTGTATGTATGTACGTATGTATGTATGTGTACATATATATATATATATATATATATATATATATATATATATATGTGTGTGTGTAAGTGTGTATGTGTGTGTGTGTGTGTGTGTGTGTGTGTGTGTGTGTGTGTGTAAAAGGTAGGCAGAAAGAACAACACAATCGGTACAGTATATGGAAGGGATATATTAGCTTAACGCTTGATATAGCAGGAAGAGGGTCTTAACGTTTCGACCGCTAGTCCTTCATCAGAAGAAAGAATGAGAATAGGATAGATTGAGGGAACGGGCGAGTTTATCTTTAGATAAAAATAACAGGTCCATTCATGTTGACATCTCCACACATACACACACACACACACACATACACACACACACACACACACATATATATATATATGTATATATATATTGGTTGAATAGTGAGTCCTACTACTCTGGCGTTTCATCTGCTTCTCACAGGATCATCATATATATATATTATTTCTAATATGCATCTTATTGCAGTAGTAGTAGTAGTAGTAGTAGTAGTAGTAGTAGTAGTAGTAGTAGTAGTAGTAGTAGTAGTAGTAACAGTAGTAGTAGTACTAGTCTATTCCTTTTTTTGTCTTTTTGT
>OZ024748.1:13548185-13555685 GCA_964016885.1 Eledone cirrhosa
TTATTAATAGCAAATTCGAAAATAATCACAATTAAGTCTACATGAGTCATCTCCCCTAAATGTATCTACTTTAAAATTTGTTCGTGAGAACATTCGTATCAGACCCTGACTCATCTGAGGAGAAATACATATTTACTTCTATTCGATGTCTCATTCTTTCCTTATAGGAAGTCCATTGAATTAACTGCAATCCTTACCAAATTTCGTGACTCAGAGTCGTTGTGGCGTTGCAGAGTGGAGCAGTATACCAGCTTACTTCAACCATCCAACTCATGAGTCAGGTCTTTGATTGTTGCAAGATTTTCATCTCTCCATTCCTTGATGTTTGGTTTATAGTCTGTTGGGTATATAGTCGTGAGTTCGTGAGTTCAATTCTCGCACCGATCTTTGTATTATGTTCTTGAGCAAGACACTTTATTTCACGTTGCTCAAGTTCACTCAGCTATAGAAATGAGTTGAGACGTTACTGGTACCAAGTTCTATCAGCCATTGCCTTTCCCTTGCACAATATCGGCGGTGTGGAGAGGGGAGACTGGTACGATAGCTGACTGCTAGTCTTCCACAAGCAACCTTACCCAGACTTATGGCTCAGTTGGGAGGAACATTCTAGGTTCAAATCCCAAAGTCATTCGTGACTGAGGAAGAGAGGAGGGGGGTGTCTTTACTCCTCTTCTTATCTGCTTAATATGTCTTTGGGGGTCTTACACTTTTTATTTTTTTACCGTGAACAGTTACTTGGACTATGGTTTTAATTAATCTAATCCTTCTTGTTACAAGGGCGTACCATATTTTAGATGCTTTTGGAGTCAGAGAGAGATCACATCCCGTGAGTAGATCATATATATATATATATATATACAGACACAACACTATACACACTAGTGACACAGCACACATAACACTATACACACACGCAAACGCATGCGCAAAGAAGACAAAATAAAATAAAATAAACAAACAAGCAAATAAATAAATAAATATATAGACAGACTGAATAAAAAATGGCGTAGACATACAACACAACAGGAGGAACAAAGAATATAACACCACTGACGATGTTGCAGATGTGCAACGAAAGATTTATGTAAATTATGTAAACTATATATATGTGTTTGTGTCTATATTGTATCTGTATTATTTTTGACCGTCGGTCAGTCAATGGCAACATTGAGGACCGAGTAAGTTTGATCGCAGATATAAAAGACAGCGAGAAGCGAAAACCAACCAAACAGTGAGTGTGTTCTGTTATTAATTCTGGCAATATTACGCAAATATGACCCTCCCCAAGTATAACCATATATATATATATATATCTATATATATATATATAAGGATGATTTTTTATGTCTTCATTACGTTTACTGAGTAGTGACGCGCGTTTCGCTATTGATCAGCTCATCGTTCGATCTGTATCGATCTAGCCCGAATCGTACTTTTATTATTATATTTACACTCTGCTTAGTTCTACACCACTTTACAGAGATTGGAAATACGCATCGAGTGCTCACTCGGGTGAACCTACAGAAACTGCACATTACACTCCCTAGATATATATTCATAAGTTTAGTAATGCCCGCATATACACATACACACATGCACACACATACAAACACATATTCACACATAAACGGCACTCAGGCACAGAGAGACAACATTCAATGGGTCTTATGAGTCACTACTGATGGCTGTTTGTAGGTTGTTTAATTCCATACTATTTCTGATCGAGAAGAAAATAATGATGAAAGGTGTTCCAAACACGACAACCTATCCTTTTTCTGAAATTCCACGACGATATTCTCTATTGCAGCCTATCAGACAGACCCTACGGAGGGGGCCCATATGTTGACCTCACTTCAGCCTATCATAGACTAATGAAGGACCCAAATTATCCACTACGTGGTGGGCCCCGGAGATTATTGACTTATTTCAGATCTCTTCTGTCGATCAGGCGAAGCACAATAATCTGGCATAGCAACAATTAGTCTCTCACATTCACAATAATAATAATAATAATAATAATAATAATAATAATAATAATAATGATTTCTTTATTAACCACAAGGGTTTACATAAAGTAGACATTAAGGACAGTGCAGGACAATGCAGGACGGTACAAATGGGCATTTCTGCGTGTAAAAAAACAAAAAAACAGAGGGTGTAACAAAAAATAACAATGAAAAATTCCCCAATAGGGGGGAGACTTCGGAGGGACATTTGTGGAGAAAGCCCAGTAAAAAGCCACAATGACCCTGACCACCAAGGCAAGTGCCCTCTCCCAGTTTTCCACCTTTAATTTACAGATATATACTAAGAGTAGGCCCATTCACTCGGGCCATTCTTGCTTCTCTCACCCATCTTTCAACAAAATGCTGGGAAGAGAGCACTTCCCTCTCTACTCTGATTTTCCTTTGCAAATGAAATTTGAAAAAGTCAATCAGAGCATCACCGAAGAGGTAAGTGCTCGTCTTCAGCCCTTTCAAACGTGTCCACCATACTATCTCTTTCGCCATGGCCACCAGACAGATAAAAACTGCCTGCCCTTCCCGGCTAAAGGAGGAGGGCGGGGCAATCCTCACGATGGACTCAGATGATAGCCGGATCCGTCCTAAACGCGACAGCAGGTGTTCGACATAAACCCACATTCAGCAATTTTCGGACACTGGACGAGTGCGTGCAGGACGGTTTCGTCTCCCTGCGCGCATCTCGGACATGCCCGGCTGACGGTACCTCCATGCCTGTAGAGTTTATCCCGAACTGGCAAGGCTCCTCGGTAGCACTGCCAGGCCAGAGATTTCTGGAAGTTGTCCATAGGCCCTGGCCCGAAAGTTCTTCCGAAGAGATTGGCTAGTTGATTTTCGTCGACGCCTAGAGTTTCCCCAAGTACGTCGTCGCTCTTCCCCTCGACTAATCCTCTATAGAACGCCGAGGTGGAGTTTCCACCGATCACATTGCCCGATTGGTCGAGGGCTGTGAGCGCCTGAAGACATTCCAGTCTCCAGGCGCTCCCTCTCGGTCTTCGCTTGACCCAGGACTGCAGCTCCGTCAAGGAAACGAGCTGGGGAAATACGTGTCTAGCAAACGGCGACCACACCTGATCACCGTCGAGGAAGAGGTGGATATGTCGTAGCCTGAGCGCGTGCCTGCGCATCATCAGCCACGGCATGCCCAGCCCTCCACGTAGCGGGTGTTGACAACAGATGGACCGCCTGACCATCAATAATAATAATAATAATAAGGAGAAGAAGAAGAAGAAGAAGAAGAAGAAGAAGAAGAAAAGCATCAGTAGCAGCCACTTGAAGTATTTAATAACACCAGTACAGCAAATATATGATACCATCTCAGTTCTCTCCCTTGAAGCTTCACGGGAGGCTACTGGAAAGAAATATGTAAGATTTATCTTTTCGCTAAATCTGTTCTTAATGCGGGAGAATCATGTTTTCGTGAAATTTCAACACACGTAAACGTGAAATCACAGACACGAGCACACGTTTAGCTATATTATGAGACTCAAACGTATTTATGTGCGTTTGTGTGAGTATATATGCCTCTGACACTCTGTTTCTCATGTCTGTATGTATATATTTATATATTTATATGTATATACACACAAGCAACACACACATACAAACACACACATACACACTCACATACACACACACACATACACACACACATACACACATATACACATACATACACACACACACAAACACTCACACATGCACACGCACACACACGCACACACATACACATCATACACACACGCACAGACACATATATACACACATACACACACATACACGCACACACACACATACAAACACACACATATACACACAAACACTCACACATACACACGCACGCACACACACACACACACAAACACTCACACATACACACGCATGAACGCACACACATATATATGTATATACATATATATAAACATATAATTGTGTCTACTTTTGGCACAAGGCCAGCAAATACCCAGTACATTACTGGTACTTTATTTCATCGACCCCGTAAGGATGAAAGGCAAAGTTAACTTCGGCGGGATTTGAACTCATACTCATAATACGACCTACATACACACATACTTGCATACGTTCGTACATACACACTTGCACACACATGCATACACACATACATACACACTCATGCATACACACATACATATATACATACACACACATACATACACACTTGCACACACATGCATACATACACACATAAATACACACTCAGGCATACACACATACATATATACATACACCCACATACATACACACTTGCACACACATGCATACACACATACATACACACTCATGCATGCACACACATACATACACACTTGCACACACATGCATACACACATACATAAACACTCATGCATACACACATACATATATACATACACACACATACATACGCACTTGCACACACATACATACACACATACATACACACTCATGCATACACACATACATATATACATACACACACATACATACACACTTGCACACACATGCATACACACTTGCACACACATGCATGCATACACACATAAATACATACTCAGGCATACACACATACATATATACATACACACACATACATACACACTGATGCATACACATATACACACACACACATACATACATATACACACCCGTACATGCATACTCATACATACACACACATGCATACACACACATACATACATACATACATACATACATTCTTACATGAAATAGAGAAAGAGAGAGAGAGGGGGAGAGAGTGAAAGAAAGAGAGAGAGAGAGAGGGAAAGAGAGAAAGAGAGAGAGAGAGAGAGAGAGAGAGAGAGAGAGAGAGAGAGAGAGAAAGTGTGTGTGTGTGTGTGTGTGTGTGTGTGTGTGTGTGTTAGTTGGAACAGTGTTAATTTGTTGTGCTTGGTGTACATCGTGCGTATATTGTATTTGTTATATATATTATATATAGTATATATGTTATATAAAGTGTATATAATGTATATGATGTATATGGTGTATAGGAACACTGTTTTAAGAGGTAATGGGTGGTAATTCTGAATATTTAGATCATTCTCAAAGAATTTATATGATGTTCAATCAAGATCGATGATCGATGAGGAAAGAAATGGAGCGTTTAATGCCAACCAATTCTTTGTTATTTGAGTCTCTCTATAAAACCTTATGTTCTTTCATGTTCTCTTGAAATATACACACTCACTCCTAAGCCTGCATCACCCCCACCTTGCTTCAATCATTCTCTCTCTCTCTCTCTCTCCCTCTCCCTCTCTCTCTCTCTCTCTATATATATATATATATATATATGTATATATATATATATATACACACACACACATATATATATATACACACACACTCACACACACACACACACACACACACATATAACATATATATACACACACTCACACACACACATATATATATACACACACATATAACATTTATATATACATATATATTGGGTAAGAATCGAAGTTGTAGCCACCATACAGCTGGTATTAATCAAGCTGTGTGAAGCAATCCCAAAGCACTCAATGTATCGTGAAGCTAAACATTATTGTTGAAAGTAAAACAACAGTTATAAAGTGTGACAACAAGAAAAACAACCGAAGGCAGTGTCAATGCTGAATGTGTGTGTGTGTATTAATCTATCTATTATGGTAATGCCAAAAGTAAGGTCTCCAAAGCGATGGGGACGCAGAGAAACTGTTCGTACGGCTGCGTTGGCAACACTGTTGTGATCGGTGTTTCCTTTACTCCCAAATAAGCATGCGCGGGCTTCGCTGGGATGCTCCATCTTGGCTTGGCAGCCGTTGAGAATGGAGCTCCCGTTGAACGCAACCGCCAAGTGCGAATTTCGCGCAGTTATCATATAGAGGGCAATCCCAAAAGTAAGGTCTCCTTCCGAAGAAAACTTGTGTAAAGATCGGTGGATCACTCCGGATGCTCTCTGCATTTTGGTTCCTGAGGTTTCCCGAAGCACCATCCACAGGATTTTAACGGAAAAGTTGCAATATCGGAAGGAGACCTTACATTTGGGACTGCCCTCGTATTTCCCCCTAAAGATGTTTCTTACAACCCCACATATTTTCTCCTCTCCTCTCTCCTCTCATTAACACTTTTTTTCTTAATTTCTGACTATCAAAAACACCTTGTGTTTCTATCTTCCGATGATGGTCTAGCTTCCGAAACGTTAATACATTTTATCAAAACTCTATTTTACACTTTTCTCGCGCTCTTATCCTCTTTCTTTCGTCTACGCCCTCTCTCTGTCTGTCTCTCTCTATCTCTCTCTCTCCTTCTCTCTCTTTCTCCCTAGTCACACGTACTTTATGTTCCCACTACACACACAAAATACGTCACACTCCCGTCACCAACACCATTACCAATATCTTCGTCACGTACATCACAACTATCACCACCATCACCATCACTACCCCCCTCGTCACCAGTTGTTCCCGCTTTATACACGAGATCTACAAAATGTTTAAAGGACTTTACTATCAGATAACCGAATCAATTTTAGTGATAAAAAAAACTCCCAGGAGAGCTGGACAACAGAAGGTTTTCTGAGAAGAAACCTCGCTCAATGAAATGTTTCGGTCCTTAAGTTTAGAAAGAAACAGAACGATTTTATATTGTATTCTTCTTTGATTAGAAAGTATTTGACTGTATGACATCAACAATTAAAGTCTTTAATATAATGGTTTCTACTTTTGGCACAAGGCCAGCAATTACTCAATAAATTACTGGTACTTTATTTCATCGACCTCGTATGGATGAAAGGCAAAGTTAACCTCAGCGGGATTTGAACTCAGACCCTTAAAGGACCGCAACTCCCTTGCTGCAAAGCATGGCGTCCGACCCTCTACCGATACTGCCATTCACATTTTTACAACAATTTATTCATCAGTGAAGAACCTAAGAACATTGAATTAAGAAACCACATGAAACTATATTAGCGAACTCTTCTTGTAAAGAATAAAAAAGCACAATAACTTCTTCACATTCAAATTCAAAATCGTTACTCTACTGTTATTAAAATTCGACGTAATCGATACTATAAACGTTAGCATTAACAAATCTGTTTTTAGATATTTCTTGCTGAAACATTACAGGATGTTAAGAGTTAAAGAATATATTATTTAAATATATATCTATTCATAATATCTAAGTATTCAAATGCCGGTAATTATATTAATTTTGAGTTTCAGATTTCATTTTTGTCTATAATTTTAAATTATATTCAAAGATGTATATCAAAATAAATTGAAATAATCTATTATGTTGCCATAAAAAAATCAAAGAATCTATTTATATTTTTCTTTCTCTGTTTTATATAAAGGAAAGTCAAAATTCAAATGAGGTGTTTTTAATTTCTTAATATAATCATCTTTATATTAAAGTTCATCATCATCAGCATCATCACCATCATCACCATCACCATCAACAATACTACTCCTTCTCAAGG
>OZ024748.1:13568185-13573185 GCA_964016885.1 Eledone cirrhosa
ATATACATACATATATATATATATATATATGCATATATATATATATATATATATATATATATATATATATATATATATATATATATATATATATATATATATATATATATATATATATATATATATGCATATATATATATATATATATATATATATATATATATATATATACATATATATATATATATATATATATATATACATATATATATATATATATATATATAGATAGATAGATATAACGAAAGAATTGTGGTAAGGAACCAGATGGATCATATGGCACCAGATTACTCAATACTTAGGGTAGAAGAGTGGGTAATAGGAAAAAGTATGACCTCGCCGGCAGAGCTCAAGCCGTTTTGACGGCTATTTCTGGACTCAAGTTAAAACAATGAAATAAAAAATCAAGTCATTAGAAATATACTTCACTGCTTTACGATCGTTTCTAGGTGATGATAATACATCGTAACTATACTTCGATATAGATCTATGTAAGGTTAGTTACAAAATATCAGATAAAGAGAATATTTACTTACATGCATATCACCAGCTGTTGTCAAAAGCAATAATAATTTTATTCAAAATTAGTAGTAAATTAGTATATATATATATATATATATATATATATATATATATATATATATATACATATGCATATATTCATGGATACAAGCATACATTACATACGTACAAGCAAACATGTATATGCTAAATAAATCTTTGTTTTCCTTCTTTATAAGATATTGCTGGTAATCTTCAACCAGCAGACAAATATTTCCACTTTCCACGTCCGTTTAAATATTCTTAGCATCATAGTCATAGATTCGTTTTATTTACCGCCTTCACTCTCCCTTCCATTTGCTTGATGCAAACACTTTTGACACATTTAGTAGAATGGCTTACACAGACATAACCATCTCCTATAAATATATGGCTATACATATTTCTAGCTGTGTATGTGTCTGTATGTCTATTACACATATGGTATTATGCTGTATGAGAAGAAATATATGTGGTTATGTTGGCGTATTAGTGAATGGGAAGATATATGTGTGTGTGTTTGTGTGCGCGCGTGTGTGTGTGTGTGCGTGTGTGTGTGCGCGCGAGTGATTATATATTTACATATGGTTTCGTAACCAGTGTCTGTATTTGTTTTTGGAGCTTCAACACACATGCACTCGCGAATACACACACATATTTTTATATGAGTGTGCGTGTAAATATACATATATATATATATATATATATATATATATATATATATATATATATATATATATATATATATGAATGAAAAATGGCGTGCTGCGTTGTTGCGAATATGAACATATGAATAAAAATAGACCGAGAAACAAGAATGTCCTTCATCAGTAGTCTACTGATTATCGTTGGTATTTCTTCGCATTAAAGACTAGATACCTAAAATCAGTGCGAGCGATAAGTAAATTAAGTTATCGGGACAGAGGAAAACAGAGGAAAGGAAACAAACAACATGGTAGTAATGCAAGTTAAAGAGAGGATAAGAGAGACAAGTCAATGAATCTTGTGGGCTTAAGTCCGACAAATCAAATGACGAAAAGAAATAGATGCGTCCGAGCGCCACGAGAAAAGTGAGAGAGGAAAGAAATTCACGCGGGTCAGACGGGAGGAAGTGAGAGAGGAGGAGTAGCAGAGAGTGAGTGAGTGAACGTGTGAGGAAGGGGCCAGCCGAAAGAGGGTGACCAGCAGCGGGAGTGGAGGAAAGCAAGAGGTGAATGAGAGAGAAAGGAAAGAGGATAGCAGTAAGGTGACAGAAAAATACGAACCACAGCGAAGGGAAAAAATATATGCGAATGAAAAATGGCGTGCTGCGTTGTTGCGTTGTTGCGAATATGAACATATGAATAAAAATAGACCGAGAAACAAGAATCTCCTTCATCAGTAGTCTGCTGTTTATCGATGGTATTTCTTCGCATTAAAGACTAGATACCTCGTCATTTGATTTGTCGGACTGAAGCCCACAAGATTCATTTACTTGTCTCTATTTCAGATTCGCATCCATCAACTGGGGGGTCTTCCGGGGGGGGGGGGGAGTTATCTGTCGACGAGGAATGGTACGTGGCCTCTGTTGTCCGCTGTTTGCGTGTAACTTACACACAAACAGCGGATAACAGAGACCACGTACCGTTTCTCTCTGACAGATACCCCCCCGGAACCCTCCCGGTTGATGGATGCGAATCCGAAATATAGGTAAAATTAAATCTCTCTCAGGGTAACTCTATCTCGTGTTATTATTTTTATTTTTTACGCTCTTTCCTACGTTCCTCTACACACTATATATCTCATTCTACATTCCCTTACATCCCTCCCTCTCTTCACCACCGGATTCTGTTACCCGGAGATTTACCCATCTGCATTGTTGAGGCTTCCAAAACGCAAAAAAAAAAAATTATTATTCCACAATGCAAACTTCAATACTCTCTTATATATATATATACGTATATATATATATATATATATATATATATATATATATATATATATATATATATATATATATATATATATATATATATATATATATATGGATATATAGATATATAGATATATAGATATATAGATATATTTCTTTATTAGCCACAAGGGCGCATAAGAAAAGGGGACAAAACAAAGACATGCCGGGGATTTTACATACAATCGTGTAAAAAAATATAAAACAAACAATTATAACAATCAAAATCCCAATAGGGGGGAGGCGCCACAAAGGGGTTGTTTAATACCCTGTCGATAGAACAACCCTCAACTTCTGGAGCGTTTTGTGCAAGTGCTCGTTTCTTCATTTTGCTCTCTTCTTCAACCTACAGGTTTATATACAAAGAAGGCCTAATCACTCGGGCCATTTTTGCCCCATTCACCCAACTTTCTGTAAATTTACTGGGGTACAGTGCCTCTCCCTCCACTCTGATTCTCCTTCTACAATGGTATCTAAAGAAGGGAATGAGTTGTTGTCCGGAGAGAAAGGCATCTGTCCTCAGTCCTCTCAATCTCATCCACCATATAACCTCTTTCACCATGGCCACTATTCAGAGGAAAACCGCCTCTCTTCCGTTTTTGAAAGAAGTTGGCGGTTTGATCCTTACTATGGACTCGGCAGTCAACTGGATTTGTCCCATACGCGACAGCAGTTGTTCCGCATAGTTCCACAGCTCGGTTACGCCCGGGCAGTGTACGATTGCATGCAGGGGGTTTCAATGTCCTACGGGCATCTTGGACACGTCCTCTTGGAAGGATCCCTGCCGGGGTGTCTGTGCCTGTAGATCTTGTCACGAACTGGTAGAGCTCCTCGGTAACACTGCCAGGCCATGGACCTCTGGAAGTTGTCCATGGGTCACGGACGGAAAGTCCTACAAAACAGCCTGGTGAGTTCGTCGTCTCCGACGCTAGAGCTTCTCCGGGCACGTCGTCGCCCTTGTGACATACTAAACCTCTATAGAATGTCGAAGTGGAGTCTCCACTGATTGCCGTATCCGCTTGAAAGAGGACCGTGAGCGCCTGAGCGCATATAGATAAATAGATAGATAGATACAAACACACACATGTACATACATACATACATACATACATACATACATATTAGCGAAAAGTAGAATATTTATGCAGAACTGATGAGAAATCTGCAGACACTCCACCCTGATTATACCTTCAGATTTATGCCTCTGATTATTGGGACACTGGGATATGTTAGTAACTGCCTCAATACAAATGTTGAGAAGCTAGGCTTCACAGGAACAGAAAGAACACAACTAGTTAGGAAATTACAAGTACAATCCATTAATGGAACAGTAAAAATATGTAAAACATTCCAAAAATGTTGCATCTAATAACTGAATATACACATGTACAGATACAAAGCATATACACATGCACACATACAACTCAAAACATCCACATCCACACATACAATAACATCCATAACTACACATGCATGTATACATACATATCTACCTAGTTGATGTTGTGTACATTCCAATGAGAGAGTCTTGTGTCTATATTGAGAAACCGACTCTCTCTGGTAAACATTTGGTAAACATTTGTGAAATTATAAAACCAGAAGAACATAATACATACATATCTGTTTAGTATCGTTTTAAGAATGATTCGGTAGTTATTTTTTCGTCAACGAGTCATAAATCAAAGGAACATTATTTGTTTGTAGTTTTCACGTTTTCTTGCAGTGTCCACATAATACAGGTTGCGTATCTATATTTACTATAAATGAATATAGTTATATATATATTTATATACACACACATATATATATATGTAGTGTCCACATAATACAGGTTCCGTATCTATATGTACTCTAAATGAATATAGTTATATAAATATATATACACACACAGATGTGAGAAAAACCACAGACCCTCCATCTCAACTCACCTTTTGAAAAGCAGAAGAACTGCGAAACCAGTAAAGGAACCAAATAAATATATATATTTTTTAGAAAAATAAGACTTCAGTTGCATTTTCGATTTCATCTCTTTTTCTTTATACTTTCACTCGCGTAGGACACCTCGGTTATTTTTCATTTTGTAAAAAAAACCTCACTTTCTAATATATATATATATATATATATATATATGTAAGTATATAAATATGTTATATGTATATATATATATATATATATAAATGTATATAGATACATTTATATCTCTCTCTCTATCTCTCTCTCTCTCTCTCTCTCTCTCTCTCTCTCTCTATATATATATATATATATATATATATATATATATATATATATATATATATATTATAAAGTATGGCCCCGACGGCAGAACTCAAGCCGTCTCGACGGCTATTTTTGGACTAAAGTATTGTACTTTAGGCTAGAAATAGCCGTCGAAACGGCTTGAGCTCTGCCGTCGGGGTCATACTTTCTCATATATATATATATATATATATATATATATATATATATATATATATATATATATATATATATATATATATATATATATATA
>OZ024748.1:13588185-13593185 GCA_964016885.1 Eledone cirrhosa
CCCCTGTTTGCTGAGATCAAAGTGAGTGAATTTGTCACTACTTTAAAACAATACCTTACGGTCTTCAAAATGCTTTTAATTAAGTGTATTGCAAAATACATTATATATATATATATATATATATATATATATATATATATATATAGAGAGAGAGAGAGAGAGAGAGAGAGAGGGCGGGGGTGAAGGCGCGTGGCTGAATGGTTAGAGAACTGAATTCAAAATCGTGAGGTTGTGAGTTCGATTCCTTGACCGGGTGATGCGTTATGTCCTTGAGCAAGACACTTTATTTCACGTTGCTCCTTCTACCCGGAGTTACGACCGATAGAGTGTATTAGCAATTGGAAAGACCAACGGAAACATTGTTTTCTCGGTCCGATTTGACAAAAATCGATCGACTGTTTCTCTCTCCATATATATATATATATATATATATATATATATATATATATATAGAGAGAGAGAGAGAGAGTGGGAGAGAGACTGAGGGAGAGAGAGAAAGAGAGGGAGAGAGTGAGTGAGAGAGAGAGACCTATATATATATATAGAGAGAGATGTATATATATATATATATAGATATATATAACAATTGGATGGATCGTGTGAATTCCCACGTCACACTTTACTTCATAGAACCAGATCTCGATATTAATAAGTACTCGTTCATCTCTTTTGGAGTGGCGACTCTTGTGATTCTATTTCATCCAAGTGTGTTGATAGACACAGCTGAAGATTTCATTTCTGTATTGCTACTTAACGGAAAAATCTTTTTCAAATATTTCCCAACGGTTGCTGTAGTCATTTCACCTCCCTATGTGTCCTATTTATTAGTACTTTTATAAAACCAATCAAGAATAACGGTCTTGAAATTGTAACAACAATGGCGTGCAATGATATTGTTTTGGGTTCCAACATTTAGTTTCCTTTTGTAACTCGGTCAGCTATAAGTCTGAATAGATGGAAATGATAAATAAATAAAATTAGAATATAATAAATAAATAAATAAATAAATAAATAAATAAATAAATAGATACCAAAAACAAAACAGAATACAATGAGAGGGCGATAGAAAACAAAATGATTTGTCTATATTCCATTTAGCAAGTATCTACACGTTGCGTTTCAATGAAGTTTATCTTAAGTACACTTTTCCTGACCCTTCATGATATCTATAGAAATATATTCAAGAAAACCAATTTTCTTCACCGAGAAGCAAATTGGTTTTGGGAAGCAAGGAAAAGATAACAAAAAAACAAAAACAAAAGAAAAACAAAACAATGAACGGTAAATAGATAAAAGATATCGACTGTTTAACATCTCCAGATGATATCTTCAATATCTAGGACACGAAGTTATAGTTGGAGCGCCTCCGTCGCTTTCTAAGACTAGTGTTCAAATGAAAATAACGAACACTCTTATAGTACTTCACGGAAATTCAGATTGGTAGAAAGTGTGTGATAAAGATGGCTTTGAATCTCAGATATTCTGTGTTTGAATTTCAATATTTTCTTCCAACTGACTGATCATTTTTTTCGAATAAATGAAGGGATTGTTCCTGAAAATAATGTATATCCTTAATGTTGTTCTCAGGAAGAGTCAGCATCGTATAGGGTGGCATTGTATTTCAGATATTTAGTATTTTAATTTTAATATTTTCTTCCACCTGAGTGTTCATTCTTTTTCGAACAACTGAAGGACGTGCTCCTGAAAATAATGTTTTTCTCAGGAAGATTCAGTGTGGTACAGTGTGAGACAGAGTTGTATAATTGTGGCTTTGTATTTCAGATATTCAGAATCTTAATTCTAATTTTTTTTTTCATCTTAGTGGACTGGAGTAACGTGAAATGAAGCGTTTTACTAAAGGACATAACTACCGGGAATTGAACTCGTAAGAATATGATCAATACGCCAAGCACTTTAATCATTATGACATGCGCCATGATGAGGGGAGAAAGTATAATGGTTTCAGAAAGTAGAATGATTTTAGAACAAGGCCAGCAATATTTTGGGGAGGGAAATGCAATTAAATCGACTACAGTTCGTTACTGGCACTTTTTTTTATCCAACCCGTAATGATGAAAGACAAAGCTAACTTCGGCGTGATTTGATCTCAGAACGTAAAGGGCTGTAACACTATGTACTACACAGCAGGTTGTCCAGCGCCCTACCGATATTGAGGGTAGGAAGTTTAATGAGAGAAAATATAATATCACATAAATACGGAAAATAGAAACTTTAAGATAAAAGGGTGCATGAGATTGCGAGCTAGAAAGGAAAACATAATTATTATTAGACAGTAATGCACTGGGTTATTGCTGGCCTTGTTCCTAAAGTAGAAACAATTATTAGAGTGGGTAATTGGTTCAAATGTTTGCCAAATGTTGGTCTCTGTTAAGAACATTCTAAGTATCACATAGTCGCGCTAAACTGCGAGAAAAATTAAATATATCCTGCTACATCTCAAACCTATTCTAATAGAATAATAAGCAGCTCAGACCAACCTTCACAATTTTTCTAGGTTTTACTATAATCTAATGTTTCATTTATAAGCACCCACCCTCAGAACTAGAATAATATCGAGGTATAATATTATCTACCTATCTATATATCTATCTGTCTGCCTGGCTATATATGTGCATATCTATCATTTATCTACTTTCCTTCTTTCAATCGTTCTTTACCTTCCTCCAGCTCTCTCTCTCTCTCTCCCCCTCTCTCTCTCTCTCTCTCTCTCTCTCTCTCTCTCTCTCTATATATATATATATATATATATATATATATATATATATATATATATATATATATATATATATATATGTAGGAGGTGAGTTTTATTGTAGCACAATAAAGCAATGCAAATATCGGATAAGTAGCACTCTACAGTTTGTAGGACTGGAGTATAAATAATATAAGATCAAAAGATGGTTAAAAGAGTTCCAAGTATTTTATTATGCGCCTTTCAAAAACAAATATCATCATGGGATGATATCTGCGTGTTCATCAATGAAGCTTAAAAAACACCTGTGAATAGTGAAGTTTGAAATCAACATATGAAAAATAATTTAAGATTGATGTATGAGATTGGGAAAAAGTGAGGGGGGTGGGTGGAAAAGGTAAGGAAGAGGAGGAGATGGGAGTAAAGAATGGTGGGGGAGGAGTGTAAGAAGGAAGGATGAGAGAGGAGGAGAGATGGGTGATAGAGAGAGATAGCCTTTACAACTGAGAAAAAATATATATTGTCTCTCTATCACTCATCTCTCCTCCTCTCTCATCCTTCCTTCTTACACTCCTCCCCCACCATTCTTTACTCGCATCTCCTCCTCGTCCTTACCCCCCCCCCCACTCACTTTTTCCCAATCTCATACATCAATTTTAAATTATTTTTCATATGTTGATTTAAAACTTCACTATTCACAAGTGTTTTTTAAGCTTCATATCACGTATCCCTATTTTATCTGATGAAAACGTAGATATCATCCCATGATGATATTTTTTTTTGAAATGCGGATAATAAAATACTTGAAACTCTTTTAACCATCTTTTGATCTTATATTATATATATATATATATATATATATATATATATATATATATATATATATATATATAGAGAGAGAGAGAGAGAGAGAGAGAGAAAGAGATGGAGGAAGGGAAAAACGATAGAAAGCAGATAAAATGGTAAATAAACACATATATAACCAGGCAGATAGATAGATAGATAGATAGATAGATAGATAGATAGATAGATAGATAGATAGATAACATTATACCTTCATAGTATTCTAGTTTAGCGGATATTTTACACTCTACACATAAATAAGATATCAAATATATTATTAGATTAAACGCTTCGAGGAGTGTTGTTACGTTCGAAAGAGCATAGCGTATAACGCATAATTTGTTTAACATAATGTAAGGTAACGTAAAGTCGTATGGTTCGCGTATGAAATATCGAACGATATATTTATCACGTCAGATGTGTTTCTCTTGTTCTCATAAATGTCTTCTTGCAGACACAACAGGGACGATATCTCCCCGAAGAAAATAATCTAGAGAATTCTTCTTTCGCAAACCAAATTTGACAGAAATGATCAAGCCAAGACGAGAAGAGACAAGCTTTATAAATAAAGCAATGCCTTACAGTTATTTTTTTAATATTATTATTTCATTTTTTTAATTATTTTTTATTTTTTTTGTATGAATCTGAAAATATATTTTTCATCCCAGTATGGGGAGTATTTCGTTGCAAAAAGTAAAAAAACAACAACAACAACCAAAATATAGTAATAATAATAATAATAATAATAATAATAATAATAATAATAATAATAATAAGGATAATAATAAGGATAATAACAATAATAACAATAATGATGATAATAATAATTACGACAACAACAACAACAACAACTACTACTACTACTACTACTACTACTACTACTACTACTACTACTACTACTACTACTACTACTACTAGTATAGTAAGTAAAGGAAAGGTAAAGTAAAAAATCTTTAGAATCTGTCAGAATCAACTCTTACTTTCAATATCGCTTCAACTTCTATTATTATCATCCTTTTTAATAGATTACATATATACACACACACACGGACAGACATAGATATATAAAATATATACAATATATATATATATATACATATATATATGACGGCGATGAATTAGTTTTGCGAGGTTTTTGATATGAAATCGTGTATCGAAACCAATATTGTTTCGACACACGATTTCATATCAACACACACACACACACACACACACACACAAGCACACAAATAAACATACATATCTTTACTTTCTTTATTTCAATAGAAAATCTGAATTCTGACACCCAAGCGAACTAACCATATTCACTGAACCAGAACAATTCTCCCATCCCATTTCTCTTGACCATTATCTTTTGTTTGTCATAAAATTCTCTAAAGAGGCTACAGAATAGATTTCCAAATAAGGGCGCGAAATTCAATGAAAACTTGTTCACGTGACAACA
>OZ024748.1:13600685-13605685 GCA_964016885.1 Eledone cirrhosa
CATTTATACATACATATATCAACATACATACACACATTCATATATTAATACACACACACACACATATATATATACATTAATAAATACATACATACACACACACATACATACACACATATATACACAGACAAATACATACATACACACACACATACATACACACATATATACACAGACAAATACATACATACATACATACATACTTACATACACACATATACACATATACAAATACATACATAGATACATACATATATACATTGTAAACTTAAAGACAAAAGAATATGTCGGAAACTAGAGGTTCTCAGCAACATTTAGTACAATGTCTAGCAAAAGAGGTTGAGCTCACTTCCATCGAATTGGATGACGGGGGTACCAAGAACAGAACTAAAACTCCAAAACGGATATTACATTTTAGTGATGGAATCATTGAGGAATATTCTTCATCGGACGAAGATCAAACAGTTTGTGATGATGGTAAATCTCCATTGGTAACTCCTAAGTCATTTGATCCAAGGTCACCAGATATTCTGCCGTGGATATGGTTTTATTTGACATTTGCTTTTCGTAAATCTCTCAGAACTGCTGAGTTTTGCGGTGAGAAGTTAGGTTATGCCTTTGGTATAACCAGCCCCAAATATCAATATGCTATTGATGAATATAATCGGCAGAAAAAGGAGGACGAGGATCTGGCAGCAAATAGACAAAAGTTTGAAGAACAGCAAGAAAAGTTTTAATAAACACGTTTAATATACATGAGAATTATTTCGTAATACAGACATATGAAATTATATATATATATACGGAATAGAATGAAACGAAATTTCATTTCTCACTCTTAGTACGGCACTTACTTAAATGTAAGTATGTATGTATACGTACATACATATATGTATGCAGACGTACAGTAGTATGTATATATACACATACATGCACACATATATATATATATATGAACGTATCGGTTTACCGAACATTTATTGTAATGCTCGGTTTGTTTATATATATATATATAAATGAAAATAGAGAAATTAATGTGAGCAAGCAGCCAACAGTATTTCATAATATATAAGTGACTATAACGTCAAAATGGAAAATATTTAACGTAAGATATGGGAAAATAATTCAAACTCAATTAAAAAAGACAGAGATTTTATCCACAGATTTTGTGAAATCCAGGGGGAAAACCAATAGAGTCTTAATTCAGAATAAAAAAAGTTTAAATACTCATCCTTCAATTTGGAAAAACTACAAATGCTCTATATAGTCTTAAAAATACTATTTCACGAAATTTTTCAGTGGGATTAGTCACGGTTGGAATCGTAAGAGAGAGAGAGAGAGAGGAAGAGGAGAGAGGAGGAGAGAAAGGAGGAGAGAGAGAGAGAGAGAGAGAGAGAGAGAGAGAGAGAGAGAGAGAGAAGGAGTGAAATTCCCATCATACTGTCTATGAAAAAAGTTGAAGTACGTCGAATTCTCTATCTCTCGCTCTCTCTCTATATATACCTACATACACACGTATATATATATTAGTATATACATATGTGTGTTTGTGTGTGTGTATGTGTGTGTGTGTACATGTTTAAAATTTTCACAGGCACACATTCATAAAGAAAAACGTTCATACATGTACATATAGATATATACGCGTCCACACCTTTTCTCTCACACATGTATATCTATATATCTCGCTTTATAAACACACACACACACACACACTCACACGCACATATATATATATATGTGTGTGGGTGTGTGTGTGAATGTATTCATATATGTATGCATGTATATTTGTATATATCTATTACTCTCTCTCTCTCTCACTCTCACTCTCTCTCTCTCTATATATATATATATATATATATGTATATATGTATATGTATATGTATATATATATATATGTGTGTGTGTGTGTATATATATATATATATATAGTTTTAATATAGATGAGATTCTACAGGACAAGAACTGTTTCATTCTTTAGAAATCATCAGGAATCATTAGAAATCATCAGAGATTCCTGATGATTTCTAAAGAATGAAACAGTTCTAGTCCTGTAGAATCTCATCTATATTAAAACTGTTATACTCTGCTATGTATTGAGTACCTTACTTACTGTGGTTACCTCCGATTCAACCCGGAATAACGTATATATATATATATATATATATATATATATATATATATATATATATATATATATATATATATATATATATATATATATATATATAACATTATAAGCGATTATATGACGAAGTATATATATATACAGCCGCTTGTGTTGATATTTTTTTTTACCTGTTTTTATACATTAAATTATTTACATGCCTGTATATATGTGTATGTATGTACATATGTACATATTCATAATTGTGTCTATATGTGTATATATGTGTATATATATTATATCATATTTTAATGTAGCATTCGTCGGCATCGACAAACTACGTTTATATGTTCAATCATCTGAAATATGTTGAGACCATACTCTCTTATAAATTAACATGTATGTGGCTGCATGTTCCAGAGACACGTGTGAGTGTCAGTTTAAATAGATGTGAGAGAAGATCTGACACGATAGTAGGCCTTCTATTTACCTGATGAGCTCCCACACAATAACCGTCCATTCAAGTTCACTTAAATAGTCCCGATGATTGCAATGTTTTGGAGGTCAGCATTTGACCGGCAGAATGAGACAAACAAGTTATGTAAGAACTACAATATCACATCAAAATATATCTGGGAATGAAAATGCAGTAGACGAGTTTCTTGCTACTACTAATTTGCTAATATATTTAGCTACTAATTTGTTAAACTATATATATACAGTTATAAGGGAGTTCACAAGTTATTAAACAAATCCTTGTAATGAATAATTCTTTATAACGAGATCGACATAACACATCGAGCGAGTGGCCGGGGATTGAAGATAATTTCATTATACTGAAAAATTCGTCATAATGGTATTCGTTATAACGGAATTTTACCTATATATATATATATATATATATATATATATATATATATATATATATATATATATATATTATGAATCTTAAACTCAATAAATTGTCTCTCGTTCTTCATATAATGTGGGTTTTTCGTGTTGATTCTCTTGCTATGTAGTGACACATATATATATAGTGACACTTATATATATAGTGACACTTATATATATATATACATATTCACACACGCGCACACACACATCTAATGAGTCAGGGTGCGAACCTATAGGGGATACGTTAACCTATAGAGGCTTGACGGAACGGCCAAATATCCCTCAGATCGTAACCCTGCACTCATAAAACCTTTCTATCAGACCGTATTTGGGGTTGAACCCCAAGATTATCAGAAACGCCTGCAAAAAGAATTTCTGCAACAATGATCACATGATTTAACGTCATTTGAAAATGCAATTGACATACATAGACAGAAAGAGAAATATAGATAGAATGAGAGAGAGAGTGAGAGAAACAGACTGACTGATGAATACAATATATAGTTATAGAAATGACTTCTAGAACTGTGGTATTCATGATGATTCATATGAATGAAACAATTGTATTTTGAAGTGGTTTCTATAATTAAATATATAGGCCTAACATTACTAACATAGTGAGTATTTAACCAGGGTTCACCAAAATGAGCACTCGATACGTAGTTTCCAGTGTGTAATTTGGGGTTGTACTGAGCAGAGTGTAATAGTAATAATTGTGTCTACTTTTGCCACAAGGCCATCAAATATCCCAGTGCATTACTGGTATTTTATTTTATCAACCGCGTAAGGATGAAAGGCAAGATTCGAACTCAGAACGTATAGGCTATAACTCTATGCTGAAAAGCATGGTGTCTGACGCCCTACCGATACTGCTAATCCACCGGGGTAATAGTAATAATAAGTATTGAAAAGGTGTTATATTATTATTAAGTTTATTCAGGTGTGACACGCATTTAGGAATTGATCGGCTCAAATTTCGATCTCTATCAATCTGGCCCGCATCTGGCCTAGATACTTATTAATAGAAATTTAAGATATAGAACTTGCAATGCATGACTTGCAATGCAACACACGAGAGATCATACATTATATATATATATATATATATATATATATATATATATATATATATATATATATATATATATATATATATATATATATATATATATATGTATATATATATATGTATATATATATATGTATATATATATATGTATATATATATATGTATATATATATATATATATATGTATATATATATATATATATATATATATATATATATATATATATATATATATATATGTATATATATATATATATATAAGAAAAATGGAGTGCTGCGTGGTTGCACATGGGTTATATAGGAATAAAATGAGTCCTTCATCAGTGATCTTCCAACCTTCATTGGTATTTCATCGCTTTAATATATATATATATACATACAGAGAGAGAGATTGAGATAGATAGATAGATAGATAGATAGATAGATTGAGAGAGAGAGAGAGAGAGAGAGAGAGAGAGAGAGAGAGAGAGAGAGAGAGAGAGAGAGAGAGAGAGAGAGAGAGAGAGAGAGAGACAGATAGACTGAGAGACAGCGAAGTTATAGTTTATGAGCTGTCTATTAATATTGCACATCTGCATAGTTTAGTAAATGCTGCACTTAATAACATCACCAGAAGTGTAATAAGTCGCTATCCTTGACGAGATTATTAATCTACTGCAATAAAATAAAGTAAAATACTAATTCATTGAAGTTTATATTTAATGTAATATCTGTAATTAGGACAGTCGGACCTATAGAACGATAGAATTCGGCAGAAAGATGCAACAGTTTGCTAAACATGCGTACGTGACATTTACACACATAGAACTGTTGTTCGTTAGATTTAAATGATGGATCTTAAATTTCTGTGAATAATACACTTACTGTATTCTCTGTCGGGAGTTGATATAGAGACATACAAGCAACACTTACTCACAAGCACGTCATATA
>OZ024748.1:13623185-13625685 GCA_964016885.1 Eledone cirrhosa
AGCAGCAGCCATAATTATATTAAAATAATAATCACAAAAATTTATTTATCAAATTAGAAAAAGTATCTGCTATTTGTTCTTTATTTACTTTTTATTTTCATTTAAATTTACAAAACTAGCAGCAAATGAACAAAAGAAATTCAGAAAAATGAAATAAAATCAAGAAAAAATGATAAATTTCATGAACTGAGGCGACATAAAATTTCGTTGATATCACTACAGTGAAAGATGGCGCTATGAAGATTTCTAGTTTAGCGCCAAATGTATTATTTTTGTTTCGTGTATTTTTCAACCTTTCTCTTACAACCTTAGTTTCTTTTTATTGTGTTTCTGTGCCCTCCCACCACTTGATATTCTTATCTAAGTGTGAAAAATTATGTTTCAAGACGAAAATACCTGTTGCGAGTTATCTATTCCTTTATCAAATTTATTTGTTTCACCTTTAACACGAACTGTCGCTTTAAGTTCTTGCATTATGTACATACTTTTTACCATTTTTGTGTTCTAGTTTAGAGAATTTTATTCAATTAGCAATATATGGGATTTATATTCACATATTTTGTGTTTGAGAAATGAAATATTATCGTAGGCCTTAAGGCATTTTTAAACATGTTGTGTCATATTTTTATATCAACTGAAATATAAATGTGTCTACATACTTATATATTCAGGATCATTAAATTTTCTATTTTCTTAATAATTTTCTTAATAATTCAATTACAAAAAAAATAAATAACCTCAACGACTGCAATTAAGGACTCTCTCTCTCTCTCTCTCTCTCTCTCTCTCTCTCTCTCTCACTCTCTCTCTCTCTCTCTCTCTTATATATATATATATGTGTGTGTGCACGCGTGAGTCTGTGTGTCTGTATGTTATGTAAATTTATATGATTTTCATTGCACGTGATTACCACTGTAAGTATTTAAATGTATACATAAATGAAAGCATGTCTGTATATATATTATATATATATATATATATATATATATATATATATGTATATGTATGTATATGTGTATTTATATGTGTATTTATACATGTATTTATATATATATATGTATGTATTTATATATATGCATGTATTTATATATATATATAATATGTATATATATATATATGCACTCGCTCACAAATACACAGACAGACATAGACACACACCCATATTTATATATGTATGTGTGGTGCACATAGCTCATATAAGTATACATATAAATACATAACTCTATAAACCACCACATGCATATATATACGTATGTGTGTGTGTGTGTGTGTGCGTTTGTGTGTTTCTGTATATATGTGTACATTCATACGCACATATGGTAATTCCATTTCCGTCTTGACTTCCGATCTATTTTGCAATCATTCTATCTATTAATGCGTCATTTTTCTTCTTGTTTTTTCTTGTTCGTTCTTTCATTTAAGTCCTCCTTTATTTCTATCTTTCTTTCTGTCTTTCCTTTGCTTATTTTTGTTAAAAATCTTTGAGGCTTACATTTAAAAAATGTTTTCAACCTTTTCCCATTGAACACGATTTTCTTAGATGGGAAGAATACTAACATTTATTGTAGCTTCACATTCAGGGGTTATTTATTATAATTATTTTAATTTTAATATTCCTCCTCTTTCTTCTTCTTCTTCTTCTTCTTCTTCTTCTTCTTCTTCTTCTTCTTCTTCTTCTTCTTCTTCTTCTTCTTCTTCTTCTTCTTCTTCTTCTTCTTCTTCTTCTTCTTTTTCTTCTTCTTGACTAAACATCTGCGTGTTTTTCTTTTTACGAGAGTCCTATGTTTGTTTCTGTATTACTTCATTCATTTATTCTTATCCCTTTTTTAATCTCTTTCTTTATCTTTCCTTCTTATCACACGTTTTCAATTGATTTTTCAATTTGTTCTTTTTTTTCTCTTCGAATTTCTCTCGCATGGCTCGAGTATTTTACTCAACACGAAGCAATAATAGACATTTGTCAAAGTTGCTGCACAGTGGGAGTGAAATGGAAACCAAGAGGGTACGGCGTGAACTTTTTAACCACAAAGCCATACCTGTACCTAATCCAATATCTGAACAAATTGTGTGGGGAATATTTTAACTCTTTCATTAGAGATTTCACTTGAAGAACTTGGAGTACGATTTAAAAGAAAAAACGAATATAATTAAGATTTTGGAGAAATTTTGGAGACATTTTGGAGACATTTTGTGTGTATATCATCACTCATACACTGTTCACTTCCTTTACATTTGTACTTTATCCTATGTAATATACATACAACTTTCATGAGCTGTAGTGCACCTGGACACTGTACACAATAATTGTTTCTACTTTAGGCACAAGGCCAGCAATTACCCAGTGCATTACTGGTACTTTATTTTATCGACCCCGTAAGGATGAAAGGCAAAGTCAACCTCGGCGGGATTTGAACTCAGATCGTAAAGGGACGTAACTATGCTGGAAAGCATGGCGTCCGACCCTCTACCGATACTGCCAATCCACCGGTACACAATAATG
>OZ024748.1:13630685-13633185 GCA_964016885.1 Eledone cirrhosa
ACCACAACAGTTGTAGCAACAACAATCACATCAACGATCACAACAATAACACCAATAGCAATACCATCAACACCACCACCAACAATACAACCAACATCATCAACACCACCAACAACAACAATACCATCAACATCAACACCAACAACATCAACAACAATACCAACAATATCATTAACACCACCAACAAGAACAGCACCATTAACACCACCAACAACATCAAAAACAATACCAGCAATACCGACACCACTTCCAAGACCATCAACAGCACCAACACCACTACCAACACCAACACCACTACCAACACCAACACCACTACCAAGACCAACAACACCACCAACACCACTACCAACACCACCAACACCACCAACACCACTACCAACACCACCAAGACCACTACCAACACCATCAACACCATCAACACCAACAAATCAACTACCAACACCACCAACACCACCAACACCACTAACAACACCACCAACACCACCAACACCAATACCAACACCACCAACACCACTAACAACACCACCAACACCACTACCAACACCACCAACACCACCAACACCACTACCAACACCACCAAGACCACTACCAACACCATCAACACCATCAACACCACCAAATCTACTACCAACACCACCAACACCACCACCAACACCACCAACACCACTACCAACACCATCAACACCACCAACACCACTACCAACACCATCAACACCACCAAACCACTACCCACACCATCAACACCACCAACACCACTACCAACACCATCAACACCACCAACACCACTACCAACACCAACATCACCACCAACACCACTACCAACACCAACAACACCACCAACACTACTACCAACACCACCAACAATACCAACACCACTACCAACACCAACAACACCACCAACACCACTACCAACACCAACAACACCACCAACACCACTACCAACATCATCAACACCATCAACACCACTACCAATACCATCAACAGCACCAACACCACTACCAACACCAACAACACCACCAACACCACTACCAACACCAACAACACCACCAACACCACTACCAACACCATCAACACCACCAACACCACTACCAACACCAACAACACCAACAACACCACTACCAACACCATCAACACCACCAACACTACTACCAACACCATCAACACCACCAACACTACTACCAACACCGTCAACACCACCAACACCACTACCAACAACATCAACACCACCAACACTACTACCAACACCATCAACACCACCAACACCACTACCAACACCATCAACACCATCAACACCACTACCAACACCATCAACACCACCAACACCACTACCAACACCATCAACACCACCAACACTACTACCAACACCATCAACACCACTAACACCACTACCAACACCAACACTACTACCAACACCACTACCATTACCATCAACACCACCAACACTACTACCAACACCACCAACACTACCAACACCACTACCAACACCATCAACACCACGAACACCACTACCAACACCAACAACACCAACAACACCACCAACACCATCAACACCACCAACACCACTACCAACACCATCAACACCACCAACACCACTACCAACACCATCAACACCACCAACACTACTACCAGCACCACCACCAACACCACTACCAACACCATCAACACCACGAACACCACTACCAACACCAACAACACCACCAACACCAGCACCACCACCAACACCACTACCAACACCACTACAACCACCAACACCACTACCAACACCAGCACCACCACCAACACCACTACCAACACCATCAACACCACCAACACCACCAACACCACTACCAACACCAGCACCACCACCAACACCACTACCAACACCAACAACACTACCAACACCACTACCAACACCACCAACACCACTACCAACACCATCAACACCACCAAGACCACTACCAACACCACCAACACCACTACCAACACCAACAACACCACCAACACCACTACCAACACCAACAACACCACCAACACCACTACCAACACCAACAACACCACCAACACCACTACCAACACCATCAACACCACCAGCACCACCACCAACACCACTACCAACACCAACAACACCACCAACACTACAACCAACACCACTACCAACACCATCAACACCACCAACACTACTACCAGCACCACCACCAACACCACTACCAACACCAACAACACCACCACCAACACCACTACCAACACCAACAACACCACCAACACTACTACCAACACCACTACCAACACCATCAACACCACCAACACTACTACCAACACCATCAACACCACCAACACTATTACCAACACCAACAACACCACCAACACCACTACCAACACCAACACCACTACTACCAACACCAGCACCACCACCAACACCACTACCAACACCACCAACACCACCAACACCACTACCAACACCAACAACACCACCAACACTACTACCAACACCATCAACACCACCAACACCACTACCAACACC
>OZ024748.1:13640685-13648185 GCA_964016885.1 Eledone cirrhosa
TATTTGTACTGTTGCTTTTGTTGTTTCATGTTGTTTATGGTGTTCGTCACTTTCACTTTTTATTTTATATTATAATCTTCATCTTCTTTCTCAAGTTCTCTGTTTCCTCTTGGACTCCGCCTGCAGAGGTGGTGTCAATACAGCGGAGGAGGGAAAATTGTGTTTCAGATTTTGATTAAATGGACAATAGTAAAACCTTATATCTAAAACTCGTTGCGCAATAGATTCAGCAACTTTGAAATAGATAAAAATGTATAGCGACGACAATCTAGCAATGTCCCCAAAACAGATATGACTGCATGTATGCATTACATAATTTAGGAAACTGTTTGCTGATGGATTTCTCTGGAATTCAGCTCGTGTATCAACATTAATGCCATGCGGCTCATATCGAAATTTCTAAACATACCCCTAATAACAATGATTATAAACACAATCGAGCATTCCTGTTAAATTTTCTCCACAATTCATGATTTGCCATTGCAGCAGACAACTGCTCACTACTGATGTTAATCTTGGAAAATAAATAATTTTCTATATAGATAATAAACACAACCACAAGGATATGGTCCGAACGTGGAAGAGCCTCCATCTCTCTCACCCTCTCCATCTCTCTCCATGGTGAGAAAATGGGGTCCCACGTGCTGGCCTCCCCACAGCTCCGTCTGAGGGCTGATAGATGAAGGTTCGAGAAGGTCTCCCTCTACTGCGTCTCCTGTGAGCTGGTTCTCACAATAGTAACGTATGTATGACTTTTTGCTTACTTCTTCAGCAATGTTCTTCAAATCGCAACCGTAGTTGTTATCTTCGGCAAGTTTTCGTATGAATTTTTATTTGTAATACGATGACGCTAGTTTATGTTTTAAACGACTATAAGCATTTTGGTGTATGCACCATCTAGATTCTTCTCAAGTTGTATCATACTACCATTAATGCTATCCAATGAGATTCTGTTATCTATGAAAATGTATTTCCACCACCTAACTTGAATGAAAAAAATACTAATCCTCTTCAGAAGTAGATAATTCACAATCATTTCTCTCAAGCAGATGATATTAGAGTGGAACTTATTGTTATAAAGGAAACCATGAAACATTTCTGGCTATAAAAATAAAACCTTATAATATAAAACATACAAACTATACATATAACATAACCAGGAAAAAAAAATTATAGATGAACACTCAGATGTAACGAATTATGTTGTAATGTTAAACACCAAGCATTCCCTAGACGCTCCTATATATCAGCAACTATTTAATACGATCCATACAAAATTTACTCACAGAATTTAAAGATTTACACATTTCTATAATACAAGCATCAGTCTAAATCAAATGGAAATCTAAAAGATAAAATAAGATGCAGTGCTAAAGAAGTAAAAAGGTGCGCATGTAAAATATAAAACAGTGCCCATGAAGTGGTAATTATTCAAATAATGTTACTAAGGGACTACAAAAAGATGCACTGTATAAGTATGCAAAATGTAAGCTGAAATAAAAAAGCAAACGACATAGTACAATTTCGAAAAAAAACACGTGTGTATTCAGTCAGCCATTATGTATGTATGTATGTATGTATGTATGTATGTATGTATGTATGTCGCCAATGTTGACTTGTTCTTCTTTTTGGCAAATATCATCTTGGTTAAGAGAGTGGGACTGGCTTTGTGTAGTGCCTTTGCTCACTATAAAAGCTTCACGGCACAGGCATTGCTTTATATCTGGAGATCTCTCTGCACTTGTCGTGACATGGTACCATGGGCCCAGCACTATGTGTCAATAATTGTCACAAGTGTAGTGTTTGTACCAGAGTTTTCAAGTCGCTGGCTGGACTAAAAAGTCGCACTCGTTCAGCGCATCGGTAGGGGTTCTCCTACACGGATATAAAGTAGTGGCCGTACTTGAAAACGAGTTGGCAGCCACCATGTATGTATGTATGTATGTATGTATGTATGTCACTATGTACACAATAATTGTCACAAGTGAAGTGTTTGTACCAGAGTTTTCAAGTCGCTGGCTGGACTGAAAAGTCACACTCGTTCAGCGCATCGCTAGGGGTTCTCCTACATGGATATAAAGTAGCGACCGTATTCGAAAACTAGTTGGCAGCCACCATGTATGTGTGTATGTATGTATGTATGTCATGTCGCTCTCGAGTGCTACTGGTAACATGTAACCCAGTACAACCTGTCGCATGATCGGTTCGTCGTCGACTAAACTGGCAGCCCCACCAAGCTTGCTTGGTGAGGAGGGTGATATTTGGACACTCTGTGGGATGAAACACAAGACCCGGCAAAGGGCGGAAGAACTCAGCAGAGTCAACAGCCATCCAAATAGTTCGTTTTTTTCATTTTTTCCCTACCTGGGAGTGAAAGCCCCTAGTTGTTATCACAACACCTTTCTAAGAGAGGGAAACTCTGAAAAAAAAAAAAACCTGCGGCTCCTGAAGCATCCAGTGATGTTGACCAGTCCTCCTTTTCGGGTAGTGTCTTCGATGCTCAGAGAGTGGGATTGGTCGAGTGCAAGGCCTTTCTCCACTTAAACAATCTTCAAAGCACAGGCATTGCTTGTTCAGGACATGTTACAGGTTTGTGTGGCTGGCGGGAGCCTAAAGGTGCACCACACTCTATAACCTAACAACCGATTGCAATACTCTTAGCAGAGTTTGCAGCCATCATGTATGTATGTATTTATGTATGTATATATGTATGCGAAAAGTAAACGGAAGCAACAAACTAAATAACACAGTACAATGAAAAATATATTAGTTAAATTATTGATATTGTAAGAAAAAATTCATAACGTTTCGAACATTAGTCCTTCATCAGAATATGGAGTGAAATGAAAGAGAAAATTAGAGAGTGAAAAGAGGAAAATTATGAAAAATATTTTGAGAAAAATTATGTACGTTGTCTCTGTTTGTATCAGATAAGTCTCACCCGACAGCTACAATATCAACCATGTTTATGATAGGCGCCATTTTCTCAAGACATAGAGAAAAAAAGCGACTCGAAACCAGAAAGATAATTGCAAAGAAATCTTCTTTAACCTTACAACAAACACCATGCACCTACACGTGTATCTGTGTATTTGTTAACAATAACGATTATTTATTTTTTTAAAAGGAAATATCTTTAGTTAGAATCAGATTCAATGTTAAAATTTTACAAAATGTCAATAAACCGGATGATTAATGATCAAATGAGTTTAAATCATGGAAAGATTGATAAAGACAATTTAACAGGCGGACACTTTTAATGGTTTCTTGTTATTTATCGTGTGTTTTAATATGGTTATTGTTGTTTTTTGTTGTATTTTTGTGTCTAGGCAGATAATTAGAGAAGTTAAGGTCTCCAGTGAAGTATAAATATTTGATTTGCAGATGGTGTGTATGTGTATGTGTGTGAGAGAGAGAGAGAGCGCGTGTGTGTGTGTGTGAGGAGAGAGAGTGAGGGAGAGAGAGTATGTGTGTGTGTGTGTGTATCTGTGTGTATGTGTGTGAGTGTGTGTGACTAGAGAGAGAGAGAATGTGTGTGAGTAGAGAGAGAGAGAGGGACACTGAGAGAGAGATGGGGGTGAGAGAAAAAGAGAGAGAGAGTTAGAAGGAGAGGGAGAGAGAGAAAGAAAGGTAGAGAGAGAGAGAGAGAGAGAGAGAGAGAGAGAGAGAGAGAGAGAGAGAGAGAGAGAGAGAGAGAGGATGAGGAGGCTGGAAATATGAAGAAATTAAAATAAATTAAAGCTTGTAAAAACATATTTTATTTCGTTTTATTTTAATTGGCTTGTTGCTGTTGTTGTTGTTCTACCTGTTGCTACTGCCATTGCTATTCGTGATGATGATGATGATGCTATCAATTATAATCAAGATGAAGACGGTTATGATGCTGCTGACGATCATGTCGATAATAATGATGATGATGATAATGATGATAATTAGAATGTTGAGAGTGATGACAGTAATATTGATTGCGATGATGACGTTGACGATGATGATGATAATGATGATGAAAATGAAAATGATCATTATGTTGATGATGATGAGGTTGGTGATGAGGATGATGATGATAATGATGAAAATTATGTTGATGATGATAATGATGATGATGATGATGGGGTTGGTGATGATAATGATGATGATAATTATGTTGATGATGATGAGGTTGGTGATGAGCATGATGATGGTGATAATAATGATGATGAAGATGGTGATGATGATTGTGATGATGATGATGATGATGCTAATAATAATTACTCATATCATTACTGTCGTTGTTGTTGTTATTTTTGTTGTTGATGAGAGGCAAGAATGGCCCGAGTGAATGGGCCTACTCTGAGTATGTGTCTGTAAATTAAAGGTGGAAAACTGGGAGAGGGCACTTGCCCTGGTGGTCAGGGTCACTCTGGCTTTTTAATGGGCTTTCTCCACGAATGTCCCTCGGAAATCTCCCCCTTATTGGGGAATTTTTTTCATTGTTCTATTATTACATCCTCTGTTTCTTGTTTTTTTTTACACGCAGAAATGCCCTTTTGTACCGTCCTGTATTGTCCTGTACTGTCCTTAATGTCTACTTTGTGTAAACCCTTGTCGTTAATAAAGAAAGCATTATTATTATTATGATAATTACTAAAATTATTATTATTATCACGATTAATCTCATTAATTATTATTATTAGCGGTGGATTGGCAGTATCGGTAGAGGTTCGGACGCCATACTTTGACGCATAGAGTTACGGCCCTTGCCATTCTGAGTTCAAATCCCGTCGAGGTTAACTTTGCCTTTCATCCTTACGGGGTCGATATAATAAAGTACCAGTAATGCAATGGGGTAATTGCTGGCTTTGTGCCCAAAATAGAAACAATTATTATTATCATAATTACTAAAATTATCATTATCATTATTGTCATTCTTATTATTCTAAAGTAGTAATACAATCATTTGTCTTAAAAACCCCAAAAAAGGAGTTGTATGTCAGTGGTTTGATAAATGTTCTCCCTGTTAGAGATATAATCACTAAGATAATTCTGTATAATATACCAGGTAGGGAGAGAATTGATGAGAAACATCCCCGAGTTATAATCTTCTTCATACAGAAAGAATTTAGTAATTTTCAATACATTTTATTCGTTTTCAAACAGCAAGTATGAAATATTTATTTTCTTATCATATTTCTGACACTATACCTTAACACTAAAAATAATTGTTTCTACTTTTGCCACAAGGCCAGCAATTATCCAGTACATTACTGGTACGTTATTTTATCGATCCGGTAAGGATGAAAGGCAAAGTTAACCTCGACGGGATTTGAACTCAGAATGGCAAGGGCCGTAACTCTATGCGTCAAAGCATGGCGTCCGAACCTCTACCGATACTGCCAATCCACCGCTTAACAATAATAACAATTGTTCCTACTTTAGGCACAAGGCCAGCAAATTCCCCAGTGCATTACTGGTACTTTATTTTATCGACCCCGTAAGGATGAAAGGCAAAGTTAACCTCGGCGGGATTTGAACTCCGAATGGAATAACAATAATAATAATGATATTTCTTTTTTTCTTTCAATTAATTTTACAAATAAACAAGGATTTCGTCGTGTGAGAATGGTAGAGGTAATTATAAAGATTTTGATGATGATAGTGTTGATGATGATGATGATGATGATGACGACGATAATGATAATGGTGATGATGATGATGATTATGATAAGGATGATGATGATAATTATGGTTTCTTATATAGGCACAAGGCCAGCAATTTTGGTGGAAGGGAATGCCGATGGAATCGAACCCCAGTGCGTGACTGGTACTTTATTTTATCAACTCCGTATGGACGAAACGCAAAGTTAACCTCGATGGGATTTGAACTCAGATCATAAAAGGGCCGTAACTCTATGCTGCACAGCATGGCGTCCGACCCACCACCGATGCTGCCAATCCACGATGATGAATATGATGATGATGATGAGGAGGACAATGGTGAGTATACAGATGAAGTGGATGTTGATGACAACAACAACAACAACAACAACAACAACAACAACAGCGACGATTATGACGATGAGGTTGATGGTGTGGCGGATGAGGACGATGATGAGGAGTAGGCAGAGGTGGATGCTGAGGATGTGGATGATGATGATGATGATGATGATGATGATGATGATGATGATGATGATGATGAGAACGAAAAAATGATGATGATGATGAAAATGATGACGAGGACGACAGCGATAATGATGGTCATGATGTTGATGACAATGATGGTGATGACGATGATGATGATGATGACGATGATGACGATGACGACGATGATGATGATGACGATGATGACGACGATGATGATGATGATGATGACGATGATGATGATCATCATCGTGAACTTCATCTTCATCAGTGCCACCGTCATTCGAATCCATTCACCAATATCCATCGATCATTAAATTGATGTATATGACAAAGAAGATGACAGTGATACTGCTGCTGCTGATGATGATGTTATCGGCTGCAACGAGAGAAAGAGAAAAGCAATGATAATAATTGTGACGACACTTTTGTTGATGTCGATTATTGCAACTAAGCGTTTCCATAAAATTTCACTATTTAATTACAATTTTTCAATTCTAATCTCCATACCGTTGCTTAATAGGTCGTCTGAGTAGAAACTGTACTTAATTAACAGTTCTTTAGGTTGAATTCTCTTAATGATATTCACCATTTCATTACTAAAGTCTACACAGAGCCACAGTTCACTACCAAAGTAGAAAGCGCTGCAACAAATTGGAAATTAGAATTGGAAATTAAATCAAATCATTAGAGTAAACGGTATATCGCTGTATATATATATATGTATGTATATATACAATATGTTGAAAAGGTAACACACTAGAGAGAGATACAGTGCGTTATCAATAAAACAAGGAAAAACCACCAGTGTATAGAATCTATAACCTATGAAAGGCAGAATATAGATACGATAATTAAAAATATAAAAATTAAAGCGTAAATAAATACCTCTATAACTGGGAACATCGAGAGTCTATGGCGCCGTTAATGTATCGTGTGTATATATATATATATATATATATATAAAGTCTAAAGTCTGTTTTAAGCCAGAGGGCTCATTTGGCCGGTGCTTATCCCGGTTTGATGGCGTGAAGTGACTGAGAGTACAAGACTCCGCCCTGGACAAGACGCCAGTCCATCGCAGAGTTGAACCTCCAGCTATTTCTGGTACTCATATTCAGCTGAGTATTCTGGAGCAATGTGAAATGAAGTGTTTTGCTCAAGAACACAACACGCAGCCCAGGAATCGTGCCCACGACATTATGATCGTAAGTCCAACACCCTTAACGCTAGGCCACGTGCCTCCACATATATATATATATATATATATATATATATACATATGTCTGTGTGTATACATATATATGTCTGTGTGTGTATATATATATATATGTATATATATATATATATATATATATATATATATATATATATATATATATA
>OZ024748.1:13655685-13660685 GCA_964016885.1 Eledone cirrhosa
CAGCAATAGCAACAGCGACAATAACAACAACAATAGCAACATCGACTATAACAACAACGACTATAACAACAACACTAACAACAACAGCAAAAGCAACATCGACAATAACAACAACAATAACAACAACAGCAATAGCAACAGCGACAATAACAACAACAATAACAACAACAACCATAGCAACAGCGACAATAACAACGACAATAATAACGACAATAATAACAACATCAACAACGACAATAACAACAACAACAAAAGCAACAGCGACAATAACAACAACAATAACAACAACAACAATAGCAACAGCGAAAATAACAACAACAATAACAACAACAACCATAGCAACAGCGACAATAACAACAACAATAACAACAACAGCGACACTAACAACAACAATAACAACAACAGCGACAATAACAACAACAACAATAGCAACAGCGACAATAACAACACCAATAACAACAACAATAACAACAACAACAATAGCAACAACAACAATAACAACAACGATAACAACAACGATAACAACAACAATAGCAACAACGACAACAACAACACAATAACAACACCAGCGACACTAACGACAACAATAACAACAACAGCGACAATAACAACACCAGCAAAAGCAACAGCGACACTAACAACACCAACAACAAACACAACAACAACAACAACAACAACAACAACAACAACAACAACAATAGCAACAGCGACAATAACAACAACAATAACAATAATTATAATTATAATGACATTGAAGATATTGGTGTGGTAACCAAACAGATAACAATACCAATGAACCCATTAATTACTTAAGATAAACATCGACTGGTAAATTTCTTTCATTCAATCTTATTTGGTTATTCTTCATGTCTGTGTGTGTTTTTATGTGTGTATATATGTGTGTGTAGGTGTGTGTATATATGTTTATATCTATATGTGTGTGTGGGGAGGGGGATGTTTGTGTGGAGTTTGAATGTGTTTATGTATTTGTGTTCGCTTCAGTGTGGAAATGTGAACCTGTGTATATATATATGTATATATATATATATATGTGTGTGTGTGTGTGTGTGTGTGTGTGTGTGTGTGTGTGTGTGCGTGTGTGTGTTTGTTTGTGTTGGCATGTGTCTATATGCTTGTATGTGTATTTATGTATGTGTGTGTGTCTGTCTGTTTGCCCCCCCCCCCAATCATTATCGCGTGGAATGTTTACAATTAATCACCGGAAAGAAATTAAATGTTAGAATAATAGATACATTTTCATTTTCATTATTCATTATTTCTTTTATATTATTCTTGTTAGTTACCCTCGGATGTCTCCCCGCCTTTAGGGAATTCCTTATGTTTCAATTTTTAAAGGTTTATTAAACTAACAACAATAAAATAACAGAAATAATTGTTTCTACTTTTGGCACAAGGCCACCAATTATCTCAGTGTATTACTGGTACTTTATTTTATCGACCCCGTAAGGATGAAAGGCAAAGTTAACGTCTGCGGGATTTGAACTCAGTTAGGACCCTTTATGTGAGTTCAAATCCCGCCGAGATTAATTTTGCCTTTCCTCCTTACGGGTGTCGATAAAATAAAGCACCAGTAATACACTAGGATAATTGCTGGCCTTGTGCCAAAAGTAGAAACAATTATTTCTGTTATTTTATTCTTGTTAGTTACCCTCGTATGCTTCCGAACCTTTAGGGAATTCCTTATGTTTCAATTTTTAAAGGTTTATTTTCTTCCTCATTGCCGGAAATGTTATTTTACACAAATAATACTTACTGCATACAAAGCCGCAAACAGAAATGCTCCAGATTGCTCACGTCACATACTTTACACAGTTACAAGTATATCATTTGCGTTATACATTTATGTGCACATTTTCTTTTAAAAATCTTGTTTACAACAGAATGATAATCGATCATATAAGAGTGTTCAATTACTTACAACTAACAAAATTATGCAACATAACCAAATAATGTCACATATATATATACACAAACATTTTAGTACAGCATCAACGAAGCTTTTGGCAGCAGCCAAGCTAACGAATGCAGATACGGTGTGCAGCTTAGCACTCAATGGAAAATACTTTAAGCAGTTTATATACCCCACAGATACTTTAAGCAGTTTATATCTTAATTTTCATGGTAAAGCGTATATTTTCATTTTTTAAATCTTTTTTCGTGTAATATTGTAAATCTATAGATTTTTATTTTTATATTTATTTTATATTTTCTTCTTGAATCTATAGATCGATAATCTTTTGATAGGTTGCTGGCACTAAAGAGTCAGTAACACAAGAGTAAGTATGTCAGTCAAAACCGCACGAAAGATTTAGGTATAAATAATTAATCCGTTTTATACAAATACAATTACACACGCACATATAATGTATGTATGTATATATATATATATATATATATATATATATATATATATATATATATACACACACATTTGATTAAGCGCCCCATATTTACCGCTGGTGTAAGGTCGTGGTAAAAATGTTTCATGTATTTTTTTTATTAATTCTGTTGAATCCAACAATTTGTTCATATAAATAATTAACTAATAATTAATTATATGTTTAATGATATGGAAGTAACGTGCGTTAAATGAAAATATAATATAATTAACAGACTTTGGTCTTCGTTCAATGTTATATATATATATATATATATATATATATATATATATATATATATATATATATATATATATATATATATATATATATATATATATATACATATATATATATATATATATAATATAATTATATATAATTCGGAATATCAGAGAACAAAAAGCAAATAAATCAGACAAACGCAGGAGTAAATGTTATAAATATTAGTTAAATGGTTGGTGAGAATGGGGATATATATATATATATATATATATATATATATATATATATATATAAAAATATATATACATATATATATATATATATATATATATATATATATATATATATATATATATATATATATATATATATATATACATACATATATATATATATATATGTACATATATAGAACAGAAACAGTATCGACTGAATATACCAATCTCATCTAAAAGAAATTCACTGAAACTTGTTTTTCCTAAATAAATCACATAATGTTGAATGTTAACAAGAAAATTATTTAAGTGTTTGTTTCATCTCGAATATGACTTTCTTATTGGTTTGAATCTCAGGTGTCTCTTTCGCCCGGAAGTCTCTGTTGATTACTCAATGACTAACTGGCATTCTATGGTTCTCTTCCAATTAAATTACTTAAATTATTATACCCAGCGGTAAAATTTCAATAAGTATTTTACTTGAATTATAAAACGGATCAAAGTTGTTAATTAGTGTTTCAGAAAATGAGTGCTATGACTTGTCTGATGCTATTGGCTATGAATTGGTATACTTCTTTTTTAATCAAGGAATATGGTTTGCAGGAACAAATTCGTATATTTTCAAAGTTTTTCCCACTTTTCTCTCTTTCCTTCTCTTCCTTATATGTGGTGTCTGTGCCTGTATCCTGTTTCTATTTTAATATAGAATTATAGAAATATCTTTGTGTGTCTCTTATCCATCATCAATATTTCTCACTCTAATTGTTCATGCCCTATACACATGTATATATATATATATACATACATATCTATCTATCTATCTATCCATATATATATATATATATATATATATATATATATATATATGTGTGTGTGTGTGTCTGATGGCAGCCAAGATGCTTCCAAGAGCAATCTCTGATCTTACAGAGCAGAGTATTCTATATATATATCAAAGGTATATATTGAGTTAGAAACTCAAACTAGTCTCTTACAATAAAATATTCAATTATAATATAGAGCTCGGAAAAGTCTCTTTCCTAGAGCTATTCTGTTGTAAGAGACTATTTTGAGTTTTTAACTCAATATATATCTTTGATATATTCGGCTCCGCTAATTTGTTGATCTAATTCAAATGTTGAATAAACCTGGCTGCTATTTTTAGTGGTGTATGTTTGTGAGACGCGCTAAGTTCAGATACCATGTGCGTTGTTATATATACGCACACTATTCAGTTTCTTAATATACTTAGAAGTGTCTAGGATACTAATTCTTCACCCACTGATGAGCAAGAATTGGCATTCCTATTCACAATTAATTTTGCGAAACAGCAGTACCAAAAGCTGTCCGGGTGATTGGTAGTTACCACAATTCCGGTTTGTATTTATTTTCTTGATTATTCTTAAATTGAGTCAGGCAAACCCTATTGTCTATAGTTAGTATTCTTTTAACCTTGGCGAATCTGGTCCCTTGCGATTTGAACACATATATGTATAAATCTGTGTTCGTCTTTCTTTTATATTCAATTATTATTATTATATATATATATATATATATATATATATATATATAATACATACATACATATATATAATACATACATACTTATATTTAATACATACATATATATAATACATACATACATATTTATAATACATACATACATATACATATATATATATATATATATATATATATATATATATATATATATATATATATATATATATATACATGTGCGTGTCTTTATACATTGCCTCAAGTGTATCCGGTTAGATCGACGTGGTATTAAATGGCAGTAACATGATGCTTGAGTTTATTTGGGAGCATTGCATCGAATCAATTGCCCTGAATTGAAAGTCTCAACAATGCGGTGTCTATATAGAAAGAGTTCCCTATGTATTACTAAACGTTAAACAAAGACGGACATTTGATAAAAGACACGAATAAGAAAACTCCGTTATATAGAAATCAAATTCTAATGCTATACATTCTTGTATTGATAGATTACTTTTAACATATTTGACGAAAATAATTCCAACACGTTCATCTGTCGTTATTCTGTTGTGAACGATGTTTGTTTGTTGGTGTTTTCTGTTTTTATGTCTGTTTATTTTTTTATTTTATTTTTTTTTGTGTATTGGAGAGGGTGGGGAATAGAGAC
>OZ024748.1:13670685-13678185 GCA_964016885.1 Eledone cirrhosa
TGTTGTTGTTGTTATCGTTGTTGGTGAAGTTGGTGCTGATGTTGATGGAGATGTTGCTGCTGTTGTTGTTGATGTTGTTGTTGATGTCGTCGTTGGTGTTGATGGTGGTTTTGTGGTTGATGGTGATGGTGATGTTGATGATGGTGTTGATGTTGATGGTATTTTGCTGTTGTTTTTGATGTCGCTGATGTTGGTGTTGATGGCGGTGTTGATCTTGTTGATGTTGATGATGATGATTATCATGGTGATTTTGTGGTTGATGGTGATGGCAATGTTGGTGTTGATGGTGAAGATGGTGATACATACAACCATGTTAGATTTAGTATAGTTAAAGACAGGTAAGTTACAGATATTATTCTGAAGTCGTATATAGAGACACAAAACTGAACAGGTAAACATACGTTTCGGTCCCTTCTTTCGAAATATAAAAATAGACTGACATAAAAATTTTGTTATTCGTTCCTTAAGGGTTCCCTCATGCATGCAGATTTATTTTGCCCAGTTCATAATATTATATAATTGTGACCGGTTACGAACCTGATGATTGACGAATCACGTGTAACGGATTACACATATATTTGTCTGATATCTCTCTTTCTGGTACACACACACACACACACACACACACAGACACACATATATATATATTTATATATATATGTATATATATATTTTATTTGTATTTCGGCTCCTTATATGTTGAGCTTATACAAATGAGTGTAAATAGGCTATTATTTCTAGCATAACCACTCGCACCGCATTTGACTTTCAACGCACGAGGTGTAAACTTTAGGGAGTTTATCGTTATAGGTGTTGTGTAACATTTAGTCATATCTCTCGCTGACGAAATGCCTGCGGATTACTTGTTACGAACACGATTCATTCAGGGCGAAACAGGTTAAATCTTTAGTCTGTCCGGGAGATGAAATTGTTATTGATATGGTATGTATGAGAAATCTTGTAAGAAATCTTGTAACATCCCATATGATTCAGGTTGAATGATATATAACATTTTTGGTGTAATCTACCCTCGTAATTTTAGACACGGGATGTACTGTTTTTACTTCTACACATATTAATATTATAATGCTCAGTATTTATACTTTGAACTTGTTAATTGCAGGGTATCTATATGAGTTAATAACTCTATATTTTATTTGTATATATATATATATATATATATATATATATATAAATTTCTGAAGACAGCATATATATGTGAAGGTATGTATATTTCCTCTGATAGTTTGTAATATGTGTACATAGATCTATATGATATACATACCAACACACATATATATCCTAGAAACGATCGTAAAATGATGACATTTTTAATATAAGGAACTTGTTCTTTGTTTTTATTCATTGTTTTGATTAATTCATCTTGACTCTGTTTTCCTGGGATTTTCATCGAACATTTTTGAATGTATCTTCTCTTTTCATGATATTTGGATTACATTGAGTTCTTCATACGGATTGGACACTACCGTATATTTTGGTAGATTTATCTACATATATATATATATATATATATATATCTATATATATATATATATATATATATATATATATATATATACAGAGAGAGAAAGTGAAAGGGGAGTGAGGGAGTTTAAGGGGAAAGTGGAGAGATAGATATATGCAGCTCATATATTCTCAGTGAAAGTTATACTCGTCTCAATGACACTAATCTGTAGAAGCGTTGTCTCCGTTTTCCTGGCGATAACACTTAAAACGACATAGTTTCACACATAGATATCTTAATCCTTCTTCGGAACGCCATCTTATTTATTGAATCTGATTGGGTTTATATATGTAGTGTGGATGAATGAGGAAAATGTTACATTTTAACATACCCACAGGATAGGGATCCATTAAATATCGTTGACGTCATCGATTTCACTACAAGCATAACAGCAATATTTACAGAGATACATCAGAGATTGGAATAGACATGTTTCACATGGTATCCATTTACTTATATATATATATATATATATATATATATATATATATATATATATATATATATATATATATATATATATATATATATATATATATATATATATATATATATATATATATATATATATATACATATATATATATATATATATATATATTTATTAAAATAACAGATTAAAGTTTAAGCAAAGAATCGCTGCTTTCACCCTTAACGGGATCTTCTTAAGAATATCCTGTTAAGGGTGAAAGCAGCGCTTCTTTGCTTAAACTTTAATCTGCTATTTTAATAAATATTTGCTCTACGGTTCTTATATATTTGATATATATTTATCCTTATCGAGCCCTCTTTTGATTTTAGTCTTCAAATTTTTTATTATTACTATATATATATATATATATATATATATAAATATATATATATTTATAATTGTATGTGTGGGCTTTTGTCGTTTGTCTGTATGTTATGTAAATGAAAAGATATATATATATATATATATATATATATATATATATATATATATATATATTATATATAAATATATATAAATATATATATATATATATTTATAATTGTGTGTGTGCGCTTTTGTCGTTTGTCTGTATGTTTGTAAGTAGTGTGATTGCATGTATATATATATATATATATATATATATATATATATATGTATGTATATATATATATATCAATGGAAAAAGGCTTAATATTAATCTTGTGGCTGTCAAAACCAATTATATCAACATTATTATGATAAAATCCAGATTCCTATGAATACTTAATGCACCTGTGAGAACAAGAAAACTACCATAGAATCAGCCATATTGGAATAGCAAATACAATCCGAAGCATTACGTGTTTTCTCTACACACACTCTGAAGTCATTCGCCTCGTGATCTCAAGGCCGTGGGTTCGATCCCAGGCAGCACGTTGTGTCTTTCAGCAAGGTCATTTACTTCCCCTTGGATCACTCAATTTAGTTAGAACCACGCTCCAGCCAAAAGTAAGTTAATACAAATGGCCATATTGATCATATATTGTGTTACACTGAATCCTCCCGAGGTTCATGTTTCTGTGGAATACTCAGCCACTATAATGTTGTTTCGTTTATCAAATCGACTGGAACCTTTGTCGTCGGAAGCACCCAACACACAACCACACACTCACTCACACACATATACACGTGTGTGTGTGTTAAAGAAACATTGTATACATATATGGTGGCTGCCAACTCGTTTTCGAGTACGGCCACTACTTTATATCCATGTAGGAGAACCTCTACCGATGCGCTGAACGAATGTAACTTTTTAGTCCAGCCAGCGACTTGAAAACTCTGGCACAAAGACTACACCTGTGACCATTATTGACACATAGTGCAGGGCCCATGGTACCATGTGATGACAAGTGCAGAGAGATCTCCAGATATAAAGCAATGCCTGTGCTGTGAAGCTTTTATAGTGAGCAAAGGCACTGCACAAAGCCAGTCCCACTCTCTTAACCAAGATGATATTTACCAAAAAGAAGAACAAGTCAACATCATTGGATACCATCAGGGTTGCAGGTGTTATATCAGAGTTTTCCTTCTCCTAGAATTCTGCCTTAACAAAGGCTAAGGGGTCATCTCTCGCAGTGATTTTGGATGGCCATTGACTCTTAAGAGCTCCTTTGCCCTTTGACAGGTTTTGTTTTTAGTCCTGCAGGATGTCCAAAGTCACCCTCATATATGTCCAAAGTCACCACACACATATATATATATATATATGAAAATCGTCAGGACCCCGACGGCTGAGCTCCGGCCGTTTCGACAGCTAGAATCTCGGATCTAGCTGTCGAAACGGCTGGAGCACAGCCGTCGGGGTCCTGATGCGTTTCCTATTACCCACTCTACTACCATAAATATCGAGTACTATGGTGTGTTATAGTCCATCTGGTTTCTTTACCACACTTTCCTTCTTATATATACGTATATATACACTGTTTCTTTAAATGTTGTTCAAATATTTTTATCGTCCATGTTATACTTTTACGCCACGGTAATAAATTATTTATTTAATAGTGGAAATATTTAGGAATCTAAATAATTAGGATTATTAATTTAATCCGATTAGTATTATAATAGTATTACATTTAATTTTAGATTTTCTAAGAGGAATATTAGATTTTACGTTTACCAAAAGTTAACACTTGTTTCAAAATGTATTGCAAACCAGTTATTAGTCAGTTAAATTAAATATAGAATGTATACAAAGTATGTTTTAAATGAAGGTTTGTTTGGTTGCTTTATGCGCTGTTAATTAAATGTATCCCACCGAGGTCAACTTTCACTTTTCTCCATTCATGATCCATAAAACAAAGTACCAGTGAAATACTGAGGTCGATTCTTCCTCTATATCTCTTTCTCACTTACTTTCCTCACACTCTATCTAACCATCTCTTGAAGAAATCTGTTGTATTCAGACCTGAAGAGGAGAATGGCTCTGCTAGGTTTAAAAATTGCCCTAGAATCGCTGTATGTCAATATGGCGCCCCTACGACTCCTAAGCAGGTTCGTGTCCATACCATACCGCACATATTAAATATATGGGAATTGTGTTAATTGAAATCTATTCGTTAAGAATAAAAACAATTGATTTTAATTAACTCATTTGGTTGGAATTTACAAGAGAAATGTGTATATCTCACGTATCTTATAGCCAACCAATTGGGATTCGGCATTGTGTGATATTAATATTGGTGTTGTGCTTTTGGCAGTGTTGTCGTTGTCGTCGTCGTGGCTCTGGAATTCTTTGCGAGGAGGTGATGTGTTGGTGGACTGTTTGATAGAAATGGTGGTGGTGTTGGTGGTGGTGTAATTTGGTATTGCCTGATAGTAATAGTGGTATTGTGTTTGGGCAGTGTTTTTGTTGTCACTGTGGTTGTGTTTCTGGTATTGTTTGTGAGGTGCTGTTGTATGTGTTGTCGGTGTGTCGGTGGTAATGTAAGACTTGTTTACATAAATATTCACAGCTATATGAAGAATACTGATGGAATATATACTAAGTATGTAAGGAATAGTGATTTCTGTGGGGGAAATTATACCAGCAAGAACTGTGAGGTACTAGCCTATTATAAAAGTAAATAGGTATTCATGAATGGACTTGGCAGTGATCAGTAAAGTCCTGCTCTCAATATTGTTAGTTGTGAGAAACTGGTATTGGTATGACAGTGTCAATCAAATTATCTATTCAGCCTTCTCCTCCTCTTCCACTCTCTCTTTCTTAATTTGTCTCAATCTTCCTCTGTCATCCTTTAGCATCCGCCGCTAATATTTTTTTCTCTCTCTCTTTATATATATATATATATATATTATAAAAATTATAAAAAATAAACAAAGAAGTCTTCAATACATCAAAAGTCTTTATTAGCTAACAATGTTTCGTCCCATTAATAAGGACTCATCAGAGCAAGGAAAGAGACAAGAAGTATTAACGGCTAGAATTATAATTTTTCGACTCTGTTGGATTACATTGAGCTATATCCTATACTGTCATTTCTCTAATACGACGAGTGTGTTTAACTCCAATGCACTGAAGTATTTTAATCTTTTATATATATATATATATATATATATATATATATAGAGAGAGAGAGAGAGAGAGGCAGATAATATACTATGCGTAGACATACATTATTATATAAGTATACTTACGTATACACAAACATATACACACATACGAACACACACATATATATATATATGTGTGTGTGTATATAAATGTATACATGTATACGTATATATATATATAAATATATATATATATATATATATATATATATATATATATATATATATATATATATATATATATATATATATATATATATATATATATATATATATACTATATGTCTATATATATATATTCATTGGTTGATGGTAGAGATACTGTTTTCCATTATTTACTTTTTATATAGCCTTTAGGAAATTTACTATCTTCAGGCTTGGATTGGGATTTTTATATAAATTCTTTAACATTTCATTGTTGTATTTCTCAGTATCTAAGGTGAATATAAAGCCATATATTATTTCCAGTTAATATATAATGGGCTCACTTCGGGCTTTGTTATCAATTTCACATCTTTCGTTACAAAAACATATTTTGTACATTCTACAATAAAAGATACGGACGTCACACCACACACTATCGCATTGCTTTCATATTATGAAGCTGAGAAACTGTATTTGCTTTCGGAAATCGATGAATAAATAACGTTTCTATTTAAGAATTAACAAATTAATCTTTGAAACAATTGAGAGATTTATCACATTTTTTTCATACATTGTGAAATGAATACAAGCAGATGTTCTTGTTTGTTATTTTCTAGAGACTTCATATTTCGGTCACAATTCTCGTTATAGGCACCGACTAAATAAAGTACTACGTGAACTCTTAATTAAGTTTATCTATCAGTTGTTAGGAAAAGATATCTTTACTTTAGAAAGAGAAAGGAAACACTTTTTTCTTTGAAGTGCCATGAGATTTCAATCAACGTTTTACAAGTATTTTTAGTTTTGCTTTACAAAACAAAATGAAAGAAAGAATATCTTGTTTTAGTTATCGACAGGTGTAATGGTGATATAAAATGAAATGTCATTCAATCAAATATAATGCTAATTCACTGGATGTGTGCTTGTGTCTCCATAATATCGGAAGTAAGGTGACGTTGGGGGAACGTCGCATACTAGCGAAGACCATTCATACAGAGAGTAACCTTAAGGGAGACAATCCTTTTCCGAATTTGAATACTAAAGCCGTGCGAAAAGAAACAAAATATAAATCAGAATTATAACAGAATTTACTTTGCACAAACCTGTACAATTATAAGCAATATGTTAAAGGATATAGTTCCGCAAATATAGAGGGTCAGTTTCAATTCCAATGTGTAAATTACACGCACATATGAATATATATATATAATATATATATATATGTATATATGAATGTATGTATAGTATATTTTATATACTATATGTTTAATTTAAAACATTTTGAAGACCATTCGCTATGAAATTTAAAGTAGTGTCTATGTCACTTAGTTATTGTCGGCAAAACAAAGTGGAGTAGTCGACAGTCCTGTTTCTCACTCATTAGCGGTTATCAAACTAATTACACTTTCACTTCTGTCGAGAGTTATAGGAGATATATTCTTGTAGAATTACAGTAATTTTTAAGAGCTGATTAAACAGAGCGGTTGCTGGTCCAGCATTAATTAGTTATTAGTATTGGTGCTCTGAAAGAGCGAAGCATATATGAATATATGTATAGTATATCCATAGTGAATGGTCTTAGAAATGTTTTTAATTAAACGTAGAGTATATTATCAATATAAATTTTAATATAGAAATGGATTCTACAGGATCAGATTTTATTCAAAAGAAACAGTTCTAGTCATGAAGAAGTTATTTCTGTATTAAAGTTTATATTTTACACTCTACTAATGTATTTAGTACTCTTCTTACTGTGGTAACCACTGATTGAAACGTGGTCTATCACACA
>OZ024748.1:13685685-13688185 GCA_964016885.1 Eledone cirrhosa
AGGTGCTGACTACAATGTTAACAATTTTATTCGCCTGCACACAAACACACACGCACAAATATGTATATACACATTTTTATATAAATATATACATATTCATCGCCGCTATATATATATATATATAGCTATATAAATGTATGTATATATATATATATATATACAATAAAAAAATGACAAACACAGAGATACAAAAGCAATTACTGTTAGTAGGTTTAACCTTTGGATGAAAGAGAGAAAAGACATTCAACGTATTGAACGATAGCTCTTTGTCAAAATAGTACAACAGTAGGTAAATTCGAAAATAGAATAGGAGGGATATATAATTATTTGTGCGTTGTTTTAATGTTTGTGCGTATCAGCGTATATATTAGTGGAAGGTTCTATAGATTGTTGTTGATGGTGTCTAAGTGTATATGGCTATATTAACATTCTGTATGATTGTGGTAACCAAAGCTGTTATATAACATCATAAATATGAACAAAGTAACTCAAATCTAATCTTATCCATGAACCAAACCATTAACGTCCATACACGTGAAGACTAGCTAACTTAACATACACAAACCATACTTAATAAACAGTAAAAATAAACTAACCATAACATTCAGAAAAAAAAAAACACTACCATGCTTATCGAAAACCTACACTAATTTCTGTAACTGATGAGACTCACAGGTGAGATATTTATAAACTAGGTTGGGAATAAAATTATATGTTTAGATCAAAGTCAGTTAACTATTAAAATTAGATGCCAGATCTTATTAGCTTACCGAGTTGTGTGGAACTCGTCAGATCGGATTAAGGAAACAATGTCTTCATTGATCTTTCCAATTGCTAATACTATCTACCGGTCACAACACCTGACAGAAAATAAAGTAAAAAAGAAGGCAAACAGAAAAGAAACTCTGAATTCTACGACTTCGATAACGATAAGAAAATATGGTAAAGATGTCACCCCGAATAAACATCAGTGGTAGCCACTATCTCAACCATTTATACCTCATCAGGCTCCTTCCTCTGGTGCGAAGACGAAAGCTGAGAGACCGAAAACCCTGGAGTTCTCAACGGTATCCGTTACAAAATGTCCCCCATCTTCTCAATATTACCGTCACTCATATACTCTCCGTAAAACACAAATCTCTGAACATATGCATGTAGTAATCGTGGAAATTCTATTATTTTAAAAATTATATCATTGCTGGAAATTTATATACAACTAAAATACCTGATTCTCTTTGAAATTGTATTTTTCTTATCCGCTTCAACGATGTGGTAGTTGTAACTTCTCACCTAAAGTAGTCTTAATTTTATTGTTTTAAGAACGAACATTTATGAAAACTAAAAACTTTGTTATAGACTTGTCGCCTCTTCTACTTTGAGAGTTGTTATTTATTATTTGCATCTGTATTTCAAAGAATTATAAGATGATTTTGAATATGATGATGATGATGATGACGATGATGGCGGTGGTGAAGAAAAAGAAAAAGAAAAACAATAACAACATCAACAGCAACAGCAACAACAACAGCAACAACAACATCACCAACACCAAAAGCAACAAAAACCAAAAATCACACCACCACAATAGCAACATGAATAGAATATAAGCAATGCTATTTCATTCACTGGAGGGAAAAAACATTGAACTACATAATTCCTAGAATTTAGATTCACTCACTTGACTTTCATATCCTGCCTTGAAAAGTCTTTGATGATGATATTCTTAGTAAAGATTTCATAGAAGAGCCATGCATACACATATAGTGATCTTGAATATATCACCTCGTGCTCATATTCAACAAATTAGATATCTTGTCAAATATTTTTATTTTGTTGCCATTACGAAATTGTTTTAAGTTAAATACGTTGCAATTTAAACTTATCAAACTACACTTATATTGTACGGAAGTCTGCCATTATTGTTGTGCACCAGTAAAGTCTAGCTTCAATTTCTCTACATCTATAATATCGAATTCTGATTTAGGTTATTTACACCAACTGTTACAATTCTGGCGATGTAATCGGTTATCCAAATGATTTTACAACGACGAATACCGACCATTATTGAACTGACTGGAACATTCCACGTAGTTAATTATTTTTAACCTACAAATTACGCTTGTCATCGTAAAGTTAGACTGAATTCATGAAATCCTGTATTCCTCCACATCAAATTCTCATCATTTGATACAGCGATATAATGGCTATTAGAGAGGAATATTGCTTTCTAGCCTTGTTATTACGGTATCTACTAAAATAGATTGTTATCGCTTTTATTTCCTACCAACCGATAAATTCCAACCGCATTTACCGTACATAATCTTTATTATCACCGTAAATTCTTCAACTGTGACAGATAAATCTGGAACATTCTCCATTGTTTTAGGCGGTAGTGATAATATAACATGGAGTTATGCATTTGGGATTTAAAATAAATTTTCTTTCCAAGGAATGACATGTAAAACGCTGATCATATTTAAATAAAATCTAAGAAGGACAT
>OZ024748.1:13700685-13703185 GCA_964016885.1 Eledone cirrhosa
TTCGGTATTCTTCAGCTTTGTCTTCCATCCTTTCGAAGTCGCCAAATAAAGTAGCAGTTCAGTGCTGAAACCAAATTCTCTTTCTTTCTGCAGGAAATAGCCTGTATCCATGTTTAAATGCCCAAGACATGAAAACACCAAGAGTTAAAAGCTCGTGAACTGATTTTCTAATAGAGTGAAATATCTTATCCCTTGCTTACAAACAAAAGTTCAATCTTACCCTTGAGCATGTAAATTTATTTACGACGACAGTAAATTCTGAATGTCTTCAAGTTAACTCCCCTATTCGTTAACAATCGCCGCTAGGTGTTTGTATCTTTCTTCCAGCTTAGAGTGGAATTTCCAATTAATTGAGAATTATTTGCGCATGATAGTCGGTGCATTCCCCTTTAATTTAATTTCCCTAAGCCACCTGTGGCGAGGCTGTCTCTCACACGTTATTTCAGACCTTTGCTATTTCAAAGCTTTAATGTCCTTTCGCCATGAAACACAATACCGACTTCTTCTTATTATTGTTCTCAACACATTACACAAAGACGATATTCTTAATTTTATAATTAACTTTCACAACAGTAGCTTCTCTTAGCAGATTATGTGTCTTCCGAACTCTCTCTATTTACTCCGTTATAATAGTTTCTTTCATATAATGACTGCCTTAAGGGGTTTGACTATGTATTGCAAATTTAAAGACCTATTGCTCTTTCCTTTGTTCGTTGTACATCTGTAGCGTGCAGGAACTGGATTAGAAGAATTCTTGAATGGTTGTATTGTAAGTAAGAGAGGCGAATGTCTAACAAACAAGCAAACTGGCTTTTGCTGTTACGTAATACGTTAATGGAAATTTTGTAAAAGGATGTTGCAACTGTCATGGCGAATAAAGGTACTGCTGGCGATGTCGTCATAGAAGTGAATCAGGAAGACTGTGAGAATATAAGATGATAAGGAGGCTAAGCAATGAGCGAATAGAGAGATAGAGAGAGTGGGAAAAGAGAGAGAGAGAGTAAGAAGGGAGGATATTAGACGTGGCGAGAATATGGAGAGAGGATTAAAAGGTGGAGATGTTTGTAGGAGGGGTTAGAGTAAGAGGTGAAAATAGAAAGGAGGAAGATTACGAATGCTCTGGAATAAATAAAACCTGGAAAATTCCAAGACATATCGTGGAATGAAACAAGGGAAAAATACATCATCATCATCATCATAATCATCATCATCGCCCCCCCCCTCTCTTGCTCACACAATCCCAAGCACTCTCACTCTATTTCTTTATCTCTTTCATGCTCACACACACACTCTCTCTCTCTCTCTCTCTCTCTCTCTGTCTTTTACTATTTCTTTCTCTTTTCGTCATATATTCTCCCCTCTCCCTTCCTTGCTCAAACAATCTCTCTCGTATTCTGTCTTTCTCACTCACTCACTCTTTCTCTCTCACTCTCTCCCCCTTTCGCTCTCTCACGGTCTCCGTCACAGATTCTACCCCCACTATTCCTTGTTCACTCATTTTCTCTCGTATTCTCTCCCTCTCTTGGTCACAAAATATCCCCTCTCTCTCTCTTGCTCCCAAATTTTCTCTCGTATTCTCTTCCTCTCTCCCTCTCTTGGTCACAAAATATCCCCTCTCTCTCTTGCTCCCAAATTTTCTCTCTCTCACTCTCTCTCTCTCTTGCTCACAAATCATACACCCCCTCTCTTGCTCGAATGTTATCAATCTCTATCTCTCGCTCCCACATTCTCCCTCTAATTCTCTCTCTCGTGCTCACACATTCTCACTCCCTCCACTCTCTATACACACATATATGGTCATTGTTTCATTATTGTCTTAATAATGTTCCTCTCATAATCTAAACTATAATAAAGTAAGGAGTGCGGGACTGCGTCAGAATATATTTTTTACCCCGTTTGTAAAATAAGTTGGATTACTTTGAATAAATAATTGTTTCTACTTTTGGCACAAGGCCAGCAAATTAACCAGTACATTACTGGTACTTTATTTTATCGCCCCCGTAAGGATGAAAGGCAAAGTTAACCTCGGCGGGATTTGAACTCAGAATGGCAAGGGCCGTAACTCTATGCGTCAAAGCATGGCGACCCACCCTCTACCGATACTGCCAATCCACCGCCCTTTGAATAAATAATTGGTTCTAGTTTTTGGCACAAGGCCAGCAATTATCCCAGTGTATTATTGGTACTTTATTTTATCGACCTCGTAAGGATGAAAGGCAAAGTCAACCTCGGCGGGATTTGAATAAATAATGAATGAATATTACATAATTTATGTGCTAAATTTCGTGGCTGTTGATTAAATATATTTTATAGCTTATATAAAGACCTTTAATATTCACTTCTTTAACATTTTCAAATGTCAAGACTTCCGGTTAGCGGCCGTTATATTATAACACTTATAAAAATATCGCATATATTTCCGTTGTTAATTTTCTCCTAATGCAGTTTATATATAATATCGTCTTTTTTTAAATGTATCATGAATTACGTTACTTATTAC
>OZ024748.1:13715685-13733185 GCA_964016885.1 Eledone cirrhosa
GCTTTTAACCGAGAATAAAGGAAAGAAAAATTTCATTATCCTCCTAATGATTCAATTATTTGTACAACTAACGAATATATTATACAGTACTTATTGAATTATATTCAACACAGCTGTTTCTATATAATTTCAATATATATTAAGCATATTTAATTGCGGGTATAATTGATTACTGAGCCATCATGGTTGTATAATCAGTCGGATATATAGAACAAGATAAGATGGTTAAATTCTTCGAGAAAAACGGGGTATAATGTATGAAAAGGAAATGTTATTCTGACGGAGAAAACATTATAATTAGTTTATATATATATATATATATATATATATATATATATATATGTGTGTGTGTGTGTGTGTGTGTCTGTCTGTGTGTGTATATATGTATGTATGTCATGTATATGTTTATATATATATGTGTGTGTGTGTGTGTGTGTCTGTATGTATGTAAAGTATATATTTATATATGTGTGTATGTAATATATATGTATATATATATGTATGTAATGTATATGTTTATATATATATATATATGTATGTATGTAATGTATATGTTTACATATATATATATATATATATATATATATATATATATACCCATTCCAGATAATGCGAATGTTTCTCATTATTTCAATATACAGGAAAATTCGAATTTTTGGCCTGTTTACATGCTACAGTTCCGGTTACACACACTGGACTTATAGAGAAATAATCTCATTATTTCACTTATCTCTTTGTTTGTCCAACTGCCAAGTTTAGACATACACACCGAACTGGGCAGGAACTTAAACAGAGACACCATAAAAACAAAATTAAATATAAAAATATGGCTGAACCAATTAGAAAAGTCTATTACTAGCTATAACTTTAATCAAATTCACTTGTAGACAGAAGGGGCTGGGCGTTGTGGTCAATATATAGGCTCCACGAGACACAATAAGATTAACTAAAGTGGGAAGAAATCTCTAAAACGAGAGTATCTGAGATGAAATGTCAGAATGCAAGCCATCTTTGTGGAGTAGATACCATCATAGTTTTGGTAGAAAAGTCAGATAGATCAGACATCATATCTGTAGACCATATATACAAATGACTTTATGATAATCCATTGATAAGTCTTTCTGTTGATTAGATTTAAAATAAATATGTATAAATGCAGTGACGTTACATGTTCTACTTGTTTGAATGTTAAACCCAATATTATTAGGTTGTAGGTTCAATTGCTTGACAGGGCAGCACATAGAGTTCTGAAGAAAGACGCTTCATGTCTTGTTTCTTTTCATGGCATGGTAGGACTACTGCCTATATCTTGTTATATGGAAGTGAAACGTGGACGCTTCCATCCAAACAAAAAAAGCACCTTGATGTCATTTACACTCGCCTGCTTCAACGCATTCCGAACATAACCTGGCGACATCTGACTTTGAGTGAGATATATGCCGGCCCCCCACGCATATCTATCGTTGTAAGTAAAAGGAGAGTAAGATTTGCCGGCCAGTGCCATCGTGCCACCGATGAGGCTATGTCACCATTAGTGCTTTTGAAACGACAAGCAGTCACTAATAACAGGGGGTGCAAGCTATCCTATCCCGATGTCATCTCCAAAGATTCTGGTATAGAAATTCAGGACTTTGCAACGGCAATGAATGAGAGACCAACGTGGAGATCAATTGTTGAGTCCATTTCGACTGAGGCCGCCGGATAATGATGATGATGATGATATCCTTAAAACATGCAAGTTGACTCCTCTAAGATACCTCCTCATACAGTGCTCAACTTCCTTATACAGTGCTCAACTTCCTTATACACAAGGTCTTTATTGTCTAAAATACTTTTTTATTTCATCATTAGATGTTATTCTTCAACAATAAATCATCAAAAATTATATTTATATACATATATTATATATTGATTATCATTAACCTTATTATATAGAAAAATAATAATTGTTTCTGCTTTTAGCACAAGGTCAGCAATTATCTCAGTGTATTACTGGTACTTTATTTTATCGACCCCGTAAGGATGAGAAAAAAATGATAATAAGTATATTGTTCTAGAAAAGGGCCTCAAATTTCATATAGCTTAGGCTTTCAGCAGGCGAAAGTGCGGCCCTGAACTAAACTTAAACCTGATATATCTGTATAGAAGTGAACTGTAATTTTCATTAGTATCACAAACCCAGACTTGAGAGCAGAACTCGACCGTAGGTCTCACAGGAAGTTCTGTTATGCAACACATACGCAGTTGTTGGTTGAAGGTGAAATATTTTTTCGTTCTCTACAATACATTTTTCTATATCTCATCAAAATAGAAGTATTGCGTCGTACGATGTAAAATGTTTCGTGTTATTAAATTGCATCTTAAATTAAATCGCATAATTTTATTGTTTTAGACATGTTTACTTATAATAATGAAGTGCATTCTTAGAACCTTCCTGTAATTGGTTCACCTCCGCCATTAATTTTATAAACTTTAGCATGTGAAACACTCCATATAGCTTAACAAGAGATGCTGTCTACGTTGCATGTCAACTAGTATATATATATATATATATATATATATATATATATATATATGTGTGTGTGTATATACATATATATATATATATATATATATATATATATATATATGTGTGTGTATATACATATATATATATATATATATATATATATATATATATATATATATATTATGAAATACTGTTGGCCTCTTGCTCACAATAATTTCTATACTTTTCATATATTATATATATATATATATATATATATATATATATATATATATATATATATATTAAGTTATATTTATATATATATATATATAAATATATATATATATAAATATAACTTAATATATATATATATATATATATATATATATATATATATATATATATATATATATATGCATATATATGTATATATATATGCATATATATATATGCATATATATATATATATATATATACATACATACATTTATACATATATGTACGTATATATATATGTATATATATATATGCATATATATATACATATATGTACGTATATATGTGTGTGTGTAGGGGGAGGTGTTTGTGTGTGAATGTGTGTGTGGTAATATCTGTGCCTATCTCTATATGTATGTATCTCAGATTATTTTCGTTAAATTCAATTTTACTTTGGTGTTCGTTTTGGAGGTATAATATACATGCATCCATATATACATACATACATATATATATATGTGTGTGTGTGTGTTGTGTGTGTTAATGTGTCTGTGTGTAGAATTGTGTATGTTTGTGTTGTAGGGCGTGTGTGGTGGCGTGTGTGGGGGCGTGTATGGAGGCGTGTGTGAAGGAATATATGTGTGTGGTATGTGTGGTGTGAATGTGTTCTGAGTGTGTGTATGGTGTTTGTGCATGAGTGTTTGGTAGTGTATAGTGAGTGTATGACGGAGAGTGCGTGTGTGTGTGTGTGTGTGGTCTATGCCTCTATGCATGAGTTTATGTATTTGTATATGTATATAATGTTACTTGTCGCCTACTCTGTCACAATACCATATAATATGATATTTTCATTAATATATTAATATAACTGCAATGAACATACTATAAAACTGTCAAGCTTAAAATTTCATTATTTCAAGTTTTAATTAATAATAACTTTTCTGTCATTCTAGCACATAATTAAATCCATATAATTCGTATTTTCAAATATATTAACATTACCCATAATATTTTAATATATAAATAAACTTGTCAAAATTACAATTTAATTATTGCAGATTTTAAATCGTAGTATTTCTCAATATTTAATTATTTTATAACTATTTGTATAATCGTATCTCAGTATGGGTTAACACAATTCGTAATTACTTTCTTCCAATGAAAGAATAAGGTGGCGAATTGGCGAAGTCGGTAGAACATCGAATAGAACTCTTTGCGCTTTGCGTTCCGTTTTTCTGATATCAAATCTTTGATATCAAATCCCGCCAAAGTCAACTTTATTAATTCAAATTCGATAAAATAAAGTACTGGGATCGATAAATCATCTTTCCCTCAATCCTTTTAACATTGTTGGCGTTTTTCCTAAATTGTAAATGAATCCCAGTACCATATCAGTACCAGTAATATACTATTTATGCTGTAATATTTAGTACCAGTAAGGCGATGAATTGGCAGAGTCGTTAGAACGTTTTGTGGTGTTCCATCTCTTTGCTCCGTGAGTTCAAATCCCGCTGAAGTCATTATCCGTTGAAGGTTGATACAAAATGTACCAGTCAAGTAAAGGGATTACCAGTCAAGTAAAGGGATTAGTTTTTTTCCCTCTATATCGCTTTCTCACTTCATCTCTCTCTCTTTATATACTTCACTGGCAGAAATCTGACCTGGTGGGGAGAAGGACTCCACCAAGGTTTAATAAATGACCTAGAACCTCTGTATATCAATACGGTGTCCGGAATGACTCTCTCAATTGGAGAGGGCTTCCACACAGAACCCGCAGGAAGGTGTGTTTGAGGAATCTGCCCTCACGACGCTCTCGGGAAGAAGAAGAAGAAGAAGAAGAAGAAGAAGAAGAAGAAGAAGAAGAAGAAGAAGAAGAAGAAGAAGAAGAAGAAGGAATATGTGGAGGAGGAGGAGGGGTAGGAGAACGAGAGAAGATAAAGAATAAGTAGAGGAGGAAGGAGAGGAATGAGAAGAAGAAGAATTTAATTGTTGCAGATTTTAAGCTGGAGTACTTATAAATAGTTTATTAGTTTAACACTATTTCTGTCTCGTATGTATAAACGCATCTCGGTATAGGTTAACAAAATTCGGAATTATTTTCTTCCAAACGAACGAATACATTATATATATATATATATATTATATATATATATATATATATATATATATATATATATATATATATATATATAATGAGCTGAAATGATATTGTATTAAAATGACATGATATTATTAGTAAGGGCTTTCGCAAATCGGTTATAGTGAATTGAATATTTAATTCTGTCTTAGAAGTTAGTTTGATTATATAAACTATTGATGTGTTAACAATACATGTTTTTGATGTTATACTATATAATAAGCCTAGAGCTTCTAGCAATAATATTGGTATTAACGTATTTGTGTCTAACCATATACGTACGTGTGTTTGTGTGTGTATATGTGTATGAGTATATATGTGTGTGTGTTTGTGCGTGTGTTTGTCTATGGTATATATCTGTCTGTTTTTGTAACGTTGAACTGTTCTTTCGAAAGAAAAAAACACAAGACTTGCTACTTATCTCTATATCCAGTGGGTACACGTATGCTTATGTATTGTGTTTATGCTTGTACGTGTGTTTATGTGTGTATGTGTGCATATGCGTACGTGTGTGTTACGGTGAGTGTGTGCGCGTGTGTGTGTCTCGTGAGGGGTGTCTCTGTCTGCGTTTATTATGTTGAAGTTTTCGGCCGAAAGAAAAAACTAATACCGTTGTTATATATCGTTATATTTAGTAACTTAGTGGTTCAGAAAATAGAGATCTCTGCACAAGTATTAGACGAACGAAACAAATAACGTATTTGGCTCGTTATAACAGACAATAGGCCTGAAGGACGAATCTAACAGTCCCAGTATGGCCGCATTCAAATGATTAAAACCAGTGAAACAATAGAGAATATATACGAGTGATATCTATATTACACAGTCACATACACGAACATTATTTATGATGAAACAGACACTGTTAGAGAGCCATTAGTCATTCTAGCACATAAACATATTGATCCTTTGCAGAATAATTCGCTATTACGACAATGTTTCCACTATATTAGCAAGGAAGTAGACAGCTCATTATATTAGTAAAATTATTACATTTCTGAAACAAAATGGCGCTTTTTGTTTGTAAATTCATTTACGTTGTACGACTGTTTATAGATTGAAGACTAATTTAGATTCTGATGTCCCTTATGTTTGCAGCAATGTTTTCCCCGTGGTTAGAAATATCAATAAAAATGAACAACGTCTATGTTTTGCTACTAAATCCCACCCCTTCAATCTACAGATCTAAACACACTTCCATACATACATCATATTTGAGTGTGTGTGTGTGTCTTTGTGAAAGATGAGGTATATATATATACATATATACATAAATATATATATACACCTACAATATATATATATGTGTATAGATACAAACACACATATTATATATATATATATATATATATATATATATATATATATATATATATATATATATATAATATTGGTGTGTGTATATACATATATATATATATATGCATACATATTTGTGTATGTGTGGATATACATTTATATATATGTATTCGATTGCATATGTCAAAGATTTTACTGTTTGTTTTGTAATCTACATTGGCAAAAACATTTATATATATTTTGCTAAAACAATATTTGTATTTGTAGCAGTTTATTTTTTCTGTAAGACAGAAATTAGCATTCGTGTTGTTGAGTGGAAAGTGCCGTCTTTGCATATATATATGTATATATATGTATGCATAAATATACATATACATATATATGTATGTATGTATATACATATATATATACATGTATATATATATATATTTATGTATAAATATGTGTATATATATATATATATGTGTGTGTGTGTAGGTTCACACACATGTACATATATATATATATATATATATATATATATATATATATATATATATATATATATATATATATATATATATATATATATATATATATATATATATATATATATATATATGTATATATATATATATATATGTATATATATATACTTATACATATACATATATATAATATATATAGATATATATGTATGTATACGTACATACATATATGTATACAGACGTACAGTAGTATGTATATATATACATACATGCACACATATATATATGCACGTATCGGTTTACCGAACATTTATTATAATGGTCAGTTTGTTTGTTTGTAAACAAACAAACAACCCGAATTACGCCGTACAGTGTTTAGGCAACCACGTCACCTTTTTGTTCAACACTGACACAGGAACGATGTACTAGTTTCAAGCTTATTAACTATCGTCAGCATCGTATAACTTCCTGCCAGATGGTTGAACGTCTGAAAGTATATACTTTCCTTATACATATTAAAGGCTGAGCAGCCTAATTTGCATATCGAGTGAGTTCATTCGGCCGGGCACACGGAAAACGATAAATGGAATAGAAATGAATCGGTAAACCAATACGTGCATATATATAAATGTGTGTGCATGTATGTATATATATACATACTACTGTACGTCTCTATACATATACATATGTACGTATACATACATACATTGTTACATTTTAGTAAGTGCCGTACTAAGAGTGAGAAATGAAATTTCGTTTCATTCTATTCCATTTATATATATATATATATATATATATATATATATATATATATATATATATATATATATATATACATAACTATATCTATACATAAATATATATATACATATACTGAGGATGAAACACTCAGAGCTGTATGGGAGCCTCCCAAAAGTCAGCTCAAAAGTGACACATAGGAGACTGAGGTTAGCTGGACATGTTCACCGACATCCAGAGATGACATTGCTTTCAATGCTCCTGTGGGAGCCCCTACAAAGACACACTGGAAGAGGAAGAACAAGGTTAACGTATGTTGATGCCCTAAGGACAGACACTGGTCTGTTGGAGGAGCAGGACATGGCAGCGATAATGAGGCACAGCGACCGATGGAGAGAATTGAGATGAACTGCGAGACCGGTAATAAATATATATTTAAACAAAAAAAGACTCCATTTGCATTTTCGATTTCATCTTTTTTCCTTATATGTATATAATTATATACATTTCAATATTACCAACACAGACATACATTTAGACAAAATGTTTCACGTTCGTTGGAAAACAGAATGGAATGTCTCAACTTATCAGATATTAGTCCTTCATCAGCGGGAGAGTAAAGTTGGTAGAAAGAGAAAGTTGGAATATGGAAGTTAAAGGCAATAATCGCATTTATAGCTAAACTTTTCATGAGGCTATGAAATTTACAATTTCTATCAGTTTCTGATCAGTTTCATATCAATGGAGATTCATTAGTAAAAGAAAATGTATAATCTTCCTATGTATTGTGTTTTCTTTATCTGAAACCATGTCGCCTCCCATAATATTATATTCGTGTATCTGGCTCTTTGTTCAATGTTTTATGTATATATGAATGTAAGCATGCATGTATTTGTGTGCATGTATGTATGCATATGCGTATATTGTATGTGTGAATGATGTATGTATGTATGCAAAACGTAAACACAAATAAAGAAAACAAAAGACACAGTGCAATGTAGAAATACACACACACACACACACATATATATATATATATATATATATATATATAAATATATACATACATACATATACATATATATATAAAAGAGATGTAATTGAATTTGTATGAACTAATTTCTTTTCGTTGTGTACTATACATTTGCGTGTATATATCTATTAAAAAGCAATAGATTCATCGTCAACCACTTATTATAATTTCACATACTTACATTCACACTCACACACACACACGCATATATATATATATATATATATATATATATATATATATATATATATATATATATATATATATATATATTTATATATATACATATATATATATATATATATATATATATATATATATATATATATATATATATATATATATATATATATATATATATTAAATTATATATATATATTAAATTATATATATATATATATATATATATATTAAATTATATATATATATAAATGAATATATATGATATAATTTAGTATATTTATATAAAATATAAATGAATACATATAAATGAATATATTATAGTATATGAATATATTTATGTATATATATATATATATATATATATAAATTTATACATGAATATATATATATATATATATATATATATATATATATATATAATTTTTTTGCAAAGAAAACACAGAACCTATACTCCATAGAATTGATTACGAGATTATACAAAAAGCAAATCAAAAACAAAAACAAAAACAAATCAAGCTGAGCTAGGCAATTCTAATTCCGGACAAACTTTGGGATGGAAAAAGAACAGCGATAAATCAACGTGACAAACTAAAATTGGAAGCAAAGGAGAAATACAATATTGGAGTGCGACGGTGCGATTTAAATTTTTACAAACTCTTCTGAAAGTAATGTAATTACAAGGTGTAGAAACAAAACCCCTAAGAAAACTCATAGAAAACACAGGGGAACTGTGGAGGAGAGTAGATATAGATTGGGACTTCGAAGAAAAAATAAAGCAAGATGAAAGGAAAGCAGAGAATGAGAATGTCAAAGAAAATTAGATATAATCTAATGAAATGAATGATTCATTTCTCAAAGAGTGAGTATGAAGCGTTTCTTTCTTCAATGTATTATTAGGTGAGATTGAAATAATATTAGGTAGAGAATTTATAAAGGAAGAAATTATTCTTAATATCTATGTGAAAAAGCATGTCTCTATATATGTTCGCATGTGTGTATGTGTTTCAGTTTATATATTTGTCTGTATATGTATGTATGTATGTGTTTCAATTTATATATTTGTCTGCATATATATATATATATGAATGCATGTATGTATGGATAGATAGATAGATAAACTGACAGATAGATAGATAGACAGATAGATAGATATATATATAGAGATAGATAGATAAACAGAGAGATAAAGTGATAGATACACTTATAAGCGTTACATTTTTTAAAAGAAATTAAAGTATAAAAAGAGAAAAAAATTTCTGACTGAAGAAACAATTGATGATGATAGAAAATCAAGATGACAGAATTATGAGAATGCCAACAAGAAATCTAGAACAAAGAAAATATGTCTATTATCATGTAGATAATGAAAGCCATGTCTCTAATTGAGAGAATATAATACGGAAATATAATGAATGAAAGTATTACTATAATTATTTATAAGAGACCATGTTGGAAAATATCAGACCCTAGCAATATAACGAGGGTAAATGAAAATCGCTGCACGTTATATGCGACATGAAATACAATATTATTAAGCATGAAAACAAATAAGTAATGTAAATGTAGAGGAAAAAATAAGAAAATTTGGGAGAAAAACATAACGTAAAATGGCGCTTTTTAACTTTGTGTAGAATCATTTCTAGGGTATTATTTTAATGAAAAGAAAAATATATCTTCGATAAAATTGTTATCTCACACAAAACAACTGGCAATGTTTCATTATAATTATTTGTTGAAGTAGGGCAGTGGATAGGTAGTATCGGTAGAGCGTCGGAAAACATGCTTTGTGGCATATAGTTAAAACCCTTTATTGTTTGAGTTCAAATACCATCGGGGTTAGCTAGGATTTTCATCCTTTCGGGGTCGATAAAATGAAGTACCAGTAATGCACTGGTGTTCGATTTAATCGGCTTTCACATTCCCCAAAATCTTTCGCCTTGTGCCACACCAGAAATTATTATTATAACTGGATTGGCAGTATCGGTAAAGGGTCGGACGCCATGCTTTTCAGCATAGTTACGTCCCTTTACAATCTGAGTTCAAATCCCGCCGAGGTTGACTTTGCCTTTCATCCTTACGGGGTCGATAAAATAAAGTACCAGTAATGCACTGGGTAATTGTTGGCCTTGTGCCTAAAGAAGAAACAATTATTATAATCCCTATCTAAAACAAAAACAGGCCAATTATCCACTTCATCTATCAACCCATCAATACGTTACTGATACTTTATTTTATCGACCCCCGTAATGATTGAAAGGCACAACTAACCTTCGTGGGATTTGAACTCAGTACACAAAGGGACGATGATAATTGTTTCTACTATTGGCACAAGGCTAGAAATTACCCAGTACATTACTGGTACTTTATTTTATCGACCCCGTAAGGATGAAAGGCAAAGTTAACCTCGGCGCGACGATGATAATGCTCTCTTATATAGGCAGAAGGCCAGCAATTTTGGAGGAGGGGAATGTCAATTTAATCGACCCCAGTGCATGACTGGTACTTTATTTTATTCAACCTGTAAGGATGAATGAAAGGCAAAGTTAAGCTGGGTGGGATTTGAATGGATTTGCAGCATATAGTTACGACCCTTTATGATCTGAGTTCAAATCCCGCCGAGGTTATCTTTGCCTTTCATTCTTACGGGGTGAATAAAATAAAGTACCAGTCACACACTGGCGTTAATTAAATCGACATTCACCTCCCCCCAAAATTGCTGGCCTTGTGCCTATATAAGAAACCATTATTATCGTCCCTTTGTGTACTGAGTTCAAATTCCACCAATGTTAACTGTGCCTATACTAGAAACCATTATATAGTCCTTACGGGGTCGATACAATAAATACCAGTAATGCACTGGGGCCATTGCTGGCCTTGTGCCAAAAGAAGTACAATTATATAGTGTTGTTGTTTTATAGTTTGTGGTGGTGATGTTGTTGGTGGTGGTGCTGTTGTTGGTGGTGGTGGTATCAGTGTTTTTGGAGGGCATGGAGATACTGGTGTTCGAGGTGGTGGTAGTGCTTCCTGTAGTGGTGGTAGTGCTGGTATTATTGGTGGTGGCGGTGGTAGTGTATGCGGTGGTGGTAGTGCTGGTATTATTGGTGGTGGCGGTGGTAGTGTATGCGGTGGTAGTGTATGCGGTGGTGGTAGTGCTAGTATTATTGGTGGTGGCGGTGGTAGTGCTAGTATTATTGGTGGTGGCGGTGGTAGTGCTAGTATTATTGGTGGTGGCGGTGGTAGTGCTAGTATTATTGGTGGTGGCGGTGGTAGTGCTAGTATTATTGGTGGTGGCGGTGGTAGTGCTAGTATTATTGGTGGTGGCGGTGGTAGTGTATGCGGTGGTGGTAGTGCTGGTATCATTGGTGGTGGCGGTGGTAGTGTATGCGGTGGTGGTAGTGCTGGTATTATTGGTGGTGGCGGTGGTAGTGTATGCGGTGGTGGTAGTGCTGGTATTATTGGTGGTGGCGGTGGTAGTGCTGGTATTATTGGTGGTGGCGGTGGTAGTGCTAGTATTATTGGTGGTGGCGGTGGTAGTGTATGCGGTGGTGGTAGTGCTGGTATTATTGGTGGTGGTGGTGGTAGTGCTAGTATTATTGGTGGTGGCGGTGGTAGTGCTAGTATTATTGGTGGTGGCGGTGGTAGTGCTGGTATTATTGGTGGTGGTGGTGGTAGTATATGCGGTGGTGGTAGTGCTAGTATTATTGGTGGTGGCGGTGGTAGTGCTAGTATTATTGGTGGTGGCGGTGGTAGTGCTAGTATTATTGGTGGTGGCGGTGGTAGTGCTAGTATTATTGGTGGTGGCGGTGGTAGTGCTGGTATTATTGGTGGTGGCGGTGGTAGTGTATGCGGTGGTGGTAGTGCTGGTGTTATTGGTGGTGGTGGTGGTAGTATATGCGGTGGTGGTAGTGCTGGTATTATTGGTGGTGGCGGTGGTAGTGTATGCGGTGGTGGTAGTGCTGGTATTATTGGTGGTGGCGGTGGTAGTGTATGCGGTGGTGGTAGTGCTGGTATTATTGGTGGTGGCGGTGGTAGTGTATGCGGTGGTGGTAGTGCTGGTATTATTGGTGGTGGCGGTGGTAGTGTATGCGGTGGTGGTAGTGCTGGTATTATTGGTGGTGGCGGTGGTAGTGTATGCGGTGGTGGTATTGATATTGATGTTTGTGGGGGTGGCCTTAGTAATGGTTGTTCCCATCCTGGCAGAGTTTTCGGTAGTGGCGTTAGTATGTGTGGCGTAGTGCTGGTAGTATTGGTGGTGCTGGTGTTAGTGTTTGTAGTGGTGGTAGGGGTGGAAATGTTTGTGCTCATACTGTTCGTATGGATGCTGCTGCTGTTGCTGCAGCTGTTGCTGCAGCTGTGGTTGCTGTTGATGTTTAGGCAACAAATTAAGAATGGCTGAGATATCTCATATCGTTGTATCATCTCCAGAGGAAACGATAATGGATGACTTTATCATTAGCAATCTTCCTGATTGGTTATATAATTAGACGAACTAACTAAATAATTATGCAACAATCTAAATATATGCAGTATACATTCCTGGCTTTATTGTTAACGATATTCATATGAGATCTAATCGTATAGAGAATGGAAAATGTCTAAAAACAAAAAAAAAAAAAAAAATGTAAAGGAGCTGGGCGTTAGGTTGGTCCAAGGCAACATATACACGTATATATATATATATATATATATATATATATATATATAGATAGATAGATAGATAGATAGATAGATAGATAGATAGATAGATAGATAGATAGATAGATAGATAGATAGATAGATAGATAGATAGATTAAAAAAGAGAGAGCGGGGGGAGAATGGTAGATCATTATTTATGGGAGTACTCAAAGCCAGAGCTGATGCAGAGTGGGTATAGAGGGGATATATAATCTCTCTCTCTCTCTCTCATCTCTCCCCCTCCCTCTCTCTATGTATATATATATATATATATATATATATATATATGAAAAACAAGGGAAGAGGAATACTGCGTGGTTGCACATGGGTTACATATTATAAAATTAGTCCCTCATCAGTGATTTGCCAACCATCATTGGTATTTCATCGCATTAAAAATCACACACACACACACACACACACACACACACATATATATATATATATATATATATATATATATAAATACAATATCGAAGAAAGCTTTTTAGCGATACTCCGGCCAAATTCCAACTCACTCAACAAAAATTAGGAAATAAGTAATTATATTCCTAATTATGCGTTCGGGGTGCTAACTAAAAGTATTGCGTGGAAAATTGGCTGTATTATTTCATATGAGACATATCGAATATATCTCTTCCCAGACGGACGTCTCGTTTCATTATAGGATTCCTACAATTTGGGTTAAATTATACCAATTTATGTAGGAGCTTGTATACCATCAATAGATATATATTCAAGTGGGCTCCTATAATTCATCAGTGGGTATATATATATATATATATATATATATATATATATATATATATATATATATTGGTAAACGGAATAGAAAATGCTGACAAATTGTTCACAGTTGAAAAATGGTTTAATTAGGAATAAAAGAGTATTAGTGATTGTATGGGTTAGTATTCAGTTGTGGTTTTAAGTTTTATATATATATATATATATATATATATATATATATATATGTATATATAATATAAGATCAAAAGATGGTTAAAGGAGTTCCATGTATTTTATTATGCGCATTTCAAAAACAAACATCATCATGCAATAATATTTGTGTTTTCATCAGATAAAACAGGAGAACATGATATGAAGGTTAAAAAAACACTTGTGGATAGTGCAGTTTTAAATCAACATATATGTATATATATATATATATTGTTATATTTAGGGACGGTCATTTTGTTATAATATTGCAAGAAATAATGATAGTACACACTCACTGATTGGTTTTGGTTTGGTTTCGCTTCTGTATCTTTTATATCTCCATAGTTAAATCATTTGGCCATCAATGTTTATCACTGATTAACCAATGGTTAAAAATTCATCTCTCTCTCTCTCTATATATATATATATATAGTCCATCAAAGTTGTCGTCACACACCTGTGGCACTATTATGTTTCCTTCCGTTGTATTGTAATGCCTACGCCATATATATATAATTTGTCACCAATATACAAAATATCTCAATGAAAGGATCGCTAAAATATGTAATTCGGAGACGTTGTATAAGCTACTATATATATATATATATATATATAAATATCCACAGGTGTGTATGATTGTGTATAGAAGATTATATTAATAAAAGGAATTCCAAGTTTGTCTGATTTACTCGCTCTATATATATATGTATTTATATATATATATTTACTCGTTTTATATATATATATGTATTATATATATATATATATAATACATATATATATATATATATATATATATATATATATATATATATATATATATATATATATATATATATATATATATAAATATATATATGAAAATAATCTGCATGTATATGAATTTACGTGTAATTACTTGTGTAAGCATGAATATGTATATAAGTATATTTTAGAGAATTTTAGAAAAAAGAAAATTTCCTTTACGTATATATCTACAGGCGAATTCTTACGTGTGACAAAGACATAAACAGAAACATCAAGAATAAAATCAAACATATCAAGGTGTTATTTACTTTTATATTCATAATGTCAGAATGGGTAAAATTTATTACGAAACAATGTCTCGGAATATTAGCATAGAAATATGATTCATACAGAAACCTATCGAACAATACAATGCCTTAGGTATAGTTAAACAGAAATACTGGCATTGTATTTTAGTAAACACTTTAACACACACACACACACACACACACACACACACACACATATATATATATATATATATATATATATATATATATATAGAATCAATGTATATATATATAAGGAAGCGGTGAGCAGAGTTTCTGAATTTTAAAACTATGTTAGTTTAAAATAAGTTACTTCTCAATAGGTTATTAGACTAAGAAAGTGTGCTCAAAATATTTGGGCATAAAATTCCTTAGAGATGGTAAATATAGACGTTATCACCTGAAGAAATCCAACTAGGGCCGGCCTTATGCCGGACTGCGGCGTTACCATTATGCTAATATATATATATAATATATATAATCCCAGGACTTTTGGCCCCTGTTAGAGGAACCCCTCCATGGATGATTCCACCGCTTTCTGCATGGTTTTGGGCATGTCAGTGGTGTAGACCTACTCACCACGCTTCGTTAATTGCGGGTTTGGTGAAAATGCATGCGAAACCTCCTTCGTATTTCCTATTGGGCACGTAAAACCAATGAATACGTGCTGAGTAAATTTTAAAATTTGTGGGTCACCAGAAACCTCTCCTCTCCACTGTCAAGAGGAGGAAACTGGCGTCGTTTGGCCTCGTCACACGACATGACAGCCTTTCCAAGAGCATCAGGCAAGGCACTGTTGAGGGGACGTCAACTTGAAAACTAGTTGGACAATGTCAAAGAAAGGACGCAAATGACGACACCAAATTTGTTGACGGCCGTCGTTGATAGACTATCTTGAGTGTGGACTGCTTCTGCAGTAGGATTCCCCCGACGATTACAGAAGGCAAGGGATTGATGATGATGATGATGAGGATGAGCCCATTTAACCCTTGTTTGTGGATGATTTCCATTGGTTCTGAGGAATTCTTCCCCTCTTGTATCAGCTCATATAACAGCACACAGAAAAATCTGTGACGAAAGAACTTTCAGAAATTATATTTATATTTTTTATTGAGAAATATGACCCCCCCCCCCCCCCCCCCAAAAAAAAAAAATAATACGAAAACAGTTTCAACACAACATTTCGCATAAAATAAACTGCAGAACAGATATTTCTATAGATTTTCTAAAATTTATTTTTGCATTTATTGTTCAAATATCTCATTGTTTTAATATACACATTCATGTGTGTTCATAAGTTCTGTTTCCTACAGTTTTAAAATGAGGCGTCCTGTGTGAACTGACATTTTCCATTCAGCTTTTCTTTTAAAAAGCTACTTTTCCCTAAATAGATATATTTTAATGGGTATACGATGTATTATTTACATGAATATACGAAAATGCGTGAGTGGGGGAGCAATCGGTTAAATGTGCAATAAGGAAAATTTACAGAAGAAGAAGAAGAAGAAGAAGAAGAAGAAGAAGAAGAAGAAGAAGAAGAAGAAGAAGAAGAAGAAGAAGAAGAAGAAGAAGAAGAAGAAGAAGAAGAAAACACGATTGACGAATAGATTTATGCAAATAGCCTGGATATTTCAAACATTTAAATGCAGAAATATATGGCCAATTACTTTGGAAGTGATGCCGATTGTGTAATAACCTCTGATACAGATTAAATGCAATTTACAGAGAGAAGCCGTTAAGGGACCTTGATCGACCATAAATGAAGTAATTTGAAAAGGCAGAAATATTAAACAATACTTGACATAAGTGCTAAAACATAACAGCAACATCGAAATAGTTCTGTTCTGAAGAAAGAAACGATAGTGTAAAATAGAAGGATGTAATTTAACTGTGTGGTATATATTTGGGTAAACTACTGAACATAATATTTCAAAATAATATAGCAACAAAAAATGAAATATAGGTGTATACCAGGTACCTCCATAAAAACACTTATTAGCAATACATACCATTTTCAAAGACCTCCCTGTATAGATAAGAAATGTATAATCTGTAAACTAAGCCACCATATTAACTGTAAAACTAGAAATGTAGTATATAGCATAAGATGTACTGAAGGACAATGAGAGATAAAATATAGTGTACATAGGTGAGACAGCTCGTAGTATAGGGGAACGGATAAATGAACACTGGCGAGAGCTTCAAGATAGTAAAGAATCATCTGTAAACCACCAACATGCTAAAATAGAACATAAGGGTAAATTAGAGAA
>OZ024748.1:13743185-13745685 GCA_964016885.1 Eledone cirrhosa
TTAACCACGTCAGGATTTGAACTCAGACCGTAAAGAGGTGTAACTCTATTATGCAAACATCGCGTCCGACCCTCTACCGATACAACCAACACACCCCCTTAAAATTAAATAATGTCCTGCCGTGTCAACGAATTTCCATATCGGAGAAAAAGGTTCGGAACAGTGTGTGTATGAGTGTGTGAGTGAGTTTGTGTCTATGTGTGTTTTTTTCTGTTTGTCTTTGTGTGTGTGTGTGTGTGTGTGTGTGTGTGTGTGTGCGCGTGTGTGTTTGTGTATGTGTGTGTGTGTGCCAGGTACTAGTGTGACATTTGAACTCAAATCTCATCATTTGGTTACCGATAGATAGCGAACAAGTAGAAGAGGAAGACAAAGAAGAAAAAGAAGAAAATGATGAAAAAGAAGAAAAAGAAGAAAAAGAAGAAAAAGAAGAAAAAGAAGAAAAAGAAGAAAAAAAGAAACAGAAGAAGAAGAAGAAGAAGAAGAAAAAGAAGAAGAAGAAGAAGAAGGAGAAAAATAAAAATAAGAAGAATCGACAGAAGTATGCATTTGGTGCTATATTGTCGATATTTATGGCAAAAAAAGGGAGTGTTGATTGACTTCTGTGGGATTTGAACTCAGAGCGCAAAGAGGCGGAACGAATAACGGTATGTAGTGTTTATGTATCAAACGATTTAACGATTCCCTATCGCGCGGCAATTAGCCCGACTGTGTTATAATAGCGTTACTACGTCCTAATAGGCAGTTAGGTTTGAAACGCTAATATCAAAATACCGGAACCTACTTGAGTAATTGATCAAATGTTAGGAAGGTTAAAGGGTTAAGCCACCTCCATAGCCCAGTATATAGTAGAATCTTCATATGTGATACTTGATAAAACTGTTATAAAGCTGAACATTGATTGAATTCTTATTAACTAAAAGCACTTGTCTTTGAAATGGTTCGCTGGTTGAAGATTTAATAAAGTTGATGAAATGATCTGAAGATAGCTGAAGGGTTTTTGTACTCAATGCTTAAAGATTATCCGTTGCTCCTATCTCTATTATTTATCTTTTTTGTATGTTATTTCATTAATAACAAAGTATTATCGATTCATGATAACATACTAAAACGTATTCTTTCTTGGTAAAAAAGAAAAATCTTCTTTTGAAAAAAAGCAAAGTTTATGACTACGAACTCAATAAAACAGGAACGAATATATCGGAAATAGATATATTGATGCATTCATGTCATAGCTTTAAATATATATATATATATATATATATATATATATATATATATATATATATATATAAAACACACGATATCCGTATGCATGTATATATATATGCACATTATATGTATGTAACAATTTATATATATATATGAATTAATATATATATATATATGTGTGTACATCTTAAATTTGATCTTATAAAGCTAGTGCAAATGGAGATGTTGTATGGGAAATGAATTGTGAACGAGTGTAACTTTACGAGTTAGTGGAGGCAAAATTTTTCACTTGTATGCTTGATTCCATTTGAGAAATCAGAATGATTATGGACGTTATCAAAGTCAAAGAACAAGAAGCACCATTTCCCAATCCTATTCAAACGAAACCAACAGTACATAAACTGCACTTAATCTCGGTTCATATTTTAGGCGTTAAATCGTCATTATTATTATTATTCTTTGAGTCTCAATCATTGATGTTATTTAACTAGAAAGTTTGTTGAAATGCATATCAAGCCGCTACCTGCAGCCTCAAATATTCAGGACGTATCGGAGGGTTCTTGCTGTTCCCAGCAAGCATGCCTTTTGAAGTGTTCCAAAAAGCGGGGCTGGACTAATTTTTTTTAACCATCCTTGGAAACTCTTTGAGATAGTACCGAGTGCGCCTATGACAATCATGACTTCATGGCAGTTCTAAATCCTTTTTACCCCCCCCCCCTACACTTTAAGTCCTGGTATCGGTTAATTTTCTCCCTCTCCTTTTTTTTTCACTCTCGTGTCAAATGGGCAGGCTACATCTACAATCAGGTATGATCTTTTTTCCTTCTCATTCACCCTGCCCATCACATCAGGTCTCCAGCCTTTATAGTGAGTCTGGGCTAGGTGTTTACACTCGGATACAATGTGAGCCACAGTCTTCTCTCTCTCTCCACAGATCTTACACAGTGGGCTAGCCTCCTCCTTATAAATACGATGTTTCACCCACTTCGTTCTGAGAGCCTGCTCTTGCGCAGCCATTAGCATTCCTTCTGTAGCCTTTTAAGGTCTCCTTTTTTAACCAATTCCATATCTGTGGATCTCTGAATTCAGTTTTCTCAAAGAAGGTACTATGAAGGGATTTTTCATGAAGGTTTCTCTTCCTCCTTGCTGTTATTTCCTCCCTGGACATCCCCTGGTCTACTGTCCTCTCCTTCAGTACAATTCTGAGCATTGGCTCCCTACTGTAAGTCATGTATTTGTGCAGGTTGTTTTTCTCCATCTGAACACAGTCCTCTATGCTGATAAGACCTCT
>OZ024748.1:13758185-13768185 GCA_964016885.1 Eledone cirrhosa
TATAAGAACCCTAGTGCAAATATTTATTAAAATAACAGATTAAAGTTTAAGCAAATAATCGCTGCTTTCCCCCTTAACGGCATCTTCTGAAAGTGAGTTTCAGAAGATCCCGTTAAGGATGAAAGCACCGATTCTTTGCTTAACTTTAATCTGTTATTTTTATATATATATATCGTGGGAGAACACTGGATGATAATATCCGTAGTGGTAGAACAATCAGTCCATGGGATGAGTTAGGTAGAAGTGGTTACACAACAGTTAGTTCACTATACCGAGAACAATCGGTATGGTAACGACTTCTATACACACACACACACACACACACACACACACACACACACACACACACACACACACACACACACACACACATATATATATATATATATATATATATATATATATATATATATATATACATATATATATTTAAGAGTCCATCGGCAAGATCCGGACCTCATTCGCTTAACGATTGGGGTGGAGCCCGTCAAATAGGACCGAGGAAACAATGTATCCATTGGTCTTTCCAATTGCTAATACAACATGTAGATCCCAAATTCAGACAGAAGGAGCAACGGGGAAATAAAGTATCTTGCTCATAGCCCGGTCTACGAATCGAAATCACAACCTCACGATTGAGAATCCAATTCTCTAACCACTACGCTTCCCAACTTCACTTGTCACATATATAAAAAACATAAATGAAATAATAATAAGAAGTGTAAGAAAAAGGTGAAATATAAAAAATGGTGTAGAAAGATTAAGTAAATATAAAAAGGTGGTAGGTCAATTTAAGATGGGGAAGGGTCAATGCTTTTCTCTTAACTAGGGGGCACATATCTGCTGCAACCTGTGTATCAGATGTTGCTGTGAATTTAAAAGAGGTTTCTGAGGGCGGAAATTGAACTTGATCAATTTTTCCCAATGGAACGGCAAATATATACTGTGGCATTATCAGTATATAATTTTATATGTGTGTTTGATTTATATTAACTTGTCTGGAATAAGTGTTGTCGTTGATGTTGGTGGTAGTAGTGTTGTTGGTGGTACTGTTGGTGATGTGTGTGTGCGTGTTGGTGGTGTTGGTAGTGGTAGTGATGATATATGTTGATATATATACATTTATATGTATATATATATATATATATATATATATATATATATATATATATATATATATATATACGTTATTCCGGGTTGAATCGGAGGTAACCACAGTAAGTAAGGTACTCAATACATAGCAGAGTATAACAGTTTTAATATAGATGAGATTCTACAGGACTAGAACTGTTTCATTCATTAGAAATCATCAGGATTCCTGATGATTTCTAATGAATGAAACAGTTCTAGTCCTGTAGAATCTCATCTATATTAAAACTATATATATATATATATATATATATATATATATATATATATATATATATATATACAAACGTATCTACATTCATTCACACCATCACACATATATTTATACTTACATAAATACATTTTTATAAATGCCGCCATTCATACACACATAATTGACCACATACATAAATGCATACATACATACATACATACATACATACACACATAAATGCATTCATGCATCCATCCATATCTCCATACATACATATATACATATAAACAAACACACATAAATGCACACATACATACATATATATACATATATCATGCATACATACATACATAAATGCAGTCATTCATCCGTCCATACATCCATACATACATACTTACAAACTTACATACACACACACACACAAACATCCATTTACACATACATTCATATATAAATGCATTCATACATATATTACGGTTTAGCATTTATTTTCTCAATATGATAATGGAAGTGCAACTCTGAAGAGAATTGAATTCGAAATACAAACTTCTACAAGATTTTCTCTATTATTTGAATATCTTAAAATTTCTAAAGTCTTATAGAAGTAGAAAATGAAGAAATCCTCCATAAAAATCTTTGATATTTTCTATAACCTAATAACACATCATATGATATGGTTTCTTGCATTTTTTCATACACGGTAATCTACTTTTCTAAATATATATACATGCATATATAAATATACAAACTAATATTCATACAAATATAACTGCATACATACGGACATACATACACACAAGTATTCATTCAGGCATACATACATGCATTCATATATACATACACACGCACGTACATGCATTCATACTTACATACACACATACATATATACATGCACACACAAATGCACACACACACATTCATATATGAAGACACACCCACATTCATTTATACATAAACACATACTTATATACATTTATACAAATGCACACACACACATTCATATATATGTATATATATATATGGTGTGCACCAAAAAGGGATACACACATTTATTAGAATGCTGTTGAATTGCGTATACATTTTTTGGGACACCCTCTATATATATGTGTCTGTGTATGTGTTTAAATATATATGTAGGAATGTATGAATGTATAATACATGAATAGCTTAGCTTGTTGAATACAAGAACGACATTTTTTTTGTAAACTCTCATTTTTCCCAATTTATATATATACATGTATATACATATATAAACATATACTTATATGTAGATATATATATTCATATATATATATATATATATATATATATATATATGTATATATATATATATATATATATATATCTACATATATATATTTACATATTTTTATATATATATATATATATATACGTTTATATATATATATTTATATATATATATTTATATATATATATAAATATGCTTATATATATGTGTTTATATATATATATTTATATGTTTATATATATCTATATGTTTATATATATATATATATATATATATATATAAATATATATATATATTTATATATATATTATTTATATATTCATATATATATATACATATATATATATACATATGTATACATATACATACATATGTGTGTATATAATAAATGTTTATATTTTTATATATACATATATACATACATACATACATACATACATACATACATACATACATACATACATACATAAAAACATACATATATATATGTATATTTTGTTTTCTCCTTACACAACAAATAGTTTCTCTTCCATTCAACAGGTCTCCTACCCCGCATGTATCGTGATGAGACAGTTTCTATTAACTGGAATCAAGCCATGCATATCAATATATTACCCTTTACATAAATATACATTAAGGGACAAATATTCTTGCCTGGCATTGATGACTTCTGCAACTGCATATATCTTAAAGTAAAGAAATTTCCTAAACTAGCTAGGATAAAAAAACTTATCTGTTTTATATATATATTTGTGTGTGTGTATATATGTATGCATTTATGTATAAGTTACAGTGAAGAAGTATCGCAAACTGGAAAAAAATAACTCAAACAATTTCATGTTATATATATATATATATATATGTGTGTGTGTGTGTGTGTGTGTGTGTGTGTGTGTGTGTGTGTGTGTGTGTGTGTGTGTGTGTGTGTGTTGTGTGTGTGTGTTTGTGTGTAACATATGAGATAACTTGACATTCATGAACTTTCCATATGTATCTCCTCTCTACACAAATAGAAATAATTTAAACATTTTTCACTTGTTTCCTCTTTTTCCCCTTCTCCCAAAGAAAATCTCGTTAAACTTACACACTTCTTTCTTATTTTTTAAAGATAATAATAAAAATGGTAATAATAATAATAATAATAATAATAATAACAGATTAAGATGGTGGTGGTGGACAGGTTATCACAAGGACAATTTTGAAAAAGTGTTGGCTGTTAGATAGAAATTGGATGCATAAATGTGAAACGATGAAATATAAAATTGGTAGACACTCTATAGAAATATACTTTAGGTGTATCAGAAGAAAAGAACACTACCTAGGACCCAATCTCGAACCCTGTAAATCTAAGATTATTACAATGACTTCCAAGAAAAAGTACCCTCTACAAGATACACGAAGTAATTTACCCGTCTTTGCTGCATAGCGTTATTGCCATTGTTATTGCATTGTGGATTGGCAGTATCGGTAGAGGGTCGGACGCCATGCTTTCCAGCATAGTTACGTCCCTTTACGATCTGAGTTCAAATCCCGCCGAGGTTGACTTTGCCTTTCATCCTTACGGGTCGATAAAATAAAGTACCAGTAATGCACTGGGTGATTGCTGGCCTTGTGCCTAAAGTAGAAACAGTTATTGCCATTTACGGTCTGAGTTCAAATCTCGCCGAGGTTAGCTTTGCCTCTCATCCTTTCGAGGTCGATAAAATAATGTTTTTCCCCTACCTCAACATTTCTGGCCTTCTGCCTATAGTAGAAATCTTTATTTACCCATTTCCATGCATATGAGTAGAATAGATTATTTATATTTATTGGAGGTAATCACCACCTCCCATTTTATTGTTCCTCGGGACATTTAAATATTCCAATTAGAAAGGTCGATGAGGATTCGGTCGTAAAAGAAATGGTGATGTGAGTTACACGAAGAGTAAAGAAGGTTATATTCAAAATGTATTGTCTGGAGTCTCATAAGCGCGGTGCTTATCCCAGTTCCCGTGGCGTGAAGGGACTGCGAGTACAAGACTTCCCCCTGGATATGACGCCAGTCCAAGGCAGAGTTAAACCTATAGCTATTACTGGTACTCATTTTTATTTGACTTAATCGAAATTACGAGAAATGAAGTGTCTTGCTCAAGTTCACTAAGCAACATTCGATCAGTGATTCGAACACGCGATTTGATTTTCAATTCAGCACCCTTAACACTAGGGTGCCAACGTTCACAATAATTATGTGTATGTGTAATGTTAGGATGTGTGTTTGTGTGTGTGTCTGTGTCTGTGTGTGTGTGTGTGTCCGTTGAGTGTTCAAACCGAACAGCCAACTCGTGTAACTGACGGGCTATTAAATGAGTAATCCACAGACACGTACATCCTTAACTTACTCTTATGGGCGATTCAGCGTGGTACTGTATGACAAAGGTGACACTTTGAATCAGAGATACAACTCATTTTTTCCAGCTAAATACCATTCTTAAGGAGCACACACCCCACCAACTCTGAGAATTTAACACATAAAATTATGAATTTGAGTCCAACTAAACACTAGGTTAGTTCAGGTCAGGTCAGGCATCGGCCTGCTACTTGTACCATGTCACCCAATACAACTTGCTTTATGGTCGAGTGCTCGATTACTAAACCGGCTCCCCTACCAAACCCTGGTATGGTAAAGAAGGCATGTGGAACCCCAGCAGTACAAAAAAACAAAAACAATAGCTGTTAACAAAAGGGGTGAATGAGTCCCTCAGAATCAACGAGTGTCCACAGTGAATATGCGCTAAATTGTCTCACCAAACTGCAATTGGCCAAGCGGGGTGAGTAAGGCCACACCATTGATGATTTGACAAAATCGAAAGCAGAAAGCGTTAGAGGTCAAGAACAGAGGAGGGTCCTCCAAGAGGAGTGACAAGGCCCTGGATTGGATTGGATTAGATTGTAACCACTAGGCCACTCACATTCGCAATAATCCTATACGTAGGAATAATTAAACAAATATAGTCTCTGCAATTCTTTAAATCAATTCCTAAAGAACTGACGTCACTATCTCAGAAATCATTAACAAAATTAATTTGAAACTGTTACAAAAAGCAATTATTTCAATTATAAAATTATATTCGTCCAATTAATTTTTCATTGCAGCTTGGACTAATAAAATATATGTGAAATGTAGTGAGTGTTTCATTCAACTACTACACATGCATGCCTCACTGCACATTACTCAGCTTGGGTCACTGTTGTAATTAATCATCATCATCATCATCTGCATCATCATTATCGACATATTTGTCATCATCATCGTCGTAATAATCAACATGCTCTTCCTTCTCATCATCATTATCATCATCATCATCATCATCATCATCATCATCATCATCATCCTTATCATTATCAACAATATCGTCATTAAAATCAACATCACCATTATAATCATTAGGGTCACCATCACCATCATCGTCATCATTAACATCATAATTGTAACCTTCACCATCATCATCATCATCGTTATAACCATCGACACCATCATCATCATCATCATCATTGTCATCATTATAATCACCATCATAATTATAACCATCACCATCATCATCATCATCGTTATAACCATCGACACCATCATCATCATCATTGCCATCATTATAATCACCATCATAATTATAACCATCACCATCATCATCGTTATAACCATCGACACCATAATCATCATCATCATTGTCATCATTATAATCACCATCATAATTGTAACCATCACCATCATCATCATTAAAATCATCACCATCACCCTCACCATCATCATCATAATTATAACTATCATCACCATCATAATTATAACTATCATCACCATCATCATAATTATAATCATCAACATCACCATCATCACCATCATCATAATTATAATCATCAACATCACCATCATCATCATTTTCATCATTATAATCATCACCATCACCATCATCATCATTTTCATCATTATAATCATCACCATCATCGTTGGCGTCAGCGTAGTCGTCCTCGTCGTCATAATCATTATTCACATCATCATCTTCAACATCATCATCATCTTCAACATCATCATCATCTTCAACATCATCATCATCTCCAGCATCATCATCATTGACATCATACTCATTATCGACATCGGCCACGTCTTCACCGTCATCGTAACCATCAGCATTACCTCCACGATCACTGTCATCATTATAAATAGTATTACCATAATGATGATGATCATCACCATCAATATCATCATCATCTTCATGTGCAGGATGATGTTGATCCTCATCGACTTAATCATCATCATCATCATCATCATCATCATCATCACCATCATTACTATCCACATTAATATAATTACTATGCTAATCATTTTCATTTAGCCCTAGTCCGGTTCTTATTTACAAAAATACACCTGTGTATATGTGTGCAGTATATATGTGTGTGTATGTATATGTGTATATGTGTGTGTATGTATATATGTGTGTGTTGCGTGTATGTTTGTGTGTGTATATGTGTATGTTTGTGTATGTATATGTGTGTGTATATCTGTGTGTATGTATGTGTGTGCATGTATATGTGTATATGTGTGTGTATGTATATATGTGTGTGTTGCGTGTATATTTGCGTGTGTATATGTGTATGTTTGTGTATGTATATGTGTGTGTATATATGTGTGTGTATGTATGTGTGTGTATGTGTATGTGTATATGTGTGTGTATGTATATATGTGTGTGTTGCGTGTATATTTGCGTGTGTATATGTGTATGTTTGTGTATGTATATGTGTGTGTATATATGTGTGTGTATGTATGTGTGTGTATGTGTATGTGTATATGTGTGTGTATGTATATATATGTGTGCGTTGCGTGTATGTTTGTGTGTGTATGTATATGTGTATATGTGTGTGTATGTATATATGTGTGTGTTGCGTGTATGTTTGTGTGTGTATATGTGTATGTTTGTGTATGTATATGTGTGTGTATATCTGTGTGTATGTATGTGTGTGTATGTATATATGTGTGTGTTGCGTGTATGTTTGTGTGTGTATATGTGTATGTTTGTGTATGTATATGTGTGTGTATATCTGTGTGTATGTATGTGTGTGCATGTATATGTGTATATGTGTGTGTATGTATATATGTGTGTGTTGCGTGTATATTTGCGTGTGTATATGTGTATGTTTGTGTATGTATATGTGTGTGTATATATGTGTGTGTATGTATGTGTGTGTATGTGTATGTGTATATGTGTGTGTATGTATATATATGTGTGCGTTGCGTGTATGTTTGTGTGTGTATGTATATGTGTATATGTGTGTGTATGTATATATGTGTGTGTTGCGTGTATGTTTGTCTGTGTATATGTGTATGTTTGTGTATGTATATGTGTGTGTATATCTGTGTGTATGTATGTGTGTGTATGTATATGTGTATATGTGTGTGTATGTATATATGTGTGTGTTGCGTGTATGTTTGTGTGTGTATATGTGTATGTTTGTGTATGTATATGTGTGTGTATATCTGTGTGTATGTATGTGTGTGCATGTATATGTGTATATGTGTGTGTATGTATATATGTGTGTGTTGCGTGTATATTTGCGTGTGTATATGTGTATGTTTGTGTATGTATATGTGTGTGTATATATGTGTGTGTATGTATGTGTGTGTATGTGTATGTGTATATGTGTGTGTATGTATATATATGTGTGCGTTGCGTGTATGTTTGTGTGTGTATGTATATGTGTATATGTGTGTGTATGTATATATGTGTGTGTTGCGTGTATGTTTGTGTGTGTATATGTGTATGTTTGTGTATGTATATGTGTGTGTATATCTGTGTGTATGTATGTGTGTGCATGTATATGTGTATATGTGTGTGTATGTATATATGTGTGTGTTGCGTGTATATTTGCGTGTGTATATGTGTATGTTTGTGTATGTATATGTGTGTGTATATATGTGTGTGTATGTATGTGTGTGTATGTGTATGTGTATATGTGTGTGTATGTATATATATGTGTGCGTTGCGTGTATGTTTGTGTGTGTATGTATATGTGTATATGTGTGTGCATGTATATATGTGTGTGTTGCGTGTATGTTTGTGTGTGTATATGTGTATGTTTGTGTATGTATATGTGTGTGTATATATGTGTGTATGTATGTGTGTGTATGTATATGTGTATATGTGTGTGTATGTATATATATGTGTGCGTTGCGTGTATGTTTGTGTGTGGATATGTGTATGTTTGTGTATGTATATGTGTGTGTATATATGTGTGTGTATGTATGTATATGTGTATATGTGTGTGTATGTATATATGTGTGTGTTGCGTGTATGTTTGTGTGTGTATATGTGTATGTTTGTGTATGTATATGTGTGTGTATGTATGTGTGTATATGTATATGTGTATATGTGTGTGTATGTATATATGTGTGTGTTGCGTGTATGTTTGTGTGTGTATATGTGTATGTTTGTGTATGTATATGAGCATGTTTATGTGTCTGTATGTGTACGTTTGTGCATGCAATAAATCCCAATGTTAAAAAAAGATTGTCATTAGAGGTTAGCTTTGACTTTCATTAGAGGGTCGATAAAATAAAGTACCAGTATTGCACTGGTGTCGATTTGTGCATGAATCAGCAACCCTTATTGGTGGATGGTCAGACTCCATGTTCTGCAGCATAGAGTTATGGCCCTTTATGATCTGGTTTCAAAATCTCGCCGAGGTTAACTTTGCCTTTCATCCTTGTGGGGTCGATAAAATAAAGTACCAGTAATATACTGAGTAGTTGCTGGCCTTGTGTCAAAAATAGAAACAATTATTAATATTATTATACTCGTTGAAAGCCATACGCAGACACATACTCATGTTCATATATCGATATGGGCCTACCTATGGACACTCTCATACGTATCAATGTGTACCTATGCATACACGCATACCCACACAGAAAAATTACATGTATGCATTTACATTTCGACAAACCGGGAGAGATATATACGTGTAAATATATATATATATATAAAAGAAATAGGATTTCGCTTCAAGCATAGCTTTATACAATATGTATAAATATTTCGTATCGCCAAAGAAACGGCTTCCTAAAAGTGTATTTCTTTGGAGATACGAAATATTTATACAAATTCTATAAAGCTATGCTAGAAGCGAAATCCTATTTCTTTGTTATTATAAGTTGAGCCAACTTATGCAGCCTCATAAGCAGATGAGATTAATCTACTCATTTACACAGACGAGAAAAGTATATATTCTCAGTTGTCTTCTAATCCAGCAGTCGCAAGCGGTGGTAAGGACCGTCCTGACGAAGGCCAGTTAAGCCTGAAATAGACGCTTGACCCCTTGCTTCTGCTGGGCATCACCGGAGGACGTTAGCCACACGGTGTTTGCATAGCTACGGCTTCCTA
>OZ024748.1:13778185-13780685 GCA_964016885.1 Eledone cirrhosa
GGAATTAGTCGATCTCGGATTTACAGAAACCTAGCGTGGATGTTGTGTGTTGTATGTTGATATATATCGTATGCTATACGATATGCATTATATATTGCATTCGGTCTCCGCGCAATGGTCCAGGTCAGTCTCAAAATCTTTTCCTGAGTCCAACCAATTTCGTTGCTATGGCAATGCGGCTGGACTGCCGATCGCAATATTTGATTTTCAAAACTTATTGTTATTACTCTGGGGTATCATTCTCTATCGAGTGCTAAAGCTACATTCCGAATTTGCATTCGTTAGCTTAGCCGCTGCCTAAAGCTTCGTTAATGCTGTACTAAAATTTATATATATATTTGGATATAATGCTCTGAAATAGCGATGTATATGTGAAGACAAACATAGAATATTCGAAAATATTCTGTATGTTTATAATAAACATTTTGAAGACCCAATCGATGATTTCTAATAAGAATGAAACGCGTAGGTTACTTCCCTTGCTTTTATCGAGAATCCCAAATTGTAATACGTGACGTATTCTATTCTATAGCGATTGGATCTTCAAAATGTTTATTATAAACATACAGAATATTTTCGAATATTCTATGTTTGTCTTTATATATATATATTTGTATAAAACCATACACATACACATATATATATATGTGCATACAACTCTGTAGATATGTAGATATGTAGGTATATATGTATGTGTGTTTGTGCAAAGGGATTATCTAACAATTTATGAAATATGAATTTTTGACCGTAAAAGCCAGCGATACTTCCCTATAAAATACAATAACATGAAGTTAACCTCAATTGGAGATTGAGTCAATTCTGTAGAATTACATTCTCTTTGCTTATTTAGCTCATTCGACAGGAAAGTTTTGTATTAAATACATTAGATTTTCATCTTGGTGAAACATATTAAACTTATCGTAGATGAAATCCACCCATTTTACAATATAGTGACAATGATTTAACTACACAAAGAATATTTAATTTCTATTTTAATGTATGGTCATTATAATAAATCTAAAAATCATAGTATAAACAAAATAATAATTTCATATTAAAGTCCAGCCTACATCAATTGTTCTGGTTTTGCTTCGACATGATAGGTAAAAATAAGAATAGCAAAAATAGGATATTTCAAATATGTTTCATTTTTGCCATGATGAAAATCTAGTCTTTGTTAAGATTGTGTTATGTAGATTGAGGGTAGGAAGTTAAAAAGATGTGTATATGTATGTATATATATATATATATATATGTATATATGTAGATAAATCTACCAAGAGTTACGGTGAATATATATGTGTTGGTATGTATATTTAATTTTGATAGTTTGTATAATTTTGTATAATTTTGTACATAGATCTGTTGAATATACATGCCAATTCTAACACATATATATCCTAGAAACGATCGTTAAATAATGAACTTTTTTTGTTTAATATAAGGAACTGTTTCATTGTTTTATTCATTATTTTTTTAATATTTTATATATGTATATATATATATATATATAGAGAGAGAGAGATAAATATATATATATATATATATATATATATATATATATATATATATATATATATATATATATATATATGTATACATATGTATGTATGTATATATATGTATGTATATATATATATATGTATGTATGTATGTATGTATATATATATATGTGTATGTATATATATATATGTGTATGTATGTATGTATGTATGTATGTATGTATGTATGTATGTATGTATGTATGTATGTATATATATATGTAATGTATGTATGTATGTATGTATGTATGTATATATATATATATATATGTGTGTGTGTGTGTGTGTGTCTGTGTGTGTGTGTCTGTGTGTGTGTGTGTGTGTGTGTGTGTAAGCATGTATGTATGTATAGTCGGCGGTGCTGAGACTGAGGAGACAACTAGTCATGTGAGTACTTGATGCAGGAGGAGATGCAGATTGAGTATATATGTAATATGCCTACCGCAACAGCAGACGGCTCCTGCTTGTGTTTTCAGTAAGCCCTCCTGAACTCACCAGCAAACGTGTGGTAAGATACCAGGTGGACCATAACACAGCGGAGTATTCGATACTTAGGGTATTAGAGTGGCTAATAGGAAAAGAGTCAGAAATCCGACGGCTGAGCTCCGGCCTTTTCGAAACGGCCAGAGCTCAGCCGACGGGGTCCTGACTATGCTTCATATATATATATCAATGATATTAATATATGGAAACTATATTTATAAAACCATATTTATTCTATTATATATATTTCAAGGGTACCAAAACTTTGTTACGCTCTCATCAGATGAAATACAAAGTTTGTTTTATAAATAGTGACATACCCAGGAATCAGACCTTAACGGTTTGAGTTCCGTCTGAACCGTTAAGGTCTGATTCATGGGTATGTCACTATTCATAAAACAAACTTTGTATTTTATCTGATGAGAGCGTAACAAAGTTTTGGTACCCTTGAAATATATATAATAGAATAAATATGG
>OZ024748.1:13795685-13798185 GCA_964016885.1 Eledone cirrhosa
CACAGTGAAATGTGTGTAAAGGATTATTACAAGTGATTTTTACCGTTACTGTATACAAAACAATATCTGCAAGGTTTTGCAATTAAATAGAAAAAAACCTTACTGTGAACTCCGATCCTAGTACTATATATATATATATATATATATATATATATATATATATATATATATATATAGTAATAATAATAAATGTGAAGACTAAAATCCAAAGAGGGCTCGATAAGGATAAATATATATCAAATATATAAGAATCCTAGAGCAAATATTTATCTGTTATTTTAATAAATATATATATATATATATGTGTGTGTGTGTGTGTGTGTGTTTATAAGTATATACAGACTTATTATAACTTAAATATATATGTATGTATAACTATATATATATGTGTGTATGATTGAATATATGTGCTTGTATACCTTCATATTTATATTCCTATATACTACAATACTAATGAAATTTTCAAAGCCAACATAATCTAGAATTTATGTTAACTGTATTTACAGTATGTTATATACCTTTTGTTTAGATATCTCAGTGTGTTACCGTAACTTTCCTAAATGTGTTACCTGTTTCTTCGTAATATAAGACATAATCTTATTACTGTGAGAAACATGTTTTGAGAATATTTTGATATACACCTAGACTTAAGCCCGGGTTACGCATTCATATATTATTTAATGATTACTTTCGTATCTTCGTTGTAAGAATTGTTAGCAGATTTTGACGTCGAAATTTGAGGACAGGAATTAGGCCTTGTACGCCAGAATTAATGTTAACTTACGTACTGTAAAATTGTGTACTAGTTATACACGGTGATGTTTTTAAACAAGCATTGTTTGCCTACTTCTATCCTACATTAGTCATCCACTTTGTGATTAGACAATAACTTGTTGTGGTTAATATTAATATATATTCTTAATTAAGTTGGAGGATTTGCAGAATCTTTAGAGGGTCGGACAAAGTATCTAGTGGTACATTTCTCCAGACCTACTTCTTTTATTGCTCTGGACATGACTAACTTGTGTCTCCTGGAATGTTATGATGTTGATGGGCGCTGAACATGTTACAGATTTGCCAGGGAGCCATCGCTACACAACGCGTGTCTTGCGCTATCATTTAAACCTCCGGAACCCAATCTTCTCTTGACTATTAAGATCCCATCAGTGTAATTGGAACGCCTTTAATATTCTGCGATATTAACGATTGAATTGATAAATAAGGCTCTAGTAATATATATATACGGTTTATTGTTTAGACCAGATATCACTCAAATTATTTTCTCACTGAACCAATACATATATATATTTCAAAAGCTGCAGAATTTATGCCTGTATTATACTATCAGCCCTCAAACCCCTGTTCTTAATACCGCATTACATGAAATATATGGATTGATATATAATATACAATATTTTATAATTTTGCTAATATGCGTTTTATTTCGTGGTACCCTGAATTCATTTTACGTAAATCTGTGGTAAATTGGAACTTATTTGAGGAAGCACTAGTCTACATCATGAAAAGATATTTTGTACGAAAACTTGTGTTATATAAACTAAGTGTATATTATATAAATTCAGTGTAGATTATGTAATTTCACTTCATATCATATAAGTTCCGTGCATATTGCATAAACTCGGAGCATATTATATACTATCAGGGCATATTATATAAACTCGGGCCATATTATATACAATGGGTGCATCTCGTTTAAACCTGGTGTATATTACATAAACTCGCGGCATATTATGTACAATCGGTGTATATTATATAAACACGATGTATATTATATACAATCAGGGTATACATATAATCTCGGTGTATATTATAGAAAACTCAATGTACATTATGTAAAGTTCGTGTATATTATCTTTGTGATGATTCAAAGAGAAATTGTGAAACTTTGTTTACATGGTGCTTGCATATAATTTAAACGATTATACACTTTATATTGCACCAGTATCATGTAAAGCGTCTATTATTGGTTCTAACATTTAATTTACAGATTAGATCCCTTGGGTCATTTTTTTATAATTTGTTATGTCATATTCTCTTTTAATCACAGTTATTTTCATACTGTAAACATAATGTCTTTCCTTATAGGAATGAATCCTTTTCTAAACTGATAATTCAACATTCATACTGAAAAGTTCCATGGTAATGTTAGATGTTTATATATGATTCAAAACAAAAGATAAAGTTGAATAACATATTAAGACCAGTAGAAAGAGGGGGCACAGAAAATAATAGATAACCAATTAAGCAGGTGCCAAAATGTGTGACGAAAGAACTTTGACGATCTAATGATTAACTAGTAATACAGATGACGTGAAAAAGTGCATATCATATAGTGCGTCTGTTTCGTTTTATTGACTATACTGTCAATATGAACATCCCAAATATGAAACAAAATTTATATATTTTGATATTTACATATGGCAGCATAATAGGTTTAAATATATCTCATCTAATCTAATCCGAGTTTACACTCGCAAAT
>OZ024748.1:13803185-13810685 GCA_964016885.1 Eledone cirrhosa
TTATTATTATTATTATTATTATTATTATTATTATTATCATTATCATTAGTAGTATTATTATCATAATCATCATCATCAATCTTGTTTTCATCATCATTATTCTTTCATTTTCTCTTTCCAATTCTATTTATATGTTCATATATTTTCCTGTAGTGTGATGCGAAGAAATTAATTTTAAATTCAAGACCTGGGGGTAAAGCTATATATAAGTTATCCGAAACTTCTTGTTAATGTTTCGAAAATATGCCTGCTATACATCACCGAAAGACATTACGCCCGCCTCAACAGACACATTGAAGAGAGGAGTATGTGTCTAGTAATATGTATTTGTTTATTATGCACTTGTGTTAGATTACACACTTCCTTTCTTGGTATAGGTTGAGTGTGATTCATAGCATTTATGAGGTGAACTGCATGTTTAGCTAATGTTAACATGGAAGTTCATTCGTAAGTTCTGTTCCAAACTGAAATTGTTTTTTGAATAATTCAACTTTTAATATGTAGCTCATAAAACTGTATTAGAAAGACATTCTTTAAAATTATAAAACAGCACTATGTTTACATGACAATACAGATTAAACTACTTATTTTAATTTACTACGAATTTTCACAAAGATCTCTCTAGTAGTCAAGATAATAGAACCATTTGAATGTACAAACCCCATAAAACCACATAAACAAGACATTTTTGGACAGTACAAATCAGATTGAATCACATTAAAACTTAAATTGTTACTCTAATATTGCAAATTTCCACAAACATCTGTTCAATAGTAAAGGTACTATAAACATTGGAATTAACGTAGTCATTGTCAGATATTCTCTGCTACACCATTACATGATGTAAAGAGTTAGTTGTTTAGTTATTTTTAACATGGAAATTTATTCATGAGAATATTCCAAACCAAAATGTGTGTTTCATTTTTGAATAATAATGATAATTTTAAGAAAGAAAGACGGTTTTGCTACTAAGAAGCTGTCATCTGAATATAAATATAAATATTTTCGCATACAAACTTTAGAATTTTGTCCCAACTAACTACTTAAATAATTGTTTCTACTTTCGGCACAAGGCCAGCAAATTACCCAGTGTATTACTGGTACTTTATTTTATCGACCCCGTAAGGATAAAAGGCAAAGTTAACCTCGGCGGGTTTTTTACTCAGAATGGCAAGGGCCGTAACTAAATGCATTCAAAGCATGGCGTCCGATTAATACTCAGCGCTATGTAAAGTTTATTGAGAAAATGGTCGGTCCTGGTTTACAAACATTACGTTGGTCACTGGCAACGCGCGCTTTATATACATATATATGTGTGTGTATATATATATATATATATATATATATATATATATATATATATATGTGTGTGTTTATGTGAATGTTATATACATATATATATATATATCTGTGTGTGCGCGCGTGTGTGTGTGTTTGTGTGAATGTTATATATATATATAGATATATATATTATAGATAGATATCTTTCTTTATTTGCCACATGGGGCACACAAACGGGACATTACAAGACCTGACGGCGGGGGTTTTACATAAAAATCATATAACTTTAACAATAAACTATATATAATAAAATAACAATTGAAATCCCCAATAGGGGGAACGGTACTGCAGGGTTGTTTTACACCCCGTGAGTAGAATAACCCTGAACACCAGGAACATATTCTGTAGGTGTTCTCGTCTTCCCTCTGTTTAATAAATTAATAGATAGATAGATAGGTAGGTAGATCGATAGATAGATATATAGATAGATAATAGATAGGGAGATAGATAGATAGATAGATAGGTAGGTAGATCTATAGATAGATATATAGATAGATAATAGATAGAGAGATAGATAGATAGATAGGTAGATAGGTGAGTGTATGTGTGTGTCTCGTAAATGCTGCACAATTTGTTATAATATCTACGTGGCATATATCAGCGCACAGTTTTCTATTGAAGATCATAAAGTTAGTAATAGAAACTATTTGACAACGTATGTTGTTCATTGGAATTCTTCACGTGCTGAATCTAATTAGTGTTGAACTAAGTCTACAGCTGTGACACACAATCGAGTATGACTTAGTATGTACACAGCCTCTACTATAGGTTTTAGCTTCCGATGCTCTCCGTAGCAGACACAGAAATCCTCTGGAGACACCTAGGATCCAGTTAAAGATAACTTAATATGTAACAAGTTTCTGCTAAAGGGGGTTTGTTGCCCTAGGATCCAGTTAAAGATAACTTAATATGTAACAAGTTTCTGCTAAAGGGGGTTGTTGCCCTAGGATCCAGTTAAAGATAACTTTATATGTAACAAGTTTCTGCTAAAGGGGGTTTGTTGCCCTAGGATCCAGTTAAAGATAACTTAATATGTAACAAGTTTCTGCTAAAGGGGGTTTGTTGCCCGTAGCTGACAGAGAAACCCTCTCCAGCCTCCACCTAAGATCCAACCAAACACACACTCAGTAGGGAGCAGCTGCATGGAGCAATGGAAAATCATGAATTGTAAAGAGATTGTCAGGAATATTCGACAGTGGTCACAATGATGATCTAACAGGTGTTCCCTAAAATAAATGTTTATTAGACTCTAGATATTCCTTCCCTTAACATAATTTGGTTTATGTGTCGGACTTCCACCTGTTACGATGATGATCACTCCAATGATCTATTAAACGGAACTGCCGCCTAGTAATATTACTGTGCAAGTGCCTGAGCATACCAGAGGCACATGCATACTTGAATTAGTTTCCAGGAGGATTCATCGTGTCACAGTGTGTTACAAGGCTGACTGAATTATTATTAAAAGGCAAAATCTTTACATTGTCAAAACCAGAAAATTATATGAAAATATGCAAGAAAATTTGCGTTCATTAATGGACAATATGCTTTGCAGTAGAATTACAGCTATTTACGTTCTATGTTCAAATCTCGACAAGTTTAGCTTTGCCTTTCATCCTTATGGTTTAGATAAAATATAGTTCCTGTATCGGTCTAGTGTCGATTTAATTGACTTTCCTCTCCCTTCAAATTGCTGGTCTTGTGTCAAAAGTAGACGAAAGTTTTATAGCTACCCTTGAGAAAGAAGCTATGTTACACTGCCAAAGTTACACTGTCCTTAAAATATATGGTATTTATATTTTACATTGCTCTTGTAATGTCCTGTGGCAAGAAGGTATCTTTTCTAGCCTTCCATTAAAATATATTGCGTTCATAATTCACATTCCTCTATTAATGTCTATGTAAAAAAAAAAAACGTTAGAGTAAAATAAAGTACTTCTTTCTACCGTTAAAATATATTGTATCTCGCCTACTCAGAGACGAATGAAAACATTCATCCATAAATAACAAGCGAAGAAGTGGAAAGAAGAGAAAATGATTGTATACTTATAGATAAATTCTTTAAGAATTTTCACTATGAAGCTATCACTACTACCACAAAAGAAAAAGATGGTATTGTGTTTTTATGTATAAATTCTCACTAAGATTTTCATTATGAAACTATAGCTAATACCACACCTATTCCTGGCTCACGATCAATTACATGCGTAGACATAATAGGAACAATCTATGAATGAACGAAGCGAGATTATATGACGTCAGACCTTTCTTAAAGTTATCAATGTTGTTAGTTAAGTCAAAGCAACTGTATTCAATACGGAAACAAATTTGTTTAACCGATTCTCTTCGCTATTAGCTTTGAATTTGTTCTGTACAGTACGTCATATTACTACACGATTTAATTTCATATACATGTATGTATATATATATATATATATATATATATATATTATGTGTATGGATATATCTGTAGATATGTATACATACATATATACATATATATATATATAAGAATGATTTATAGAAAGGTGAACGTACTTGGAAGCTTCATTGATTTGATTAATCTTCAGTAGCAAACCATATTTCCGTAGATTCCTTACTCCTAATCACAGGAGACCTGCTACAATGTAATATCATGATTTCGCTAAAGTCAATCTATATTCTTATATTATTCCAGTACATCACCAAGAGAGTTGCTCGAGGAAATTATTACGACATCATTTGTTTGATTCTATCATATTATTTTCGTTATTACAACTACGAAGCATTCAATGTTAGATAGAGATGAAAAACAAAAATGCTTAGATATACACCATTATTGAGAAACCCATGGTATATACAGATATATGCAGATATAAAACATTGCGGCCACATAAACGACATTATACAGACGACACTGTGGACTATATATGTTAAACAAAATGCGTAGATAAACGATATTACAGAGCAGTTAATAACAGCTACAAATTAAAAACATGATGAAAATACTCAGATATACGGTAGTATGCTCCAATATGCAGTACTATTGAGTCGGCTATGGTATATATAATATACAACATTGCAACCATATATACGGCATTATTAAGGAATCAGGGTGGTGAATTGGCAGTATCGGTAGAGGGTTGGACGCCTTGCTTTCTAGCATAGTTACGTCCCATTACGGTCTGAGTTCAAATCCTATCGAGATTAAATTTGCCTTTCATCCTTACGGGGTCGATCAAATAGAGTACCAGTAATGCACTGGGGTAATTTCTGGCCTTGTGCCAAAAGTATAAACAATTATTAAGGAATCAGTATCGGTAGAGGGTCGGACGCCATGGTTTGTAGCATAAAGTTACGTCCCTTTACTGTCTAAGTTCAAATCCCGTTGAGGTTAACTTTGCCTTTCATCGTTACCGAGTCGATAAAATAAAGTACCCGTAATGCACTGGGGTAATTGCTGCCCTTGTGCCAAAAGTAGAAAAAATTATTAAGGAAATAATGTGGGATACAGATGTTTAACAAAATTGCTCAGCTATACGACAAGATGCTTCAGATATACAACACTATTGAGTAGTGAATGGTATCTACAGATATAAAACATAACAGAGGACAGAGAATAATGGAGAGTGACCGTCAAGACAGCTGCAGCCAGTATTGCGGAGGGCAGGAAGGCGGCGGCTGAAGATAAACATCAAAGAAGAAAGCTGTCTGCCACCCACTTGCTTCAACTGTATCAGAGCCTGCAGGTCCAGAATTAGCCTCTGCAGCCACCTCAGGTTGTGACACCTCACGGAACAGGACAACAATTCTTCTCATTATTCTTCGCAAGCAAAGAATTCGCCATTCAACATGACATATATATAAATAAATTAAATAAAAATGGTGTAGGCTTTACAATACAACGAGAGGAACATAAAAGTACCACTGGTGATGTCACAGATGTGTGACGAAAAAACATTGATTGACTATATATATATATATGTTTATAACTGTATTTTTAACCGTTGGTCAATCAAAGCTAAACATTGATTGCCAAATAAATTAATTATGGAGATATAAAAGATACAGAAGCGAAAACCAACCCAAACCAAACAGTGAGTGTGTTCTGTTGTTATTTCTGGCAATATTATAACAATATGACCCTCCCCAAGTATAACAATATATATATATATATGTGTGTGTAAAAGGTAAACAGATATAACAACACAATCGGTACAGTATATGGAAGGAATATATTAGGTTAACGCTTGAAATAGAAGGAAGGGGGTCTTAACGTTTTGGACGCTAGTCTTTCAAAAGAAGAAAAAATGAGAAATACGATGACAATATGTCATGTCTTCATTACGTTTATTGAGTAGTGATTGAGTAATGATGCGCGTTTCGCTATTGATCAGCTCAAGGTTAATGTGTATCGATCTAGCGCAACTCTGGAATGAAACGCTCATCGAACCTCTGTTATTATTACACTCATCGGACCTGATTATTATTACACTCTGCTCTGTTTTACATGATGTTTTACTGATGGAAACTACGCATCGACGGCTCACTCTGGTGACCCTACAGTAAGTAACTAGTCGTTACATTCCCTATATATATATATATATATCTATCTATATATATATATATATATATATGTATAGGAAAAGAGTCAGGACACCGACGGTTGAGCTCCGGCCGTGTCGATAGCTCAATCTAATATATATATATATGCAAATGTAAGTTTAGTAAGAGCGAAGATCTGGCTGTGGTCAAGCTAACGATATACAATTATGTGCAACATAATGTGCAGAATGTCCAGCAAAGCACTCGATAAGGCTGTGTCACCTTAGAGTAATTAACACACGTTAGATAGCGTGACAAATTGAAAACTTCGGCAGGCGACCCTAGCCACAATGCCAAAGCAACGAACATACGATCAGGTTAGATATATATATATATATATATTAATACAGAGACAGAGAGAGAGAGAGAAAAAGAGAGAAATATAATCATATCATTAATCATTTTATGTAAGAATTTGTGTTAAGTTATGTTCCAAACAGCAGCTACATAATTTGAATGATTGTTATTTACTTAAATCATTAAGTGGCGGTGGATTGGCAGTATCGGTAGAGGGTCGGACGCCATGCTTTCTAGCAAAGTTACGTCCCTTTACGATCTGTGTTCAAGTCCCGCCGAGGTTGACTTTGTCTTTCATCCTTACGGGGTCGATAAAATAAAGTACCAGTAATGCACTGGGTAATTGCTGGCCTTGTGCCTAAAGTAGAAACAGTTATTTACTTAAACCACACACAGACTAAACATTATTTTCAAAACGATTTGAAACTGTAGTCAATGTCTTTCATTAGAGATAAAGCAACGAAAGGTTTGTTCCCAGAATGATTTATATTACAAGGCCACATATTCCTATATTTCATTTATTCTATATAAACTGACCCATTTATGATTTTCTTTTACTTTTTAATCGGAGATAATTGATACTGCCATATATATATATGTATATATATATGTATATATATATATATATATATATATACACACATTAGTAGTAGTAGTAGCAGCAGCAGTAGTAGGTGTTGTTGTTGTTGCTGTTTTAATACTAACAATTTGTCGTTGTTTGCTTTACAGTAGTAATTGTCATTGTAATAGATGTAGCAGTAGCAGTAACAGTATCATTATTATTTTTAGTAGTAGCAGTAGTAGTAGCAGCAGGAGCAGCAGCAGGAATAGTAGTAGTAGTAGTAGTAGTAGTAGTAGTAGTAGTAGTAGGAATAGTAGAAGTTGTGCTGGTGGTGGTGGTGATGGTGGCGGTGGTGGTGGTGATGATGGTGGTGGCGCTGTAGGTGGTGGTGATGGTTGTGGTGGTGGTAGTAGTTTTGTTTGCAGTAGAAATGTTTTCTTAGCTGAAATAAATAGCTTCCTGTTCATTTCTTCTTCTTCTTCTTCTTCTTCTTCTTCTTCTTCTTCTTCTTCTTCTTTATCGTCATCTTCTCCTCCTCGCCCCCTTCCATCGTCTCAGTGATCGATTGGATATTTGTTCAATGTTCGATGAGAGTGGAATGAGTGACCGGAGGATTTTAAATGTAAATACAGATTAAATTACTCTTCTACGAGATTAATGGTGGAGAGTTCTCTACTATTACTACTACTATTAATACTACTAATACTACTACTACT
>OZ024748.1:13820685-13823185 GCA_964016885.1 Eledone cirrhosa
GTGTCTATTTTCTGTAGTACAGTGAATATATTTATTATTATCACATTTCTCTGAAGTTTCTTCCTGCAATGGTTTGTATCTCTGATCAGCTTTGAAAGTTTTATTATCTCCAATTAAGTTAGTGTAATCATTGTTCTTAGCTATCTTCAGCTCTGATCGTACATTTTTGCTGTCTTTTCCTTATGAAGATAAATCTAACTCGCCGACACCAGAGATTGTGGAAGTTCTCGTTGTAACGTTATCTTTATCAGCGGTCGATCGTTGACGAAGAAGAGATTATTGCCGACATTACACGCTGTTTATATACATCGCTAATCAAGCTACACACATTGATTACTGTCATACCTTCTGTTATTTTCTCCTTTGCGATTACAACTAAATATTACTATTTTTCCTTTTTGCCTTATCTCATTTGTTTCTCGTCATCACCATCTCATAGTTTTTTGTCAACATTTTTTTCTTCAACGTGTAAAAAATAGACAGAAAATAACAAGACATACATTACATATATTCTCACCTGTGTAACTTAGTAAATCTTGATTAACCGTTTCTCAACAGAACTCCCACTTATGGGAACATGAGTTTATATATACTAACGTTTGATATCTTCTTCTGTCTAGTCCTCTAACTCCGTAGGAAAGGGCGTGTAACTCTGGAAGATTCCTTCTCCTTCTTCTCCTCCTCATCTTTCTTCATCATCATCATCATCATCATCAGCATCATTTTCATCTTCATCATACTTTTCTTCTATAACTACTACTTCTAACACCAATAATTGTTTCTAATTTTGGCACAAGGCCAGCAATTATACCAGTGTATTACTGGTACTATATTTTATCGACCCCGTAAGGATGGAAGACAGAGTTAATCTCGGTGGGATTTGAACTCAGAACATAAAGGACCATAACTCTATGCTGCAAAGCAGGGTGTCTACCGTATAATATTTATAATAATTATTATTATAATTCATCCTGAATGTGTTGGTAAAATAAAGTACCAGTAATGCTTTAGGGTCAATTTAATCGACTTTCCCCTCCCTCATAATTGTTGGCCGTGTGTCTAAATCAAGAACCATTATTATTATTGTTCTTGTTTTTAGGGTGGTGGATTGGCAATATCGGTAGAGCGTTGGACACCATGCAGCATAGAGTTACGTCCCTTTATGATCTGAGTTCAAATCCCGCCAAAGTTCACTTTGCCTTTCATCCTTACGGGGTCGATAAAATAAAGCACCAGTAATGAACTGGGGTCGATTTAATCGACTTTCCCATTCCCCCAAATTACTGGCCTTGTGCTTATACTAGAAATCATTATTTAGCCACAGGTCAAACTTCATTGAGCAGTGTTGGTTTCTAAGTAGTTTATGATTTAAAGTAGACGGGGCTGCTATTTCTACCAAGTCAAGTAATTTCAATGAAATTCTTTGGTTGCCCTCGAAACTCATTATTAAAAAAACAGTGGCATGTATACGACATAACGAGAAAACTGGTTTATTTTAAGCAGTGAAGCATAGAAGCAATTATCTATTTTCCTATATATTGTTGTGAGGCTTAAGTTTCCAGCCAGGCATATTTATTGTTCTTCCTCATAGGGAATAAATACTACATGTATTTACTATTTTATTTATTTATGTTGTTGTTATTGTTGTTCTTCATTTTCTTCGTTATATTATAGGTGTTTGATTTACTTCTCGCTCACTTGTTCCTGGGAAGGTTTTGTGGTAAATGTCCTCAATCTTTCCTTGTTTTCATATTATTCAAATTTTTATAGTTTTCTTTTCCCTTGAGTCAGAACATAACGCTCCAGCATGGCTCTAATCAAGCTGGGTAAAGTAAACTGAAAAGGTTTACAACATTGATTGGCAGACCTTACAAAACTTCATATATGTTGAAATTGGGCAAAACCAGTATTACTCGATTTTCACAATTCTAAAAAAAACCATCCTACAAGATGATTATATTTGAGTTGGTAAACAGCGGAATATATTCATATGGAATGAATGCCAATCATTACAAAACATGTTTTCTTCAAATAAATTTCTGTAGCTCTACTTTTGAACAGAAATAAAAAATAACGCTATCCATTTTTACGTAAATATCTAGACATTCATTATAAAATTAAAATGATATTTACTTGCAAAATTTTCGTTTATTTCCAGAATAAAATACTGACAGACAGGAAGTCTATATAACTGTGAAAGAGGTAAGTTATTATATAATTAAAATACATTTATTCGTTGATTGTCAAAGCACTTTCATTACACATTGTGTAACCCCCTCCGTGACTACAACTGTTGTTACTTTGTGTCTTTTTTTTGTTTTGTATTACACCATCTTTTATTGGCAAGATAAATACAAAAACTATATATATAAAGATTAAGAAGCACCAAAGAACCAATGTGCTTTTAAACTAACAAACGTTTCAGTCGATAGTTTAAAAGCATATTGACTCATTGGCATTTTTTAATCTTTATATATCAGCTTTTTATGAATCCCATTGC
>OZ024748.1:13828185-13830685 GCA_964016885.1 Eledone cirrhosa
AATTGTTCTGTTGATTCCTCCTATAATATGGATTAGTATTGTGTGGTCCTGTAACTCCTGATGGAGACGTATGGGTGAACTGTAGTGAGATACGGCTTTAAAACATAGTGGAACCCATCCCACTCTTCGCCTGAACACAGCAGAATTTTTGTTCATATAAGGATTTCTAATATAGGCACAAGGCCAGCAATTTGGGGGAGAGGGGAAAGTCGATTAAACCGACCCCAGTACGTTACTGGTACTTTATTTTTTAACCCAGTAAGGGTGAAAGGCAAAGTTGACCTCGGCGGGATTTGAACTCAGAACGTAAAGGGATCTAACTCTCTGCTGCAAAGCATGGCGTCCGACCGTTACTGCCAATTTTTGTTCATATAATGATGATTTCTAGTATAGTCACAAGGCCAGTAATTCTGGGGTGAGGGGAAAGTCGATAAATCGACACCAGTACGTTACTGGTACTTTATTTTATCAACCCATTAAGGATGAAATGCAAAGTGAACCTCAGCGGGATTTGAACTCAGACCGTAAAGCGACGTAACTCTAGGCTGCAAAGCATGGCGTCCATCCCTCTACCGATACTACCAATTATTTTTTCATATAATTGTTTATACATTTGGCACAAGGCCAGCAATTACTCCAGTTCATTACTGGTGCTTTATTTTATTGACCCCGTATGGATGAAAGGCAATGTTAACCTCGGCAGGATTTGAACTCAGACTGTAAAACGACGCAACTCTATGCTGCAAAGCATGGCGTCCGTCCCTCTACCGAGAACTGTCAATTTTAGTTCATATAATTTTTGTTCATATAATTTTTATTCATATAATTGTTTCTACTTTTGGCACAAGGCCAGCAATTATCCCAGTGTATTACTGGTACTTTATTTTATCGACCCCGTAAGGATGAAAGGCAAAGTTAACCTAGGCGGGATTTGAACTCAGTCCGTAAAGGGACGTAACTGTGCTGCAAAGCATGGGGCCCGACCCTCTACAATAGAAAGCAAGTTAGAGAAAATGCGAACGTTATATAGAGAAGAATCGACTCTACTTCTAAATTAGTACATATTTTAACGACTTCGAATGATGAAAGGCAACGGTTCCATGATTCACCTATATTACCTATAAAAACGTTGATACAAAATGCAGTTTCGCCAGCCATTAGATTTATTTAATATATTTGATATTTTTGTTAAAGAGATAATTAGAAGATTTCGCCATAAAAAAGAAAAAAAAAAAGCTCTTTTAGTAACAAAGATTCTACTAATGGATTATTTTGAAATTGGAAGTCAATTTAAGTTTTTTTCTAAATCATGTTTACAAATGGATGGTCAAGCAATTAATTGTACCTTATCACATCTAACAATACACCCACGTATATTACAAACAACTATATACTCTCACATATTACTACATACACATCTTAATATACACTGACACTCACACACAAACCACCATATGCACACACATCTTAATAGACACACAGTCACAGCCACACACCTCACCATACACACACATATCTTTATAGACACTGACAGACACGCACACACAAACAGACACAACAACACACACACCACCACACACACACACAAACAAGTTTTCATACACACAGACGCATCCACACACATACCACCACACACCTCTTCATACAATCTGAGAGACACACACACAACCACACACATACCACACACACACACACACATCATCATATACACTGACAGACACGCACATACCACCACACTCACACATTTTCATACACACTGAGAGACACACAGCCAGACACAACCACACACATACCAACATACACACACTCACACATCTTCATAGACACACAAGCAGGCGCACATTCAGAGAGACACTAACATACACCTACCTCTACCTCGCACACACACACATCTTCATAGACACACATACACGCACAAGCAGGCTCACACACTCTAATACATTGCACACACATAGCACCAACATACACATATATCTTCATAGATAAACATACACACTGCAGACACACACAGATGATCACGCACACAGACACACACAGGCGCAGGCTGATAGAAGCACGTACAAAGACATGAAGACACAAATATACATCCATATTAAATCTCCATCGAATCCGACAACGATTCTTCTGCCTAATTAATCAGTGAAACAATCTGTTAAATAAGGCTTAAAAGTGTCTGAGCATCCCACGAGGATGTGACTCTTAACGTAACGCAATTCTCAGTGAGAGGATTGATCATGAGACAGTAAAGAGGCTGAACCTTTTGAATTACTGGTACAACTCATTTGTTCCAACTGTGTGGACAGGAGCAGTGTAAAATAAAGTGTCTCCCTCGAGCACTCAACACGTCGCTGGGAATAGAACTGATGATATTAGGATCGTTAGACGAACTCCATAACAACCGAACCACACATCCATACACACAAACACACACATACACATTTTCTAACTAATCACAGACACATATACATACACACATGGAAACACATACCAAAATACTTAT
>OZ024748.1:13833185-13845685 GCA_964016885.1 Eledone cirrhosa
AAAATCACATCAAATCTGTCGACGAACCTGCTGGATACAAAGAATTATATAAAAGTATATATAATTCTATATGGTTGTTCATGTCTGGCTGGTTCGTCGTCAGATTTGATGTGAAATGTTGGCGTGTTAACCCTGGCCTGAGTATCAGGCCGACTGGGGTGGATCGCCAACCTAAATCACGAGCCGGCTTCTTGAGAGGCGTTTGTAACCAGGATTGGGCAATAAATCTCCTATGTAACGCCTCCACTCTATACTTATATATATATATATATATATATATATATATGTATATATATATATATATATATATATATATATATATATATATATATATATATATGTATGTGTATATATATATATATATATATATATGTATGTGTATGTATATATATATATATATATATATATATACATATATATATATATATACATACATATATATATATATACATATATATATACATACATATATATATATATATATATATATATACATACATATACATACATATATATATATATAGAAATATGTATATACATATACATACATACCTATATATATATATATATATATATACATATATAGATACATATCCATACATACATATACATACATACGTATATATATATATATATAAATATATATATATATACATATACATACATTATATATATATATAAATATATAAATATATATATACATATACATACATATATACGATATATATATATATATATATATATATATATATATATATATATATATATATACATACATATATACATGATGGCTGCCCCCTCGCTATCGAGTATGGTCATTGCACGAGAAAAAAAACCCATAATAATAACAATAATAATAATAATAACAACAATAATAATAACGACAACAACAATAATGATATACATATATATATATATATACACACGCGCACACACATAAACATATCTACACACACACAAACGCGATAGCAATTAACAGCGCTGCGTTCGAATGTAGCTTTTTAGCCCAGCCAATGATCTAAAATTTCCTGCACAGCTTTGGCAACGAAAACATCCACTGCGAATAGCCGGCTTTGGTTGGAGTTCATGTACTTTTGCATGTCGTTTGAGCCCTCCTGCTGCTTTATATTCTACCACATGCTTGGCAAGCGTGATGAGTAGCATCTCTAACAGCAGCCTGGTAGTCAACCACTGGTCTTACTTTATGACTGCGAAGATGACTTCCGAGTCCAACTTTGATTAAGCAGAGTCTCGCACAGCAGACGCTGCATGTCAGCGCCATAGGAGGACTTTCGCCGTCATATATATTAATTTATATTAACTTGTATTACACGGCTCAGAAATACTTCTTTCTTTGAGCTATTTCATTGTAAAGGACTGCTTGAGTTTAGAACTCATTATTCTTAGTATATATATATATATATATATATATATATATATATAAATATATATATATGGATGTATGTGTACACTGAAAAAACATTACAGACAATGAAGTAGAATGAGGATATATATTAGTTTTCACGCTTAATATTTTAATATAGTAGGACAAGAGTTGAGATTTCGGGCGTTAGTCCTTCATCAGAAAATAGAATGAGAAGTTAAAGAGGGATAGAAAAGATAGGGGAGAGCCTGCAGGGACAGAATCGAAAAATATTTCTTGGAGAAAAAGCAGATCTGTTCAATTCCCCACCTCCTGCATATATATGTTATGGAATACGAATTTGACGTCGGCTCCCATACTTATAGTCATTCAAAGATTGAAGCATTAACAAAAGAAAACTCTCCACTACGTTACTGAAGAGCACTAAATGAAACGCTGGATTATAAGAGTAGTAGTAGTAGTAGTAGTAGTAGTAGTAGTAGTAGTAGTAGTAGTAGTAGTAGTAGTAGTACATTTTGTTGTTATTGTCATAATGGTGTACAATGAAATACATGAATAGTTTCAATTATCTAAGGCTTAGATAATTGAAACTTAGATTCTAAGGGAACAGTATTTGCACATCCATGCACGGTACATACAAACACATAAACACGGACAAACGCACAAAGACACATACAAAAGCACACGCTGACACATATGCACTTAATATATGTATGCATGTGTGTATGGAATATATATCCATTTTTTCACACAACAGAATCGAACATAGGTATACGAGCATAAACACAGTCAGGCCTAAACACACACACACACACACATATATATATATATATATATATATATACAGAGAGGGAGAGAGAGAGGGAGAGAGTGACAGAGAGAGAAAGAGAGAAAGAGAGGTGGAGAGAGAGAGAGATAGATAGATAGAGAGAGAGAGAGAGAGAGAGAGAGAGAGAGAGAGAGAGAGAGAGAGAGAGAACACGACAGTAATTTATAAGACAACATTCTATAATTATTACTTTCTGTAAAAGCTGTCATTGTGTTATTTACTAAGATAAGCTATCTCGTATCTCTTGTATGTCAGCTGCAATATATTATAACATTTATGGCGAGCAATAAAATAGTTCTTATTCTAGTATCTCATGCACAATATTCTACATATGCATCAATCAGTAACAGCAACGACATCATTACTCCACCGTATATGTTTGTGTTTACATTGTAGAGTTGCAGCGTGTGTGTTTATTGTAATGTTGGGTCTTTACATACGTTTTGAGAATATATGAAAGGGAAAGTAATTTAACCCTCTCGTAACTATGTTTCCAATAGCAGACACTTTATATGTGTTTTAAATAATTTTGAAAATAATTTAAAATGTTGATGAATTTATTTAAATACGTAAATATTTCGATATGAAACTGGTGTCTGGTGCATTAAATAACCAAAAAAAAAAAAACTTACATGAACTATAATTGTTTCTACTTTTGACACAAGGCCAGCAATTCACCAGTGCGTTACTGGTACTTTATTTTATCGACCTCATAAAGTTAACCTCACGGGCACTTGAACTCAGAATGGCAACGGCCGTAACTCTATGCGTCAAAGCATTGCGTCCGACCCTCTACCGATACTGCCAAACCACCGCCCAAGTTATAATGGAAGATTTTAATACAAATAGGACCTCTTTAATATAAAGAGCTTCGTACTATATGACTAGTATGACCATGATAATTGGCCATTACCCGTGATTCGAAACATCTGTATAGGTACAGTTTAGGTATAACAAGTGATGTAAGTAATATTTTTATATTTTGATTACTTTTCAACCTTGTCATATGTATTACAAGATATATTGTTTTCTCTAATGGTCTTGCATAAGTGTGCTCTGGAACGGGTTCTTTTCGCATCCCACGTCCATTGAGCACTTTAAAGAACAATGAAATAGAGATATTTTTATTTTGAAATTTATATCCAACACCCCCACACCCCCAAACACACACACGCATATATATATATATATATATATATATATATATATGAGGGACTTATTTTATTACATGTTATCCATGTGCAACCAGCAGTATTCTTCTCCCCATTTTTTCACATATATTTACCTAAACTGCGATTCTGTTTTTTTCTCTCTCTCTCTCTTACTGCTCCCTCGCTCTCTCTGTTTCTCCTACTTTCGTTCGCCCCCTCTGTCATGTCAGTTAACTCTTCCTCACACTTCCACTCACTCACTCACTGTTTCTCCTCTTCTCACTTCACCCCGTTCGCGACGAAATCATTTTCTGTCTTCTCACATTTGAATTCGCTCCTGAAAGGTCTTTTTTCTAAGCGCTCATATATTCACCTAGCTTATGCTAACAGAATAACTATGAAGCTTGTTCCCTTCCTTCTACGGTTAGCTATCCTCTTTGTTGTTATCTTGTTTCACTCGCTTTACGCGTTTTAATTGTCCTAATAACTTAATTTATTTATTATTGCACCAACGTGAGGTATATGATTTTTAATGCAATGAAATATCTATGATCGTCGGCAAATCACTGATGAGGGACTTATTTTATTACATGTTACCCATGTGCAACCAGCAGTATTCTTCTCCCCATTTTTTCACATATATATATATATATATATATATATATATATATATATATATATATATATATATACAGAGCCGCATGTGTTGGGCTGCTCACCCTTACTCCCTTCCCCTTCTTGATGAAACTTTCCCTTTTTCTCCAACTGTCCTTCCCCTCTCTCTTATAACATTACGTTTTTTTGGGGGAAGGAATAACGTCCGATATATTGCATAGTTGTTTCCCTTTCCCACAAGTACGAAACTAATAACTTCTCGTGCAATTGATATAAATGTATGTATGCAATTTATATATAAACCCAGTTCATTTCTTAGTTGTTAAATGTTTAAGCGTAGTCAATACAGTTGCAAATGATTGCTTTCAGCTTTTAACCAATATTTAACATAGGGCAACTAGACAGGAAGTAGCAATAATTTCACAATGTGAGATATAATGCACATCCGTTCACGTAATACTTAGGGTATGAGTTGAAGAGGTTTTATATGTATTTTGAAATGGCCATATTTTCGTTGTATTCCACTTCCGCTGTGCGCACAGCTGCAATGCCTCTCATGCGTCGAATCTAAGTCAACACTAGAGTAGTAAGCGTTAAGATCGTTAATGTAATGAGCAAAATAAAAGTCATTAATTAAAATTATCTGAGCAAATATGATGATGAGAGGAATATGATTCATATTAGAGAAATCTCATCACAGACAGCATGATTGATCACATATTGATGACGCTATTTGTCATTGGAAATCAAGTAATTGGCTCGATCGATTAACAACAGATAAATCCACCCGTAACCACACGTAAGTTGGATATTTAGAGAAAAACATGAGACAGTGATTATGTGATGCAAGGCAACAACAACTACATCAACGACAAACACATCACATTGTTTAGTCCAATATTGCTGCTAATGACCGTAGGATTAAGTTATACCACCCAGCAACCTATACAAGAGGTAAGTAGACTCTGAACGAAATGATGACATCTCCGTTTCTTCTTTAGTATATAACAGACTTGAAGCATTGTGGCATTTTTTATTTGTTTCTTCTGGAGGAATATACTGTGCAAGCGGCCTTCGTAGATTCAGGGGTTACTAAGAGATTGTTGTCATTAACTTTCTGCTTGAAATGTTGCAAGTATATAGCCGCAAGTATATAGCCGCAAGTATATAGCCGCAAGTATATAGCCGTATGAAATGTATTATACAGGAAGGGAATACCTTAATGACGACATTTTAGTGTGCCATGGTCGAGCATAGTACATATTAATGTCTCTGTTTTATAAGCAGCAACATTGTGAGAATAAGCCAACCGGTTTTCATTATTCCGCAGTTAATATGTTTCCAAATGCGTGATATAAAATATATAAATATACAGATAGATAGGTACATAGGTACACAGATCCATAGACATAGAGATACGTAGAATGATAGAATGTGATATATATATATATACATATATATATATATATATATATATATATATATATATACACACATATATATACATATATACACACACACACATATATATACATATATACACACACACATACACATATACATATATATACACACACACACACACACACATATACATATATATACACACACACACATACACATATACATATATATACACACACACACACACACACACATACATATATATACACACACACACACATATACATATATATACACACACACACACATATATATATATATATATATATATATACACACACACGTATATATACACACACGCACACACACACATACAAATATATATATATATATACACACACACACATATAGTTCAAGAATTAACATATATATATATATATATTATATATATATATATATATATATATATGTGTGTGTGTGTGTGTGTGTGTGTGTGTGTGTGTGTAGTTCAAGTTCAAGAATATATCGATAGATAAATAGATAGAGTGTTATATCAAAAATATTGTGATTATAATTTTTCATATGACGATACTTTTGTAGCTTAAAGATTCTTTTCGGTAGCGCCAAAATGTCTGAGAATCTTGTCTTACATATAATAAGAAAATGTTGATTTTCAATTTACTTTTTTACCTGTATTGCTTTGTTTTTGTTTGTTACGTCATGATTTTTATATTTGTTTCCGTTGATAAATCATATTTTCAGAAATTTCCTTTTTGTTTTTTCTTGATACTATAATTATTTTTATCGCTAAGTTTTCAGCAGTTTCATGTGGGCCTCTACTGCATAATCAGACGCACACCACATTTCTCAGGTATATACAGCATTGTCTATTGAAGACGTACTTTCCCGGCGCCGAAGACACTTCGTCCTCGAGGACGCACCCTAATTTTGACAAACAAAACTTTGAAAAAGAAAATTAACGTTTGGCCTCCAGAACGCATGGTAGATTTTTTAGATTTATTTTTTGAAAAAAATAGCATCTTCGACGCCGGGAAATACGGTACTTATAAGCCATATCCCACAAGATGGTTTACATTGAGTTTCGTTACATTTTGTTCTGTGACCAAATTCTACCCAAGTATATTTTATGTTTCATTCAGCTGAAATAAATGAATTGCGACGTCACAGGTATCAATCTGTATATAATTTTTTGTCAATCTCTTGGACGACATCAATTTCGTAAAGAAGGGAGATTTGATTGCATAGACAACTGCTGATCTCTCACAAAATATTTATCGAAATAGTATTTGATTCTAATTACTGATGTATTAGTGACATAGGTGAATACTACCAGTTATATATGCAAGGATCGTTTCAGTCAAATACATGACTGAATTATCTTCAAATGCGTGAGATTATGCCGATGTCTGACATCAGTATTCTTTGTTTAAATGGCGGAATATGCAGACTTTGTTTGTTGTGGAAAGTGTCACATGCTGCAATCAACCAATAATGTTGAATAACAAGTATACATACATTGGTATTTAATGATATTTAAGCAATTTTTCAGCCAATCAAGTATTGTTTCCATACTCACTTACAGAAATGCTCCATCTTGTGCTTACACAAACATTTTCTTTCTATATAGATTTCCAGTTAAAATAACAAAAAGTTTCTTTAGATTTAGCAATAGCCATTCTACCTGACCGATTGATATATTTTCTTAACAATTACAATCTACTTCCTTCATTTGGAATTTGGTAGACGATCTCCAGACACATCAGTATCTGTTTGTTGACGTATCATTTTGTTTGAATCTGGTGATGTGTATGAAAGCGAGACAGACAGAAAGAGTAAGAAAGAAAGAAAGAAAGAAAGAAAGAAAGAAAGAAAGAAAGAAAGAAAGAAAGAAAGAAAGAAAGAAAGAAAGAAAGAAAGAAAGAAAGAAAGAAAGAAAGAAAGAAAGTAAGAAATTAAAAGATAGAGACAAAAAGATAATAAGACAGACGACCGACGAGGAGACATAATAATGGAAGACAGAGATAAAGTGATGTTTAAGTAAAGGACATAAAACAAAAGTGTCAACCTACCAGTGGTAATCGAATGCTTTATATAGTTTCTGTTTTGTTTTGCTATTTTTATATTTATTTTGTTCCTCTGCAATCGACTCTCAGAAGAAAAAGAATATATTTCTCTATATGGTAAGATGGACGACAGAAACTGTAATATCGGTAGAGAAACGAACAAAATAATATCTTGTATTTGGTAACAGTTAAGAATTGGGGTCGATTTAATCAACATTCCCAGCCCTTGAAATTGAGAGCGTTTTGCTTAAATTAGAAAACAATTTTTACATTTGACGTTAGTATATGGTAGGAACTAAAGGAATCACAAATAAATTGTCTTGTGTGTTTAGATACTTGTCTCATGGCACTGTGGTTCGATACCCGTTAGGATATTTTGCCTTCTCTTGCTTTACGTGATCGATAAAATGAGCGTTGGTAAAGTACTAGAGTAATTTTAAACATTCTTTCTCTATTCTGATAGTTCTGGTTTGATTACAATTTTTAAACCTGCTCAGTGTACACAATGTTTACATTATGATGTATTTCTCTGGTTTTGTTGTTGTTTAGCTGTTGGTCGTTCTTATCCAATGATTCTGTAACGGTTTCTGATTTAGATACAAAGCCAACAAGTTTTGGTGAAGGGAAAGTCAATTAAATCGACCCCAGTGCGTTACTGGTACTTTATTTTATCAACCCCGTAAATATGAAAGGCAAAGCTCACCTCGGCGTGATTTGAACTCAGACCGTAAGCAGCATAACTCTATGCTGAAAAGCATGGCGCCAGGCCCTCTAGCGATATTGCCAATGTTTGTTCATATAATTGTTTCTACTTTTGGCACAAAGCCAGCAATTATCGCAGTGTATTACTGGTACTTTATTTTATCGACCCCGTAAGGATGAAAGGCACAGTTAACCTCGGCGGGATTTGAACTTGTTCATATAATGATAGAAAGTAAGTTAGAGAAAATGAGATTGTTATATAGAGAAAGAATCGACTCTACTTCTAGATTAATACATATTTTAATGACTTCGAATAATGAAAGGCAAATGTTACATGATTCACCTATATTGGCGGCAATTGAACTCAGAAGGAAAAGGGATGTAACTATATGCCATAAATCAGGTTATCCGATGCTCTACCGATTCTACTGCCAATCTACAACCCTTTGATACTATAATAGAAGCCACTCCCGCCATAACAATCTATCCTTTCGTACATCTATGAATACATTATTCATTGTGAATCCTACAATTTTAATGATGCTAGGGTGAAATTTAAAGAATATTTAATTGTTTATTCTAGCAGGCCGAGTAACAATACAGGTTCGTTGAATTCTGACATAGAAAAGATTTGTGGTTATAAAACATTTTTATTATTTTTATCGATAACTTTTTAATGCAAAATATTGACACTTTTTAGAAGTGTGATAGTCAGAATTTCACACATGGAAGAATAACCACTGCCAACAAAAACAAATGCACCACCAACACCATTATCAACAACACCGCACACACAAGGATGTACGACAACAGCAACAACACTAACAACACCACCTCTAACGCCACCAACATCAACACAAACGACGACAGACACAAGTACTACTACTACTACTATCACTACTATTACAAATAATGATTTCTAGTATAGGCACAAAGCCAGTAATTTTTGGGGGAAAGGAATGTTGATTAAATCGACACCAGTACCTTACTGGTACTTTATTTTATCGGCCATGTAAGGATGAAAGGCAAAGTTAACCACGGCGCGATTTGAACTCAGACCGTAAAGGACCGTAACTCTATGCTGTAAAGCATAGTGTCCGACTCTACCGATACTGCCAATCCACCGCCCTATTACTATTACAGATAATAATACTAATTTCTTAATTGGCCACAAGGGCTGACATTTAGGGGCCATTACAAAAGACAGAGAATGTTGGGATTCAGGAACATCATCAATCCTGAGCCATCCGATTCTCCGAGGGCACACATGGAGGGAAACCCCCTCTTCTACAAATCAGCCAATCTATTATTAATGGTATCTTTATTAGCCACACAGGGTTTACATTAAGAGGACAATAAAGACGTTACAGGAAAGTACACCGTGCGCATTTCGGTGGGTGAAGGAAAATTTATAAAAAAGGCTAAAAAAAAAAGGATTGAAAAACCAAATAAAACAAATTCTTCACAAGTGGGGATATATCTGAGAGTCACTCGTGGAGAAAGCCCACAAAAAGCCACAGTGACCATGACAGCTAGGGCAGGTGCCCTGTCTCAATTGATAACAGGAGTATTAACATAATTATCCACATCATATTCATTGGTATCATTGTTATCTTCATTGACTCTTTGTGGTCCAATTGCTGCTGCTTTTGTTGTGGTTGGTGTGGTAGTTTGTAGCTTTGAGAAGAAGAAGAAGAAGAAGAAGAAGAAGAAGAAGAAGAAGAAGAAGAAGAAGAAGAAGAAGAAGAAGAAGAAGAAGAAGAAGAAGAAGAAGAAGAAGAAGAAGTTGTAGGCTAGAAAATGAAATCTCATTCAGTTGTTGCGCCATTAATTCAGTAAAGGCAGACGAGATTAATCAAATATATAAATCATCTGTTGACAGCTACGGTGAATTAGATGTCCTCTCATTCTCTTCTATTTTCTCATCAGTCTTGTAGTTCAAATATCGTAATACTTGTAGTAGTAGTAGTAGTAGTAGTAGTAGTAGTGTAGTCACTGGTGATGTATTTGCGAATGAAGGTCATTTAAGATAGAGTATGCGGTGAGATGGATGTATGTATCTTTCTGGTGTCCGGTTTACTTTCAATTGGAAGGCAACCTCCATCGTATAGGTAGATAGATAGATTGATTTATAAGTAGATAGACAGACAGACAGATAGATATATAGACAGACAGATAGATAGATTTCTTTATTAGCTTGCGCAACAAGAAAAGGGGACAATACAAAGACATGCCGAGGATTTTACATACAGTCGTGTAAAAAATATAAAAACAAACAATTTCAACAATCGAAATCCCCAATAGGGGGGAGGCGCCACAAATGGGTTGTTTAATACTCCGTCGATAGAACAACCCTCAACTCCAGGAGCGTGTTGTGCAAGTGTTCCTTTCTTCCTTTTGCTCTCTTCCTCAACCTACAGCCTTATAAACAGAGAAGGCCCAATCACTCGGGCCATTTTCGCTTCATTCACCCACCTTTCAGTAAATTTACTGGGGTGCAGTGCCTCTCTCTCCACCCTGATCCTCCTTCTAAAGTGAAACTTAAAGAAGGGAATCAATTGTTGTCCGGAGAGAAAGGCATCTGTCCTCAGTCCTATCAACCTCGTCCACCATATAACTTCTTTCACCATAGCCACCGCACAGAGGAAAACCGCCTCTCTTTCGTTTTTGAAAGAGGCTGGCGGTCTGATCCTTACTATGGACTCGGCAGTCAACTGGATTTGTCCCATACGCGACAGCAGTTGTTCTGCATAGTTCCACAGGTCGCTTACGCCCGGACAGTGTACAATTGCGTGCAGAACTGTTTCAATGTCCTGCGCACATCTTGGACACGTCCTTTTGGAAGGATCCCATCGTATAGGTAGATAGATAGATTGATTGATAAGTAGATAGACAGACAGACAGATAGATATATAGACAGACAGACAGATAGATAGATAGATAGATAGATAGATAGATAGATAGATAGATAGATAGATAGATAGATTGAAAGCTAGATAAATATATATAGAGAGAGTGTGTGCGTGTGCGAGAGACAGAGACGGGTAGGTAGAGAGAGGGTGATAGATAGAGTCAGAGAGAGATAGTCAGAGAGAGAGGGAGCGTCAGAGAGAGAGAGAGAGAGAGAGAGAGAGAGAGAGAGAGAGAGACAGGGAGAGGGAGAGAGAGAGAGAGAGAGAGATATCGGTTACAAGAAGTATGGAGCAATGAGAAACAGACACATTGAGTAAGCTAGAATATTATATGTCAATGTGTGCGAGAGATTAAATGCTATATTATATATAAGGGACATAATGCTACATTGTATATCTACGTGTTAATGACATCAATTTCTTTAATTAGATTCACGTGTGGTGTATCATACGTAAGGCATAATAAATTCTTCTTAACTTTTGAGCATTTTCGTCTCTGAGAAATAGACGAATTACAAAACTCTGTCAGCAATCGTTAGTGACACTCAAAGTAAGGGGAGATTATTTCAGGAAATTCAGACTAATTTATAGTAGAAAAAACCATGTTCTTTACTGACTCAACTATGCTTATAATTGTTACTATTACTATATTATCTACTCTAGAGATGTTACAATACTGAAGCAGTAAATCGTTATCTTGAATGCTTGAATATCTGCATAAGTTGCGAAAAGCTTTTAAATTGATTTCACTATGCCTTATATTGTTTTTGCGTCACCATTTGTAAATAAGCTGTTTCCCCAAATTTTCTTCTCTTGATCTTGTGTCATCCCTACATTGAAGTTGAAACATGCACAAAGTTCTTGTTCCAGATTCTCGATCTCCCATCGCAGCAAGAAGATCCTGTCCAGTGAGGCCAAGGTTCCTCGCTAATAGTGTCCCAATGGTTACGTTTGAACGCGATACTTCGCGTTTTCCATCTGGTGACAAGAGAAGCAGTTTCCCCGCAGGTTCATCACGACAGGAAACAGGATATTGGCGAAATCTAGGAATATGCAGGTGTGGAGAGCCGAGCCGCGTATATTTTAGCCATTAGAACCCCCCACACCATCACAAAAAAGATGTAGTACCCAACATGAAATAGTAATTTACAAAAATATATGGGCGTTAGTATGGCAGGCATTAGGGGTGTTACAATGATATTGAAAGGAATAGCTAGCGATATATTATTTGGAAGGTTTATTCTATGGAAGCAGCGGAGTTTTGGATGCAACTGTAAATCCCCTTTACGATATTTTTATAAAAGGTTTCGTTATATTTATTGCTTACGAGGAAAAGCTTGCTTACAAGATTTAGAAAAAATTCGCGGTAATATTACAGCGAACATATAATTTATAGGGAGAATTGTATCATATAATCTT
>OZ024748.1:13848185-13863185 GCA_964016885.1 Eledone cirrhosa
TAGATAGATAGATAGATAGATAGATAGATAGATACATAGAGAGGGAGAGAGAGAGAGATAAAGAGAGATACATATATATATATATATATACATATATATATACATATATATATATATATATATATATATATATATATATATATATATATATATATATATATATATATATATATATATATATATATATATATAATGTATAATAAACAATACAATATAATTACCTCATTACCAGAGGTTTCCCGAATAAGAAGAATACAAGAAACGTCCTCATTCGTTCGTCACACAAGGCAATTTCAAACTGAAATATTTGAAAAAACTCCTTTTTATAGATATATGTGTGTACAAACGTATGTAAGTTTTCTATTTTTTCTGGTCTTACTATATAATTGATAACCGCTCCCTCTTACTTTCTCTTTGATTTAATTTTTTATTCTCATAATATCTTTTCATTTTTTCATTTTCATATTTTATATTTTTTATATATATATATCGACCTTCAGCCTGACACTGCTTTGACTGATACACTCCCTTCCCTGTATATATCACTTGCACGTATGTGGTTGCGCGTGTGTATGTGTTTATACGCGTGCTTTCATACTTGTATGTGTATATATTTCAATCCTTAGTCCCTGAGTATGTATTTACGTTAACTCTATTATCTTACAATTTCTTTTTTCAACATATATTCTATACGTATTTGTGGTCACACATACACTGATATGCTTGCCCTCATGTATGTACTTACGCACACATTTTTTCACTATACACATGCATTTGTACATACACACATATGTACACTTGTAGGTGCATATACACACATTTATACACATACCCTTACTATATTTCCTTATTTTATTTTTATATATCTCTTGCATTACTTTTATTTACATATTTTTTATTTGCCCGTTAAACTTTCGCCTTTCTTGAGGAGATTTTTCAAATATTTCACTATGTTTTAAATTGCCATTGTCTGACGAACGAATGAGCACGTTTCTTGTATTCGTCTTATTCGGGAGACCTCTGGTAATTATGTAATTATATTGTATTGTTTATTATACATTAAATTTAGCTCTGTAACTTACATAGAGCACTCTTCACTCCTATGACTTTTTCAATTTTCAACGGAAACTTCAATACTTATGTTTATATATATATATATATATATATATATATATATATATATATATTCTGGTTTCTCTTATTTCGCCTTACATTAAATCTTTCCTCTCGATTGATTTGTTGGCTTAGCTCAATCTCTCTCACGCTCTCTCTCTCTGTCGTTCTCACACTCATTCTGCTCGCTATTTCAATAGCTATATCTATAAATATACAAACGTGACGTAAAGGGGCTCCATAGAACTTTATGATGGAACTGTATAGAGACTCTTATATATGTTAGTTTAAGTGAGATAATATTTGATATGAAATCCCCGGTTATTTAACACACACAATCACATCCACTCAAACACACATAGATACCTATACACACACACATATTATATACACACACACACACAAACACATATATATATGTGCGTGTGTGTGTGTGTATATATATATGTTTATATATACATGTATATTTATATGTATATATATAAAACATATATATATGTGTGTGTATATATATATACATACATATATGTATATATATATGTATATACATCTGTATTTATATGTATATATATATATATATATCTAAATACGTGTGTATGTGTCTGTATGTATATCAACACAGCCATTTAACGTACGATATATAAATATATATATATATATGTGTGTGTGTGTGTATGCATGTGTATGATAGTCTTTGGCTGCCTGTGTATGTGTATCTGCTTATCTGAGCTTGAGTGTGATATTTGGTGTAGAATATTAAAACAATCAGCTAACTATTTGGCACGGATAACCATACTTTTATCTTTGTATAGGTCGTTGTTCTATTATATAATGCTACTCCTATAGTACCGCTGTATAAACAGACCAGCAGACAGTGAGGCAGGCAGAGAGCCAGACATGTAATCAGACAGACAGGCAGACAGGCTGACAGTCATGTATGCCTGTTAATCTCTTGCCTAATGGGAGAAGCAGAATAAAGATGGAATATATAAATATTTATATATATATATATATATATATATATAAATATATATATAAATATTTATATATATATATATGAGTACAGAATTAGCCGTCGAAACGGCTTGAGCTCAGCCGTCGGGGTCTTACTTGTTCATATATATATATATATATATATATATATATATATATATATATATATATATATACATATATATATATATATACACACACATATATATATATATATATATGGGGTTGGGTACATATTTGTGTAATATGTGTGGAATGTGTATGTATGCATACACAATATCCACTTCTTTCAATTCGCTTTATATCCATTTTCCTGAGCGTAAACTAACTAATATGATGTAAATTTCTTAAATGGTTTTCGAAACCCCAATCTATATACTATGACTAAACTGTATACTATGACTAAACTGCACTATCATTGGCTAATGTAGAAACCTTCGAAAACATCGACTGTAACAGTTTGTATGTATGGTCCTGTAAATTCCGTGGCAATCGTAGGGATGCTGTATTTTCATACGGCTTGTGTCGGCCATTTTCTAAACCTGGCGAAGCTCTTCTCCTTTCTATATCTGAAGACAGCAGATTCCCTCCATTGAAAGATAGAAAGAATTAGATAATGGAAGAGGGGAAAAAGATGTAGAGGCAGAATCGATTCTAGTACTAGATTTGTATTTTTTATCGATCTCGAAAAGGTGAGAAGCAAACTTGATCTTGACGGGATTTCAACTCAGATAGCAAAGACGCTAAACGAATACAGCAATGCATTACATCTGATATTTTAATGCCTCTGCCAATTCGCCACCTCCGTAACGGTTTAACATTGGTGATGTTAAGGTTCTCTTCAACAACTTTGTATTTAATTCAAGTTTTGACAAAACCTTCAATTTATCAAAAAACTGTTTGTCATCGCTGTTTTATTGCAATAAATTGCTTCAAATATATTTCAAGTTGATACTATCTGCCAGTCACAATTCCTAGTAGATTGAGGTAGGATGTTATCTCAGAACGTACAGAGAAGGGACAAATGCCTCAAAGAATTTCGACCGATTATCTTATATACTTCTGGCAATCCACCGCCTTTAGACTGGTACTTTATTCATTGACACCCGCCTCCCCATCTTGCTACATGTATGAAAGAAAAATTTGAATTTACGAGATAGAACTCGAGCGAATTATGCCGGAACATATACTGAGTCAGTTAATCCGACTCCCAATTCGTCAAACACTTATAAAGTTTTATGATTTAAGCACAAGACCAAAAGTCCTGGGGGAAGAGGAAGTGAAATAAATCGACTACAGAATTTGAATTTTACATTTTTATCGACAACAAAATAAGGAAAGGCAAAGATGACCACGACGGGGTTTGAATTCAAAAGTTATAGGGTGAGCAAATTCCATTAAGCTTTGGTCCCACCGTCTAACAATTCTGCCAATTCAGCACCCTTGCCAAACATCAGTAATGCTCTCTAATTTAGGCATATGGCCAATGATTTAGAGGGAAGGGTAAAGTGGATGACATCGACCGCAACACAAGACTGTTACCTTATATCCCCAGATACAGAAAAGGCAAATTTTACCACGCAATTGTTTGAAAGGGGCATTTAATGCGATAACCTAAGGAATCTATCATTTAATTCTTCTCCCGGTAATAATGGATATATTGTTGTCGAACAGGGTAGAATTGATGTTGTTATTGTTGTTTCTCGCCTTGAATGTAATGAAACCTCGGCATTCTACAAACAATCAATTTCTGTCTACTATATCACTCTTTTATATATACAAATGAAACACTACAGTACCAACGCACGTATATTTATTTTATTTCTCATTCAGCTTTCGTCAGCAAAGATGGGAGAATTTACAATCATACTTCACCCGGTCATTAAACTTTAACATTTGCCATTCAGATAAATGTCATGTTATCTCCCTGACGTTGGTGTTGTATGGGGATTTTGTAAATATTTTATTATTTCCTGCTTTCGTAGACAGTGTGTTTGCATTTGTCACTACGTCATTGAGGTTTAGAGTTTAATGAGGCAAGTGTTTTCATCTTTTATTGGATCTAAGGGAACATAAACGGATATAAATATTTTTCTCAATGCTGTATACTTTAGGCAGTAAACAGTTATCGGCTTTAGATAACAGGATTCCATGTATTGCTGAGTGGTTTAGAAACCTGCTTCCTAGTCGTGAGGTCCTGGGTTCGAACGATACACACTGTGTGATGTTTTATGGTGGAGGGAGGGGGTCATCAAAATGATTTACTCTAACCCAACCCATGAATAGATGGAAATCGTAGAGAAACCGACGGATGTCTTTCACTTATATTCAAAGCTCCAGGCTTGTTACATATTGTGTCACGTTGATTTGGCTTAGGAATTACGTTAAGGGTACACCTATCCATGGAATACTCAAGCACAGTACATGTGATGTTGGTGGTGGTGATGGTGGTGGTTCTGGTAGTGATTATGTTTGTGATGTTGGTGGTGGTGATGGTGGGAGTCGTGGTGGGTATTGTCAAATATTCGTCCATAAATCTGTATAATTTCCCACTTCTCGTAGGGGGTTTCATAAGGGCGGCAACATTCTAATCATTGTCTCCTTAATGTTGAAGAAGGGAAGAATCCATACACGTGGACATGCGCGTTTTAGATATCATATTAAGGATCCGATGTCCTCTACGCTGTTAAGCAACAATTTCATGTTGGAAGAGCTAATCAAATAAAAATCAACATCGAAGTATTGCTTGTTGAACTGTTTCTTGGTCCTGGATGCTGTTATCAATTCTGAAGCTAACGGTATTTGATCTCATGCCGCCGGGAGATGTAGCTAGAGGTTGTTCCTGCTCTAATTAAATATGTAAAAGAAAGTATTTTCACATGCACTTACTCTAATACACACACATACAAATATAAACCCAAATACATATCAACATACATACGCAGTTACATTCGCACATGCATACATATCCCCGAACTTTGTCCCCACTCCACTCTCAAGCGTGAACCTAATACCACACTGTTCGTACTGCACTCTTTGTTATTGTTTTTTACTTAAATATATATATATATATATATATATTGGTAAACGGAATAGAAAATGGTGACAAATTGTTGACAGTGAAAAATAGTTTAATTAGGAATAAGTGATAGTATTGGTTAGTATTAAGTTTTGGTTTTAAGTTTTACCGGTTGCGCATTTCAAATGCTTTTCAAAAATAATTTTGAGATAGGGCGTCCGTGATGTTTGCTCTGATCGTATATAGGTGATATATATATATATATATATATATATATATATATATCACCTTGATCACCTTGACCGACCAGTCTGTCGGGCGTCAATCGGCGCCGCTGGTCACGGCCCGTCGTGCTGTTTTAGCCATAAGATAACGCCATCCCACTGTATATATATATAGTAAAGAGAAACTAACGCGGATATATAAGTATATTGTTCATATCACACGGAACAGAAACCGCCAGAATGTAGAAAATACTGGCTAAAATAGTATGCTTCACATAACTCAATCAAAAGTATAAATTGAGATATATCAACCTACCCACATGTACGAACCTATCATGTATCCAGCCAGCTTACGGGTAGAACTGTTTCGCAAAATTCAGTGATGAGATTAACGGGTGCGATGCTTTTCAACCGTAACCTCTTCACTACTGAATTTCTTAGAAGATTAAATAACACATGTGTGTTAAGAGAGAAAGTACATGGTCATCGCGTGCAGGGCGGATCGGATAGAACGTAAGATTGCTAGAAAAATAGTAGATACAACCATTCGATATATTAAAAGCTCTACAAACGCAAAGGAGCTCATTTATCAAAAATATTTATATTGAGTTAAAAACTCTCAATAGTGAGCTATAATCAAAAGAGCTCAAGAAAAAAAAATGTTCTTAACCATAAACACATACATACATTCGAAGTAATGCACTGGGTAATTGTTGGCCTTGTGCCTAAGGTAGAAACAGTTATTTAAATTCTAATGAAATACACTTATTCGTGGGGTTGGAAACCGCCTCTTTATCTATCTATATCTATGTTTCTTTCTTTCTCTCTCTTCGCTCTATATATAGGAGGAAAAAATATAACACCACTGACGATGTTGCAGATGTGCAACGAAAGATTTATGTAAATTATGTAAACTATATATATGTGTTTGTGTCTATATTGTATCTGTATTATTTTTGACCGTCGGTCAGTCAATGGCAACATTGAGGACAGATTAAGTTAGATCGCAGATATAAAAGACAGCGAGAAGCGAAAACCAACCAAACAGTGAGTGTGTTCTGTTATTAATTCTGGCAATATTACACAAATATGACCCTCCCCAAGTATAACCATATATATATATATATATATATATATTTATTAAAATAACAGATTAAAGTTTAAGCAAAGAATCGCTGCTTTCACCCCTTAACGGGATCTTCTGAAACTAACAAAGTCAATCTGTAAACGCAGAAGTGGATATTTCAAAAAACGTTGCAACCGCAGGAAGACAGGAAGACGATACTTTGCTCTACGGTTCTTATATATTTGATATTTATTGATCATTATCGAGCCCTCTTTGGATTTTAGTCTTGTATATATATAGGTATGTATGTATATATGTATATATATATATATATATATATATATATATATATATATATATATATATATGTATGTATATATGTATAAATATAAATATATATATATATATATGTATATATATAAATATATATATATAAATAAATATATATATATATATATGTATATATATAAATATATATATATAAATAAATATATATATATATATATATGTATATATATATATATAAATATATATATATATATATATATATAAACATGCATACATAAATACGTACGTATGTATATACACGCGCATACATACCGACAGGCAGACAGCCACCACTATCCAGCAGATGTAAAAAAACGAAATCTTCAAAAATATCACTATCACACATGCAAACACACACACATATACACTCACACATACAACAAGCACACACATTCAAATAGACATACCTTATGCACACATATGACCCACACAATAGTCCATCAACAACTAACAAGGCCGCCCAAGCCAACAGATGTAAAAAGCTACTTCTGTTTGTTCAACATAAAAACAAATCATGCATGACTTATTTTTCTGCTTGATTCATTAATTATATTGTTTGGTCTTCAATCTTATATCATTTTTTTAAAACATTCTTTAAAATTATTTATATTTTTTCTACAATTTTCATTGTATTTTTTTTTACATTTAATTTTTTTTTTCTAATTTTACAGGATTTTTTTTAAAATTAACATTTTTTTTCTTCTAATTTTACTGGATTTTTTTTCCATTTCGAATTTCTTCTTATTATTTTTTAAATTTTGCGGTTTGTTTCTTGTAATTTTTTGTTAGTTTTTAGTTTTTTTAATGAATTTTTCTGTTGTGTGTATTGGAAATCTGGTGTTAAGAGTGAAGTTAACATTGTTGATAATAGAACTGAAGACACGCTGTTTTCTTCAAGAGTGCTTACCTTTCCGGTTTATTATTAACTCTTGATAAATTCAGCTTCGTTTCGTTTCCTTGGTATTGTTTTTCTATTGACTTCCGATCATCTCCTCCATCTTGCATCCCCTCTCACATTATATCTCTCACTTTATCCATCTCTCTCCCACAATCTATTCTTAACTTACTCTCACTCACTCACTCTCTCTCTTTCTCTGTCTCCTACAACCTATTCTTCATTGGCTCTCTCTCTCTCACTCTCTCCGTGTTTCTCCATCTCTCCCACAACCTATTCCCGGCTTTCTCTAACCCCGCTCTCTCTCTCTCTTAACCTCTCTTTCTCTCCCTCTCCCAATCTATTCTTCCCTTACTCTCTCCCACAATCTATTCTTAACTTACTCTCACTCACTCACTCTCTCTCTTTCTCTGTCTCCTACAACCTATTCTTCATTGGCTCTCTCTCTCTCACTCTCTCCGTGTTTCTCCATCTCTCCCACAACCTATTCCCGGCTTTCTCTAACCCCGCTCTCTCTCTCTCTTAACCTCTCTTTCTCTCCCTCTCCCAATCTATTCTTCCCTTACTCTCTCCCACTTCTATTCTTCATTTAAAGTCTCTCCTTCTCACTCTTTGCCTCGATCCCACAACTGAGGATTCAATCGTCCTACAATGTAATGCATTATATATGTTGTATGAAGATACCTATCCTACAGGTTAGACTATTTAGCTGACAATCGTAAAGTCGCTTGTTCGATTATATATAGCGTGGAAGTCTCCTTAACTAAAACTCTCTATTTTACGTTGCTCCATTCGACTCCCAAGGAAATAAAAATGAGTTGCGCCAGAGATTCAAATAATGAACCTCATCATTCACTCTGACAGGCTCTGAATCTCGGTAACAAACAGACTTAAGATAAACTTGTCTGTAGAATACAGTGAGAGGAGTTAGAGCTATTGCGTGTTAAATTCGTACAATCTGCTTTTATTATGATGTGTCTGTGTATATATATATATATATATAATTGTTTCTACGTTTGGCACAAGGCCAGCAATTACCCAGTGCATTACTGGTACTTTATGTTATCGACCCCGTAAGGATGAAAGGCAAACTTAACCTCGGCGGGATTTGAACTCAGAATGGCAAGGGACGTAAATCTATGCGTCAAAGCATGGCGTCCGACCCTTTGTCTAATTGACTCTCGAAAAGGCAAGAGCTCAGCCTTCGGCAACGATTCTTTCTAACACCCCCACCGGCATATATATATATATATATACACTTATAAATCTGCGTAAGTATGTATTTACGTATAAATATGTATACATACATATACATATGTATATATATATACCCCCCCCCACTCGCACACAGATATATGTATATACTTATAGATCAATCTATGTATTCATGTATTTATAAATACGTATACATATATATATATATATATATACATATATATATATATATATATATATATATATATATATATATATATATATATATATATATATATGCAGAGGTAATATTTTCCGTGTATGTCAATATTTATTTATAAAACAAATCTGCATTTTATCTGATGAAAGCGCACCATAATTTGCCTTGGTTGCCCTTGAAATATATATAATAAAATAAATATGGTTTTATAAATATACTTTCCATGTATTAATATATTGTATATACAGTATATATACGCCATGCTTTCTAGCATAGTTACGTCCCTTTACAGTCTGAGTTCAAATCCCGGCCAGGTTAACTTTGCCTTTCATCCTTATGGGGTCGATAAAATAAAGTACCAGTAATGTACTGGGTATTTGCTGGCCTTGTGCCTAAAGTAGAAACAATTAATATATTGTATATATATATCTATATATATATATATATATATATATATATGCATACATACACACTCATACATACACACACACGTATATATATATATATATATATATATATATATATATATATATAGTAATAATAATAAATTTGAAGACTAAAGGATAAATATATATCGAATATATAAGAACTGTAGAGCAGCGATTCTTTGCTTAAACTTTAATCTGTTATTTTAATAAATAAATAATATATATATATATATATATATATATATATATATATATATATATATGTATATATATATATATATATATATGTATGTCTATATATATACGTACATACATGTGTCGATACATTTTGTTATGCTTTAATGCATTGATCCAAGCAGAAAAACAACGGTAGTATTACATGTGTTAATGTTATAACGAACATCAATAAAACAGTAAAGCATTAGATATTAGACGTTTAATCAATACGCTAGATAACAACACTGTATGACGAGGATTGTTGCTGTGTTAAGTAAATCAGTGAAGAAGTGAGGCAGTGTGGTAATGAGGGAGTGAGAGAAGTGGGAGGAGTGAGGTAGTGAGAGGAGTTAGAGCTAGTGTGCTGCTTCGACGGGTACAAGGGACGTAACTCTAACCTGCCAACGATAGCGCCAGTCGTTTTTGCGCGTTATCTGTATATCTTGTGTATATTACCGTTTGTCCGTGCGTGTGTGTGTGTATATATATATTAGACACACACATATATTTATATATATATATATATATATATATATATATATATTTATATATGTGTTAATATATATATATATATATATATATATATATATATATATATATATATATATATATATATATATATATATATATACATATATATATACATATATATATATATTTAAATACATGCATATATATATTTACATATATATATATATATATATATTGGATTTTAGTCTCAAATTTATTATTATTACTATATATATATATATATATAAATATATATATATATATAAATTCTTGAGAAAATCAAGTCGTTTTCTATTTATGATGTTTTGTGTACGAAATAAACTAATATTTATTAAACGGATATAAATTAATATTTCAAAGAAAACAGATCAATTAATTGTAAAATGTAATAATTCAATTTTTATTTAAGTCTCATAACAAAGGTTAAATCATGGCCGTCTTACAAACTGGTGCCTCTTTGTCTCAGCAATAATTTTAATAATCCTACGCATTTCCATAAAACTTGATGCAGTTTTTAGCCCTAGGTCAGCTGTATATATATGGTCACAACAGTGCCAAACGTGATTGTTCTGTCTTTATTGCTGACATAGAGTAGTTACAGTTATATTAATAACTTTGATAGGTTTCGGCCAGTATTGGTTTCAGGCATGTCTAACTTAGTAGCACCACTTGGCAAATAACACCACCTGGAGTCACTAATATTTCTTTATATAACATATTGTTATTCTTTTAAGAGTTTTTATTTTATTTTGGTTGAGATTTGGCTGCTGCTAATAGCCACTACTCCCGCATCAGGATGTATACTAATGGCTTATCAAAATTTATAAAAAAATTCTAAAGTCTGTCTTAAGCCAAAAGGCTCGTTTGGCCGATACTTATCCCGGTTTCATGGCGTGAAGCGACTGATAGTACAAGATTCCCCACTGGACAGGATGCCAGTCCATCGCACAGTTAACCCCCCAGCTATTGCTGATACTCATTTTCAGCTGAGTATACTGGAGCAACGGGAAATGAAGTGTTTTGCTCTAGAACACAACACGCATCCCAGGAATCGAACTCACGTCATTATGACCGTAAGTCCAACACTCTTACCACTAGGCCACGTCCCGCCACACATCAACATTTATATTTTATTGGTATCCATCGTAATATGGTGGTATATCCATCGTACTGCCTTCTTGGTAATCATAGTCGGTGAGAATATCTATAACAAAAGCTATAGATGATTGCTACACGCAAACACTAAGACGGATAAAATATATCAAAAACTCTTAACCGTGATACGAACAATTCTAAGGGAAATTCCCGCCCATTAGCCACATAATCCGTACCAGGCGTCTTCAACTTGCAGGTCATGTCATGAGAACCAGCTCACCTGCTACAAAACCTTTAATATGGGAGCCCACTCAAGAGAAACAGAAACGTGCAAAACCTCTCAAGGTAATAAACAGTATCGTTGGGGAAGATACAGAATTGCCTGGTGTGAAGAAGTGAGCTAGTTAATGCACGAGCGTCCTAAATGAAAAGGTTTTATCATATCACCACAAAGATGTGGATGAATTTAGGAGTAGTAGTTAGTTAAATTTTGAAAGAAAGATGATATCTGCAAATGAAGAAATCAATTAAGGAAACCTCTACTGGTTTTTATCTATTTATTACCTAAAATGTCCGTTTGTATAGCTACACTTTCGCTTCATTCGAGAGTGTTATCCTATTCTGCTTCTCATTTAAAGTATATTGCTTTATTTGTTCGACATCATACCCAGATCATCTTTAAAATTATTATATTATAGCCACTTAGCGAGCCTCAATGTTGTTGATCAAACCTACCATAAATAGAAGACATAGCTTCTCCCAATATCAAACCAGTGTCTTAATAATTGAGGTACATATCACAGAAAATGAAGGTAGATACACAGAAGGGTTGAAATAACATTTAGCACAGGGGATCAATCAGATCTCCCATATAGCTTAATTACGGCGCACTGGGGGCTTACTTGGGTCTCAATCAGGAATCACCTTCGCTAAACAATAACAACGACAACGAAAAAAAACACGCATAAATATTGATAATAACCAATTATGTATATTTATCCGACATCTAAAACGGACCTAAAACACTTAAATATATAGAACTATAGCTAGTATTTTGCCACATATTGCGTGTACATGTGGTTTGAATTTAATGGTTAAAACGAAAAGTTAATAGATAAACTGAACAAAAACATAAATATGGAAAATAAAACTATATTCATACGTTTTAAATTAGAGTGGAAACTAGTTTTATCTGGAGGTCATATAAATATTCATTATATAACACTTGTCAATATTGATTCAGTGAGTGCCACTGGCCACGTAACGACACTTTCACACTTTATACGCGGTGAAGATGTTTTATCTTTTCTTTAGATTGTGCCAGATAATAATGTAACAGACACAGAACTAAATACTTGGTGGTTCAAATCCTATCAGCGGAACAGCATTTATTTCAAGAAGAAAATATCAAATTTTAGAATTACATATAGCAGAAGTTCAAGCAGGACTACAGCAGGATAAGGTCTTTCATACATAGATCCTCTGTCATTGAAATTTCCAAGACGAAAATTATTTGGACGTCAGTCCTCCATATATATACATATTTTCAGTGTATATATATATATGTGTGTGTATCAGGATTAAATCAGTATCAAAAGAGTTAAACCATTATTCAACAGGCTACTCAATACTTAGGATAGTAGACGGTGACTTTACTGTATGTATGTATATATACGTATATATGATGCGCAAAGAGTGAAAAGGACGTTTGAAAAATATATGCTTTGATTATGTACCAAAGATCCTGCAGTATCGTTAGAATGTCGGATAGAATACTCCAAATACTTCATGGAATTCCTTCCTTATCTTTAGAGAGGTCAAAATCCTCTTTTACCTATTAAAGATCCATAAAGTACCACCTAACTACTTATCCCGATACTACCTATATATCTCTTTCTCGCCTCCTCCTCGCTCTCTCTTTCTCTCCCTCTCGGTTTCTGGAAGAATTCGGCTGTGGTGAGACATGTAGTAGGATGGGGCCCGATAGGTCTATATGCACACGTCAGGTTCTATATCACTACAGCACGCATACGCCTCAATCTGAAGATAATGACTCACCCATGGCATGATGTACCAAATGCCGTTCCAAGTGACACGATACGAGCCGCTCTGTGTTTTGTCTTATTGTCTGTTATAAAAATGTGTGAAACATCTCCGTTGTTTAAATTAGAATTTAAACACCAAACCATCAGGAAGAATAAATAAATTTAAAAAAAATCAAAATATTTTCACCACGCATGAGTGTGAATGTGTGGTTACATGGCCAGTGGCATTCAGTAAATGAAAATTGACAAGTGTTATATCATGAATATTTATATGACCTCAAGATAAAACTACTTCCATTCTAATTTAAAACGTATGAATATATTTTTATTTTCGTATTTTATGTTATATTTTGTTGTTGTTATTTTCTTTACTATTTTCTGGTTTCTGTCTTCAAAGTAGAACCACACTCACAACTACATAAATTAAACTATAAAGTGTCCTTCCTGGCTATAGTTCTATCTAGTTTAATGTATGAGGTTCGTTTTAGATAAATGACTGAAGAAAAATTGTCAATTGATAAAGCAGAAATAGTAGTAGGTGAACTTATTGTTGTACTAGTTGATGTGTAGCCAAGGTAAGCACTGATTGAGCAAACCTATGACAAAAGAATCTCCACGTTTGTCCATTTTGCCGGCCTATATTCAGTATATCACGGACTACACATCAAAATATGTCAGCAGGCTACTGTTTGCGCTGAGAATAATCCGTCTTATGTCCTTACGTATTCATAGAGTAGTATTAAATTTAAGAGAAATTTGGCTGTAAATAGCTGACTAAGGGGTGACTTGGTGTTACAGGAAACGAAATACACACACACACACATATATATGTATATACTATAAAGTATGTCCATAGAATCATTTGATAATATATATACACCATTTCCTCTCCCAATTAGCATAATCAACCACACACAAAACCAATTAAACCAGGCTATAAGATTAAAAGGCATCCATGAAGAAATAGTGGATAAATAAACGACAGCCATCTATTCGCGGTCAACCGCCATAGAATATATACCCAACATTTCAATAGCACGTGGAAATCGATTAAATATACCGTCAACCATACACAATTAGGTATAAAATTAAAGTTAGAAGAAAAAATGCATATACACATACCAGGATTACGTTTCTACTCTTAGGGCCCCGTTCGCTTTCGGAAATATCCTATCAAGGATAAATTCTCGAGCTGCAAAATCGTCAGGAAACAAACTGACTTGGACAAAGAATTTTCCTATATATATATATGTATATATGTGTATGGTAGACAGAAATACCAGCACAAACGGTACACTATATGGAAGGAATATATTAGTTTAACTATCGTGTATATGTAACCGTACTATCGTACTTTTACGAAGTGCTGAGGGGATAAATTTCTTATAATGAGTGGTGCCATTATATATATATTTTTAGTATATGTTGGTTGTATACCAACACATCAGTATGCAGATTGGAACACTCGAAGAAGTGCGCAAGTTGGTTTGGTTACTTCGGAGTAATGTAAAATAAACTAAAATAAATAAGTAAAATGTTTAAAATTTGGCTTCGTTAATTACTGCTATATATATTTCGGTGACAGCCATCTTTAGCTGTCACCGAAATAAATATAGCAGTAATAAACGAAGTCAAATTTTAAACATTTGACTTAT
>OZ024748.1:13875685-13878185 GCA_964016885.1 Eledone cirrhosa
ATATATATATATATATATACACATATATATAAGAGAGTGAGTGAGTGAATGAGTGTGAGTGTGAGTGTGTGTGTGTGTGTGTGTGTGTAAAGAGTTTGGGAAGTACATTCAGCAGATACAGATTGAAATACGGATGGAATATTTACAAAAAACAGCATTGTTTGGAACTTCTGGAAATTTCCCTAGGGTACTCGAGAAAATAAGAGGTGTTACATCACTTCACTAGTGGTAAACATCTAACACTGTAGTACATCACCAGCGTTAGAAACTGAGCAAAGAATCCAAAATAATAATGATTTCTAGTATAGGCACAAGGCCAGAAATTTCGGGGTAGGGGAAACTTGATTAAATCGACCCCAGTGCGTGACTGGTACTTTATGTTATCGACGCCGTAAGGATGAAAGGCAAAATTAACCTTGGAGGGATTTGAACTCAGATCATAAAGGGCTAATTTGAAATCTCTGCTGCAAAGCAACATGTTTGACACTCTACCGATGCTGCCAATAATAATAATAACAATAATAATAACAATAATAATAACAATAATAATAACAATAATGATAACAATAATAATACGACAATCTAATAAATTGAATCTATTATCACAGCTAGTTAGTTAATTAATTGCGTAATTATGAATCTAGCGGTAAATCAATTAGCGTTTATTTCTAAACGAGGGGAAGACAGATGTATTTCAAATTAACAATCATCACAATCACAATGGTTATTTTTTATTATTATTATTATTATTATTATTATTATTATCCTCAACAATATCCTCATCCTCTTCATTGTCGTTACTGTTTTCTATAGTTGCATGCAACTTACTATATCACCAAGTGCAGCCATCTATTCCTGTTCTGAGTGTATGTGTTTGTATTATTTGTCTGTGTATGTGTGTGTGTGTGTGTGTGTGTGTGTACATATTTGTCGTTTCTTGGGGTTGTCGGGTTGATTGTGTACATCCTGATTCCTTTGTTACATGAGTTTCGCTTGATACACACACACACACTCTCTCACACACACACACTCACACACACGCACACACACACATACACACCCACACCCACCCACACACACACACATATATATATATACACACATATATATATTGCATGTATGTAGGAACGTTCCTACATACATGCAACCCGATGAAAGACGTAACGCCAATGTGCCTTGTATTTTATATAATAGAGTATAACGATATCTCTGTTTACAAATTGATGGCTCTTTCTTTTGTGATTACAACCGCATATATATATATGTGTGTGTGTGTGTGTGTGTGTGTGTGTGTGTGTGTGTGTGTGTGTGTGTGTGTGTGTGTGTGTGTGTGTGTGTGTGTGTGTGTGTGTGCGTGCGCGTGTGTGTGCGTGTGTGTGTGTGTGTGTGTATGATGCTGTTGGAGGATCATGCTGCCAATAAAAACACACGCAACTGTTAGTTTTCACTTCAGGTTATTATAAATTTCCGTTTAGTTGGTTGGTTCGATAACCGGATAGTTATTTATTTATTATCAATGCTCTTTTGTCAAGCATCGCCAGTCTGGAACTGCCAGTTGAAACGGCAAGAGCTCAGCCGTCGGTGTCACGATTCTTTCATATAACCTTAATCTACTATGCTAAGAATCGAATAATCTGGTCAACTCTGTCAATGCCATTGAACGGAGCGGTGTCACGTCCGGCATTTCAATGACAGCAACCTACGTTTCACGGTCAGTGGAGGCCCGCCAGTAGTTCAGTGTGTTTGTCACGTCCGGCATTTCAATGACAGCAACCTATGTTACACGGTCAGTAGAGGCCCGCCAGTAGTTCAGTGTGTTTGTCACGTCCGGCATTTCAATGACAGCAACCTATGTTACACGGTCAGTAGAGGCCCGCCAGTAGTTCAGTGTGTTTGTCACGTCCGGCATTTCAATGACAGCAACCTACGTTACACGGTCAGTAGAGGCCCGGCAGTAGTTCAGTGTGTTTGTCACGTCCGGCATTTCAATGACAGCAACCTACGTTACACGGTCAGTGGAGGCCCGGCAGTATTTCAGTGTGTTTGTCACGTCCGGCATTTCAATGACAGCAACCTATGTTACACGGTCAGTAGAGGCCCGCCAGTAGTTCAGTGTGTTTGTCACGTCCGGCATTTCAATGACAGCAACCTACGTTACACGGTCAGTAGAGGCCCGCCAGTAGTTCAGTGTGTTTGTCACGTCCGGCATTTCAATGACAGCAACCTATGTTACACGGTCAGTAGAGGCCCGCCAGTAGTTCAGTGTGTTTGTCACGTCCGGCATTTCAATGACAGCAACCTATGTTACACGGTCAGTAGAGGCCCGCCAGTAGTTCAGTGTGTTTGTCACGTCCGGCATTTCAATGACAGCAACCTACGTTACACGGTCAGTAGAGGCCCGCCAGTAGTTCAGTGTGTTTGTCACGTCCGGCATTTCAATGACAGCAACCTACGTTACACGGTCAGTAGAGGCCCGGCAGTAGTTCAGTGTGTTTCCCAC
>OZ024748.1:13883185-13900685 GCA_964016885.1 Eledone cirrhosa
AATATCCTCGCAAATATCTTTAAACACCACCAACATCACAAACACCATCAGCATCACCAATATCATCATCAACATAGGCCTTATCTTACTCATCTCTGCCGTTTTCTTTTTCATCGTGTATTCTCTCTCCCTTCTATGCTCCCTCTTTTACACCTAATGTTTCTCTGGCGTTTTATTGATCTCTCTCTCCCTCTCTCTCTCTATCTCTCTCCCCCCTCTTTCAGTTGGTCTGTCCGACAATCTATCTGTATGCCTGTCTCTCCTTTTTTCCCCTTCTGTCTCTCTTTTACACCCAATTTTCTCGCACCTTTTCTTTCTAATATGATGTACTCTCTCTCTCTCTCTCTCTCTCTTCCACCTTCTCTTATCTCTTCCTGGTCTCTCTGCCTCTTGACTCCCCCTCTTAGTCTGTCTGCCTATATTTCTACACCCTTCTCTCTCTCTTTAACTCCCTTTATCTTTCTCTATCTATTTATCTCTTACACACTCTCACTTCAAATATGACTCCCCAGAGCTTACGATCTTAATGACCTCAACATTGTCTTCATATTTTCTGCATTATCTCAATTTGTTAATCACTTTTCTTTTAAATTCAGTTATCTCAATGTTTTCACCCAAAGGATAGAGGAGAGACTTTCTTAAAACTTCTTTGTCGGGTCTCGATTTCCCCCGTGGCGAATGTTTTAAACAAAATTCATTTGAAAATTTTCTTTTGATGTCTTTACAAAAACAAACTCCGAAAAATTATTCAATGATCATAATAAATGAAGTATTAATATGGCAGCGGCGTGTAATGTAACTTGACTAGCATGAAAGAAAACTTAGTTTCAATAATACAGATACATACAGGCGTGTGTGTATATATATATATATATAATATAACCCACATACACGCTCACACACATACAAAACCACACACACACATACAAAACCACACACACATACACACACACACACACACACACACACACACACACATATATATATATATATATATATATATATATATATATATATATATATATATATAATTAATATAACCCACATACACTCTCACACATAACCATTCCCCCCCCCTCTCTCTCTCTCTCTCTCTCTCTCTCTCTCTCTATATATATATATATATATATATATATATATATATATATATATATAATGTTAAACAATGGAAGAATGAGATATGGTGAAGTATTTATTTAATCCATTGTTTACGTTCGTTCCAGTACAAACTTATTTAAAGTATATATGCAACTTCATAGCATTATCCACGATAATATATTGTTTCTAAAGGAATGTGAGAGCGAATAAGAACATGTTATTTAAACGTGTTAGTACTAGCGCTTATGTATACCGGAGTTATATTTTTTCAAAAACAAATTTCACTTTGGATAAAGATGCTAACATCAACATTATGTCCATGAATTGTCCATGAATAATACCTTCATTGAATATAAAACTAACGATTAAATATCACGTATATATGTATTATGGACACTTATGGCCGATTATTGAAACAAATATTGAAGTAGAAGTTAAGTGGAAATATCCAAGAGTAAGAGCACTCAGTTCGTAGGACGAGTTTAGTATAAACTAGCAGAATGGCCCGACATTGCTCGGGATTTGCTCTAGGGTTCTTATATATTTGATATATATTTATCCTTATCGAGCTTCGTGAAATAAATACGTTTGTTTATATTTTGTTATTGCGTATGCAAAAGTATCTGTACACGAATATATAATTATATATATATATATATATATTAGCTCTAGACCTAGTTATTGACCAGTTAATTTTATTGATCATTTTTTGTCAATTCTATTGACTGATGAATAGCTCCTGTTTATTTTAACATGTCTATTGAGCACTCTGATTCGATATGTGATATTTTGTACCCCTACTTGATTTCCACATTACCGAAAATTTGTTCGCTAATATAGAGGTTATCTCCCTTGCTGGGCATCATGTGCGTGTCTGGCTAAAGGTCACTTCTTTATTATCGGACGGAACCCGTTGATAAAGCTCTTCCGGTCCAGTCCTTCTCTAGAGGTCTTATATATTTTTATGTGGGCTGATAGTGAACGGATTAAGGAATTGCAGAAACCCAAGAAGCTAGATTTAACACCCTTCTAGCGGGTCCGGGTAAGTTTTTTACATTCATTTAAATTATTGATTTATTGATATTTTATTTGAGTGACCCGAATCTTCCTGGTGGTTCTTTTTCGGCTGCACGGGTGATTTTAGGCATAATCTCTATGTGTTAGTAATTTAACGATTGTTATAGCTCTGATTTATCCAAATTATTGAGCCCTCTGCCACTCATATCCGATATTGTTTATCGTTAATTCGTGAGCTGATTTTCCGATACTCGATTATTCTATTATATATATATATATATATATATATTATATATATATATATATTAAAATAACAGATTATGGTCTAAGCAAAGAATCGCTGCTTTCACCCTTAACGGGATCTTCTGAAACTAAAAAAATCAATCTATGAACGCAGAAGTAAATATTTCGAAAAATGTTACACACTATATATACATATACATACACACACATATAGCGACGTCATAATGTCGTAATGCAGACAGCCAGACATACAGACAAATATTATAAGGGCGCAACGTTATATCTATGTATCTATCTAAAAAGAAAGACTAAGAATTATAGAGAGAGATCGCTAAATCGCCTAATGCGGTCCCTAGAGCATTGAAAATTTGTATCATACAGGTTCCAAGAATTCACAAATTATTATATTCGCAAAAAAAGGAGTGAGATGACATTTGAAAAGATATGTATTTGATTAAATTATATATATATATATATATATATATATTCAAAATAGTAATGGCTTCTACAGAACAAAAACTGGGGTCAGTTGGGACAAATCATCAGGAAACCGACTGTCCAAGTAATGTGGTGGTATTTATACCTTTTCAGGTGGTAGGAGAGGGTGGTATTGGGATGGGTGGAGGTCAATATTTGATGGATTTAAAAAAACTATATTTAGAGTAACAAAGGCAGAAAGAAATTCACACTGTCTGGAGGCACTCCCGATTTTTAAGGTACATTTAATCCAACAAAAAAATATATATATACATGCGCGTCTGTGTGTTGCATTTGTGTGTGTGCGTGCGTGTGTATTTGTTTGTGTATGTAATTTACATGCGTCTGTGTACATATACTTATGAACAGGATTGTAGTTGAAACAAATACTTTATTCCTATGCAGGAGAGGATAAGAAGGTTTTAGCGATGTTTAATGATGTTCTTGCCGAGAACATTTTCATTTCATGTTTTCTTTTTTCTGTCAGGAATAAGTTTCATTTTGATCCAGTTCTAAAGAAAATCTCTGTATTCCTAATAGTAGTAATAATAATGCCAGAGAGCTTTACATTTTTGTTATTCTTATTTACACCAAACAATTCCTGGTTAACCGATTTTACTTCAGGATTTGTGTTTGAAAGACGTGACGATTTTCTCTGGTGTGTAACAAAACATGCTTCTATTTACGGACCAATTTGGTTTTGTTTTAAATTCTCGTTCCTTACTCTGAAATATTATCAAACACATCTGACTGTGAAGCAATATTGACGTAAAACATATATATATAAGTATATAAAAAAATAGTCAAAAAGGAAAAGAAAACTATGAAAAAGGCTAAAGGGATCTTCTCTCAGAATAACATCAAAACATTTATTTACAAAATAGGGATTTCTGCATTTAATTGTACCGGTTTCAGCTTATATGCTTTTTCAATGACGGAAGTGTATAATGCAATTTAATTCTACATTAATAAGAATAATAAGAATATGGAGAAAAAAATTTGTTTTTACATAGATATTTAGGGAGAAAAGTTCACATTTATATATATACATATAATCAGTAACAACAGTGACATATAGAGCCACTTAAGTTTCGTTGTGATATTTACCCCCAAAATCATTCGGCCTGATAAAATAAGAATGGCTGAATGTGTTGTAAACAACCTAACGAAACTTAAATATCTCGATATATCACTATCGTAATTGATTGCACTGAACTCGTCCTATAGAATAAGTGATGTAATATCTTGGATATTTAGGCCACGTTTGTACTACAATATATATATATATATATATATTATTATCATTATTATTATTATTATTATTATTCGAATCCAGCCGAGGTTAACTTTGCCTATCATCCTTACGGAGTCGATAAAATAAAGTACCAGTAATGCACTGGGTAATTGCTGGCCTTGTGCCAAAAAGTAGAAACAATTATTATTATTATTATATTTATTTTCATAATATACTCTTTTCACGATTGAGCACACAGTTTTCCTTTTTCCTTTTCACATCTACAGATATTGCTACATAAGTGTATATATATATTCTTGCGACATAAGTGTATATATATATTCTCGCTGATTTTATATTTGTATTAATCTCCCGAGTCTTACAATTAACCTGTTAATAATTCTATTGACAGATTAATTGCATAATTTTATTTTAAAACTACCCGGTTGAGTGCTTATTCGATTTGTGCTATTTATGCAAATTTTTGCATGATTTACACATACTGAATTCATTTCCCAAAATCTGGGGTTTTTCCCCTTGTGAGTTACGCATGTGCCTTTACAAAGCTCTGCGTCATTCATAAAGTTTACGCAGAACAAAGTACCTGTTGATAACGTGATATTCCTTGTTCGATCATTATGCCAAAAGCTTACAGTTTTAAGCAGACAGTATTATTGATTTAGGTGTCATAGAAACCCTGCATTTGGATTTTACCATCAATTCCAATGGGTCCTGGACGGTTATATATGTGTATATGTATATATATATATATGATTTTATCATTTATTTTTTTTTTACCTGTTTAGCTTGACTTCTTTTTTGGCTTCGGTGGTCTTGACCACTTTTTCAGTTTGTGTGGCGTTTTAACATATATGTTTAGCTCTGGTTTTTTAACTATAGTGCGCTTGCTAGCATAACTCTGATTTTGCGTTTCGTTTCGCTTTTTCTACCCGCCGAAATGCGATTGTCGCTGAATTTATATGTATATATATGTATATATATATATATATATATATATATATATATATATATATATATATATATATATATATATATATATATATATATATTAAGAGAGTAAAACAAAGAATCCTTCAATACATCAAAAGTCTTTATTAGCCGACAATGTTTCGTCCTATTAAGGACTCATCAGGGCAATTCAAACAACAAGAAGTAATAACGGCAGATGCAAGCCAGAAGCTCCGAAGAATATGGAGTGTACATATACTAAAGTATTGCAGAAATATATAATAAATATATATTCGGCTAATAAAGACTTTTGATGTATTGAAGGCTTCTTTGTTTTACTCTCTTAATTTTTCGGCTCTGTTTAACTACATTGAGCTATATCCTTTTACTGTTATTTCTATAATACGAAGAGGGTGTTTAACTCCAACACGCTCCAGTATTTTAACCTTTATATATATATATATATATATATATATATATATATATATATATATATATATATATATATATATATATATATATATCAAGATGGATACAGTATGAAAATGGTTGGGCCATTACTCACCCGAGCACTCGATACTCGGTGTAGTAAAGTAAGGTCATATGAAAGAGTCACATATATATATATATATGTGTGTGTGTGGGTGTGTGTGTGTGTGGTAGATAATAGATTAAGCATGCAATGAATTGAGTCTACCAATCTACACAAGACGAGGCTCTACATACAGACTCTGTGTGTAGAATTAATCTCAGAAATGTATTTCTTGAACAACGAGGACACAACTAATGACACGAGAGCCACCTGCTCCCAAAATTCGATACAGATCACACGAGAGCACACCTGGAACCTCGGAGTTACGAAGCAAATCATCTTAACCACAGAGAAATAGGAAATATTCAAATTATTCTTTGGGTTTTTTTATTTTATTTTATGTTTTATTTTCTTTTTTTTATTGTGTTGATTTTTGTGTTATGTTTTTTTCCAAAGATTTGCAAAAGATTTTCATCAGCCGTCTTTAATAAATTAGAACACGTTTTCACCTAGAAGAAGTGCTGAGAATACATTTGTGTTAATCAGATGAAAGACAGGTTGTTAGAAGAGAGAGAGAGAACGAGAAAAAAAATGGAATAGAATGCAATACTGTGATCAATATCAAGTGATTGCATAGAAGAAAAATATATATATTTTTTATTCCTATTGCTATTGGACCGCACATTACACAGACTAACACACATACACACGTGTGTGTCTGGCCATGAAATATACTGGTGATAGAAATTATGTTACGCTTCAATGACTGGCTGCTGATAACAACAACAATAATAATATTAATAATGATAATACTACTAATAATTATAATGATAATACTACTCCTACTACTACTACTACTACTAATGATGATGATGATGATAATAATAATAATAATAATAATAATAATAATAATAATAATAATAATAATAATAAAAATAATGGTGCTTTCTAGATTGAGCAATAGGGTGATAACAATTTGGGTTAAATTTTTCGATTATGGAATAATCTGGAAAACATATGCTACAGCAACAAGCATTATCTAAAGGTATAATATATGATCTTGCAGTAGTGCATGTATAGATATGGAATCTAGTATGAAGCTTTGAATGTATTATTGCCTGCTCTGCTACTACTACTACTACTACTACTACTACTGCTGGTGACACCCAATCACCACCAGCTCTACTACTACCACTACTAGAACCAATACTACAACTACTACCACCATGACCATCACCACTAATACCAGCATCACCACCACCACCCTACCACTACTACTAATACTACCACCACCAATACCATCCCCCACCTCCACCACTACTACCTATACTACTACTACTACTACTACGACCATGACCACTACTACCAGCATCAAAACCACTACCACCCCCACCACCATCACTACTAATACTACCACCTCCAAGACCATCACCACCTCCACCATTACTACCTATACCAATACTACTACAACTACTACTACATATACCCCCACCACCACCACTACCACCATGACCACCGCCGCCACTAACACTAGTATCACCACCACCACCCCTACCACCACCGCCACTACTAATACTACCCCGAACCCCACCACTACTACCCCACCTATGATGCTCTGCCATATTATGTAACGTTATAGACGTGATCTAAAATAAAATTATATATTTTTCCATTACCGAGTAAACAGGTAATTTTGCTATTTTATTTCCATACAAAGGTATTATTGTAGTAGTAGTAGTAGTAGTAGTAGTAGTAGTAGTAGTAGTAGTAGTAGTAGTAGTAGTAGTGTATACTCACATACATACACACATACAATCATGCATATATACACACATACATCATACGTACAACATGCTCACATACATACATACATACATACATACATACATACATACATACATACACACATACTTTCCTGTAGTCCAGCCAGACTGTAAACATATTCCTCCTTGGACCAACAACAGCTATATTGGCTCTCACTTTGAAGGATATGCTTTTGCAATCCAAGAACAGGGAATCAATACACAATATCTGATTCACAAAAGAGATAGGGATGCAGGCAAAACACCAAAATGTAACAACAAATGCAGACTCTGATGCTGCCAGCCATGTGGCAAATATGTCATCACGATACTACCTATGAGTCATGATATAGTCACTAAAACACTATAAATGCAACCTGTAGAAAATATTGCCCCGATAATAGACACATTAAATTTACAGTAATGTGGAAAACATACATATATAATACGAAAGATACTGGTGGAATGTTCCAGTCAAACCCCAGTAAAATACAATCTAAGAGAGACCAGATATAATGATATGGGACAGAGAAAAGAAGTCATACACAGTAGAGGAAGCTAGCTGTCCAACAGATGCCAATATAATGTTTTCTTATATAGGCACAAAGTCAGCAATTTTGGGGGAGGGGAAAGTCGATTAAATCGACTCCAGTGCGTGACTGGTACTTTATTTTATCGACCCCGTAAGGTAAAAGGCAAAGTTAACCTCAGTAGGATTTGAACTCAAATAATAAAGGGCCGTAACTCTGTGCTGCAAAGCATTGCGTTCGACCCTCTATACTGCCAATCCACCACCCTAAAAGATGCCAATATAATATTACAGATTAGAGAAAATGAGAATATGCTTGCAGAGCTAATGAGGAATCTGCAGATACTCAATCCTAACTATCCTTCAGATTTATACAGGTAATTATTGGGGCACAGTGATATGTTAGTAACTGCCTCAGTACAAATCTTGAGAAGCTCGGCTTCCAGAACCAGAAAGAACACAAGTTAGGAAATTACATGTACAACCCTTTAATGGAACAGTAACAATATGTAAAATATTCCAAAATTTCTGCATCTAATAACTGCATGTGAATATGAACAGATGCAAATCATATACACATGCACACATATTACTCAAAATATCCGCATGCACACATACAATAACATCCATACCTGCACACACACACACACACCCATGCAGTCATGTATACATATCCATCTAGTTGATGTCTAAATTCAAAGGAAAGAGTTTTCAGTCTATGCTAAAAACCGTCTCTCTCTCTCTGTGAAAACTTTTAATATAAAACAAGAAGAACATACATACATACACACACATATATAAGTAAACTCCACAGTGTTACTTTGTGTCGCACGTTTTTCTGCATTCAAAATGGCTGAATACTTCCTAAATTCTATAATATATGAAAACATATGTTTCTTTATGCGTGTGTAGCTCTTCATCTATGAGATATATTTTCTTCCAAATTTTACAAATTACATTATTTCTATTTCGGCAAGCTCAAGGTGATAATTTTTGTTAATTTATTGTCGTAGCCAGGGTCTTAAAACAGCTATATTAGACTATTCTATGTAACTCAGTAAAGCAACTTCACACCTTGTAGATTCCCCCTTTAAATATTTACGGATGTGTTATATCTTGTAGCTTTTAAGCGGTGTCATTGTTGCTGTTATCATTATTGCATTTGATGATGTAGTTGCTGTAGTTTTCCTTTAAATTATTGTTGAATATTCTGTTAATATTGCGCTTATTACTGGGGCTACTCTTCTTTTCCTGTCGTTCTTGAAGATTCTATGAAGAATATAGTATCTAAAATATATACTGTCCTTGGTAAACCTCTTCAGCTTCTTCGACATTGCCTCCTTCATCGTTCCTCTATCATCATCCTCCTCATCCTCATTGCGATCACCATTAGAATCCATATGTTATTTCAATGATGATAATTGTTTCTACTTTTGGCACAAGGCCAGCAATTACCTAGTACATTACTGGTACTTCATTTTATCGACCGTAACGATGAAAGGCAAAGTTAACCTCGACGGGATTTTAACTCAGACCGTAAAGGGACGTAATTATTCTAGAAAGCATGGTGTCCAACCCTCTACCGATACTGTCAATTCACCGCCCTTTCAATGATGATAATGTTGGATTGGAAGTATCGATAGGGCGTCGGAAAAATGCTTTGCTGCATATAGATACGGCACTTCACTGTGTTAAAATCCCGTCGAGGTTAGCTTTGCCTTTCATCCATACATGGTTGATAAAATAAAGCAGCAGTAATGCAATGGCGGTGGATTTAATCAACTTGCTCCTCCCGAAAACACTGTTGGCCTTGTGACTAAATCAATCAGAAACCATTATTATTAATCCAGTAGTATCGGTGGAGAGTCGGACGCCATGCTTTGACGCATAGAGTTACGTCCCTTTCCTCCTTACCTGGTCGATAAAATAAAGTACCAGTAATGTACTCGATAATTGCTGGCCTTGTGCCAAAAGTTGAATCAATTATTATTAAAACAGCGTTACTAAACGAACAAATAAAATTCTTTGGTGTTATTTAGTTAGAGTCGGGCGGTGGATTGGCAGTATCGGTAGAGGGTCGAACGCCATGCTTTCCAGCATAGTTACGTCCCTTTACGATCTGAGTTCAAATCCCGCCGAGGTTGACTTTGCCTTTCATCCTTACAGGGTCGATAAAATAAAGTACCAGTAACGCACTGGATAATTGCTGGCCTTGTGCCTAAAGTAGAAACAGTTATTTAGTTAGAGTCATTTAAGTTCCTAGTTTAATAACTATTGTGGTCAACTGTGTTTGATAACGAGGTTAAAATAAACTACCAGTAAAATAGCTGAGTCGTTCGATATAAACGACTAAAACCTCCAGGATAATTTCGATAATCTTGCCTGTTTAAAAGTAATTGGCAGAATCAGACACCATGATTTGTGATATTCACGCGTGGATGTTTACTATTTGAATTCAAACCCAGCTGAAGTGAAACTTTGCCTTTCTTCCTCTCGAATTCGATAGAATAAAATACCAGTAATGTATAGAAGTATATTCGACTTTCCCTTTCACAAAAACATAGTTATACGTTAGTCTAGATTTGAATCGATTATTATCATGATTATGATTATACCAGCCTTTTTTTTCTTTTGATATATATATCTTTCCTTGGTGGCCATCTTATATATTAAACTGAAGATTTATATAACGGGTTTATGGTTTTATGATATATTATTGAAAAAATATAGTAACTACAATCACACACAGATGCACGATGATATATATGCAAGCAAATCTCTCTCCCCCTCTCTTGGTATCTCTCTCTCTCTCTCTCTATATATATATATATATATATATACATATATATATATATATATATAATGAATATAATATATATATATAATGAATATAATATATATATATATAATGAATATTATATATATATATACGTGTGTGTGTGTGACTGTGTGTGAACGCTTTTTGCATGTATGCATATAAGTATATATATATATATTTTTTTTTTCATGTGTGCATATATATATATATATATATATATATACATATATTGATACATATATATGTATATATATAAATATATACACATATATATATGTATATATATATAAATATATATATATACATATATATGTATATATATATATGTATATATATACATATATATATGTATATATATACATATATATATATATACACATATATATATATATATACACACACACACACACACACACACACACACACACACACACACACACATATATATATATATATATATATATATATATATATATATATATATAAATATTTATAACATACCATCAACACGAATCGGAAGAAATAATTTTGAAATATGATCACAAACATTAAACAAACACCATTAACAAGAGAATAAAGAACATGTACCACCCATCTACGCTATGAGTTATTTTTATGACACTCAGTGCTATCACAATGACGGGGCTGAAACATATATAAAATGTCATGCTACTCCCATAAAAACCTGTAAAATTTGGCATATAATAATATCTTACAATATGCTTTTATTTGCAGTTACGATCAGTTCGTCTCTTATGATTGCACAACCTATCAATAGAAAGAAGTAATTTGTGGCTTCTGTCCCTGTTGTAATATTGTAATATGATGTCTTCTTGTCTGTTTGCAAAGGTTCAATGAAAATCCTAGATGAGTTATATTTGAAAGAATATAGATTTAAGAATAAACTTCATCTAATTCTTCTTCAAACTTTCATGTCTGTCATTGTCTGTCTCTCGGTCTATATAGTTGATGCATGTTTTTATTTTTGTTTCTACATGTAAATGATATGTTACATATCGATATAACATTCGTGTGCGCTTATTATACCTATACGCATATGTTTGAATTTATATATATATGTGTGTTTATGTATATATATATATATATATATATATATAAATAAACACACACACACACACACATACATACATATATAAACACACACATACATACATAAACACATACATACATACATAAACACACACATACATACATATATGTATATGCTTCTGAAATGGGACTAATTTCAGATCCACATGTATCAGCATGTGATATATATATATATATTATATATATACACATATATACACATATATATATATGCATATATATATATATATATATATATATATATATATATATATATATATATATATATACAAGTGTATATTCACTTTGCACCTGGTGTAAATTATATATTATATATTAAGGTTTGATGGCTGCCAGCAACAGTAAAGTAATCGACTTTGAATAACATTCGCACTAGAGTATTTCTGCAAATGTCTACATTACTTGATTTGCAATGTCCAGTGAAATATATTGAAAATTGCTTAGAAATGGATGTATAGTAGAATATATACTGTTACGAGACAATATATTCCAATATACGGTTGGATACTACAGCCATAAATACGATATTCCATTAATACTAACTGGTGTCATTTAGCTTTTATGATACCTCATGATGTCTTTAAATTGGATAACTTGATAAGGGAAAATATGCATATCTTAATAGATAGAGATTTGACCCTGATGCCAACCAAGTTTTCCAATTTCATATTATGTTCTCTGCGTTCTCTACAATCCACACGAATAGACATACTACACTTCTTGCCATAACAACTGGTCAGTAAAGTAGAGTAGATTTTGATTTTTCTCTCGTTTTATCTTTAATATATATATATATATCTATATATAAAAAATAACAAATTAAAGTTTAAGCAAAGAATCGCTTCTTTCACCCTTATTTATATATCTATCTATTTAGGGCGGGTAAAATTCCCGATACACATGGACGAGTCCTCTCCAGTGGTCTCTGTCCCTCATTATCGCTGCCATGTCCTGCGTATCCAAGAGACCAGTGTCTGTCCTTAGGACATCAACATACGTTAACCTTGGTCTTCCTCTTTCAGAGTGTCGATACAGGTGCTCCGACAGGAGCACTGAGTGCAGTGTCAACTCTGAATGTCGGGGAGCTAACCTCAGTCTCCTCTGTGTCACTTTTGAACTGACTTCTTAGTTGGATATATATATATATATATATATATATATATATATATATATATATATATATATATATATATATATATATATATAGAGAGAGAGAGAGAGAGAGAGAGAGAGAGAGAGAGATAGAGAGAGAGAGAGAGAGAGAGAGAGAGAGGGCAACGATCGACTTTCGTCAAATCGGACCGAGGGAACAATGTTTCCGTTGGTCTTTCCAATTGCTAATACTATCTATCGGTCGCAACTCCTGGTAGAAGGAGCAACGTGAAATAAAGTGTCTTGCTCAAGGACATAACGCATAACGCATCGCCTGGTCCAGGCTTTCCTTATCTTATGACATAAGATAGGGAAAGCCACCTCATGGTACGACAACCAGAGATACCAGAGTGTCATGTTTGTGGATGCTACCCCTGGAGGGAAATTAGCTAACCAGTGTAGAAAGGCCCTGAGAAAGACCCACTTAAAAATAAAGGTGGTAGAAAAGCCAGGAACCACCATAAAATCCCTGATCAGCAAAACCTACACTTTTAAGAAAACCCACTGTACCAATAGGAAATGTATCATATGTAAGGTGAACCCCTGGATAAACTGTAAAACTAGAAACGTAGTCTATAGCATAAGATGTACAGAGGGTACTTGCAGAAACATGACAACAACATACATAGGTGAGACAGCTCGTAGCATAGGTGAAAGGATAGACCAACACTGGGGGGAACTAAAAGGACGAAAAAACGGGTCAGTACTATACGAACATGCTAGACAACAACATGACGGTAACATAGACAGCATAGAAATTAGAATAATATCTAAACATAGAAATGACCCAGCAGATAGGCAAATCATAGAGGCCAGTGAAATAGAAATTAGAAGACCAAGGCTAAACAGAAAGAATGAATGGAATAACAACAACACCCAAACTAACAACACTGACCTAAGAGAAGTATAAATAAATAAATAAATAGATAAATAAATAAATAAATAAATACATACACAAGCACAATAACAACAAACACATATAAACACACACTAGTCACCCATCACGCAGCAAACAAAACACTATACTCACACGCAAACGCATGCGCAAAGAAAACAAAATAAAATAAACAAACAAGCAAATAAATAAATATATAGACAGACTGAATAAAAATGGCGTAGACATACAATACAACAGGAGGAAAATATAGCAACACTGACGATGTTGCAGATGTGCAACGAAAGATTTATGATAAACTATATGTATGTGTTTCTGTCTATATTATATCTGTATTATTTTTGACCGCCGGTCAGTCAATGGCAACATTGAGGACCGAGTAAGTTAGATTACCGATATAAAGACACAGAAGCGAGAAGCGAAAAGCAACCAAACAGTGAGTGTGTTCTGTTATTAATTCTGGCAATATTACACAAATATGACCCTCCCCAAGTATAACAATACATATATATATATACATATATATACATATATATACATATATATATATACATATATATATATATATATATATACATATATATACATATATATATATACATATATATACATATATATACATATATATATATACATATATATATATATATATATATACATATATATACATATATATATATACATATATATACATATATATACATATATATATATACATATATATACATATATATATATACATATATATACATATATATACATATATATACATATATATATATACATATATATACATATATATATATACATATATATACATATATATACATATATATACATATATATATATACATATATATACATATATATATATATATATATATACATATATATATATACATATATATACATATATATATATACATATATATACATATATATATATATATACATATATATACATATATATATATACATATATATACATATATATATATACATATATATACATATATATATATATATACATATATATATATATATATATATATATATATATATACATATATATATATATATACATATATATATATATATATATATACATATATATATATACATATATATATATATATATATATATACATATATATATATATATATATATATATATATATATATATATATACATATATATATATATATACATATATATATATATATACATATATATATATACATATATATATATATATATATATACATATATATATATATACATATATATATATATACATATATATATATATACATATATATATATATACATATATATATATATACATATATATATATATATATATATATATATATATATATATATATACATATATATATATATATATACATATATATATATACATATATATATATATACATATATATATATATACATATATATATATATACATATATATATATATATATATATATATATATACATATATATATATATACATATATATATATATACATATATATATATATACATATATATATATATATATATATATATATATATACATATATATATATATATACATATATATATATATATATATATATATACATATATATATATATATATATATATATATATATATATACATATATATATATATATATATATATATATATACATATATATATATATATATATATATATATATATATATACATATATATATATATATATATATATATACATATATATATATATATATATATATATATATATACATATATATATATATATATATATATATATATATACATATATATATATATATATATATATATATATATACATATATATATATATATATATATATATATACATATATATATATATATATATATATATATATATATATATATATATATATATATATATATATATATACATATATAAGAGCTTCTACAGGAATAGAACTCCTTCATTCGGGAGAAATCATCAGGAAGCTGTAGAAGCTCTTCTATATTAAAACCTTTATACTCTGGTATGTATTGAATACCTTACTTACTGTGGTTACCTCCGACTCATCCCTGAATAACTTATATATATATATATATATATACCAGCTAAACACCCGTCCTTTGGACGGTTCAAGTAGCTATCGATGTAGCTCATTAAACTAAACAAAGTAAATTTGAATACATAGAAGAGAAACGTACTTTAAGTAAACATGAAAACCTTAGGCACTATTCCAGCGAAATAGTTTTAGATAAATTTAAGCATAATATTGTAAAAGTTATGACATCATTTAATGTATGAACATCAAGCTTGAAACGATAAATTATACAATGTAAAATCTATAACTTAACTTAGTAATCTGTTAAAAATTGCTGGTTGTGAAATATACAAAATAGTATTGTTAATCTCTTTCTTTCAAGTTCAAAGAGTAAATTAAATCTAAATGAGACGAATTACGAAAGATAACTCTTGATTACGAAAGAAAACTGTTGTCTTACTTAATCACGAAAATTCACACAAATAACCGTAACTTTTTTAATGTCTCCAAAGGCCCCAATATCGATTCTTGAAGACCTTTGTAGATCATCTACAGGTTTTGTGCAAGGAGAAGCTATGTAAAACGTTTCAAAGAAATCACATGAATGGTTTAGAAATATATGAGCCCTCATTAAAAATTGTCCACCCACATATACACATACATTCAGAAAACTACAGATTTATATATATACAGATATATATATATATATAATAAGGAAAAGCGAAGTAGTTTCAGATGTTCAAGTCCTTTAATAATAATGCTGTGATATATATTTCAGTGACGACACTGGCCACACTGTTCTGTGTGCGAGTATCGTGTCATCATCAGACAGCTTGTTACATAATAAGGTTGTGTTTCCGAGGCAATCCAAATTGGATCAAATTGGATCGACATGGGAACAGATATATATATATATATATATATATTAGAATTGGAGCTCTGAAATAGCAATATATATATGGATGTGTATATAATGTATTTTGCAATACACTTTATGCTTAATTAAAAGCATTTTGAAGACCGTAAGCTATTGTTTTAAAGTAGTGACAAATTCACTCACTTTGATCTCAGCAAACAGGGGAGACAAGCCGACAAGTCTTGTTTCGCTTTGGTTGAAGCTTATCAAGGCCAACTACCCACCTGTTTACTGAGATCATTGATGTTATATTCTTATAGAAATCTAGTAAATAATCAGGAGCTGATTATGCAGAGCGGTTGTTGGTCAGGCAGAAATTAAATTAAAACATCCATATATATATTGCTATTTCAGAGCTCCAATTCTAATTTTTAATTTCTGCCTGACCAACAACCGCTCTGCATAATCATCTCCTGATTATTTACTAGATTTCTATAAGAATGTAACATCAATGATCTCAGTAAACAGGTGGGGTAGTTGGCGTTGATAAGCTTCAACCAAAGCGAAACAAGACTTGTCGGCTTATCTCCCCTGCTTGCTGAGATCAAAGTGAGTGAATTTGTCACTACTTTAAAACAATAGCTTACGGTCTTCAAAATGCTTTTAATTAAGCATAAATTGTATTGCAAAATACAT
>OZ024748.1:13910685-13918185 GCA_964016885.1 Eledone cirrhosa
CAACCAGCATTTCAAAATATACATCGTGACTGATATATGTAAATGCGTGTTATCTTTCTAAAGAAATCATATCTTCACATACCAGAAATTTTACAAGCTCGTCATGAATAATTAGCTGGAAGTTAGCAATAGTTGTAATACTAATTTGTGTAATATGATACATAGTAAATATATATTTATAGGTATAAGGTAAAATCTTCAACTCAACTTTACAGCAATAACAAAACTGTAACCTGCCTATCAAATGGTGAAGCCTTTAAAAGTAATTGTACACCGGACGCCGGTTATAAAATTACGTTATGAAGAGTAAAATTAATTGGATTCATTTAGAAAACAGAAAAGAACCAGTACATACGGCACATATTTTTCACACTAGAGAGGCAATAAATGTCAAATATATATCCAAATACACATGGTATCTGGAGGAAAATGAAAATGATACGTTAAAAATGTGTTTCAGTAATCAGAACTTCCGTTTATCTACGTGATCTACAGATCGAAATTATTTCTTTCTTGTCTAGTGTAAAAGGATTACTTTTTTACTCTATGTTTCTACAGCTTTAATAAAAACGATATGCTGTCATTGTTTTTTGTTTAACTTCAGCTGTGATCGAGTTAACCAAAGATGTTCTAGCCACGACCCTTTTATATTTTTGATTATCATTTGACCACATTATCTACTTTATCTTAACCGTTTTAGGATCACAGGATAATCTGTCTCCAATCTCTGGCCGCTGGAGATGCCATGCTGTAGTTTCCCTCGTTTGTAGATAACTGGTATGGTACTGTATGGTCCCGTAACTCATGATAGATATGTAGTGACTCCGTATTGACATACAGCGTTTCTTGAGCATTTTAAGCCTCTCCAGGCCTGAATACAGATGTCTTCCAGTGAGAGGAAGAATCCACCTCGATACTAGACTGGTACCTTTTTAATCGAACTCGATTGGATGAAAGATATAGCTAACCACGGTGGGATTTGAACTCCGAGAGCCGGAACGAATGATATTAAAGTATTCTATCCGACGTTCTAACGACTCTACCAATCCAGCGCCTTTCTATTTAACTACACGATGTTTTATAATAGGAACTAAGTATGCATGATTTAAGCAGTTGATAGACATGCTAGAAATGCCAACCAAATCGTCCCTCAATCAAAATGTGCTGGTTTAGAAAAGAAACAATACGAATGTATGTATCGTATATTTGGCAATGTTCCGTATGTTTAATGAAAAACATTTAGAAGACCATACGCTATCGGTTTTAAAGTAGTGACTATGCCACTTACTTCTTTTCGGCGGAAGAAGGGAGAGAGGCTAACAGTCTGTTTCACGCTGGTTGACGATCATCAGAGCCACGGAGCCCCTGCTTCCACCGAAAATTATAGAAGCTAGATTCTTATAGAATTTCAGTAATAATCAGGAGCTGTCTTTAAAACCGATAGCGGATGCTCTTGTACATGTTTTTCATTAAACATACGGTATATTGCCAAATATACTATACATACATTCATGTATACATCGCTTTTCAGAGCACCAATCCTAATACCTATATATATATATATATATATATATATATATATATATATATATATATATATAGAGAGAGAGAGAGAGAGAGAGAGAGAGAGAGAGAGAGAGAATAGAAAACGAAAAATCACTGATGCATCACTGAATTTTCGTTTTCTATTCTATCATACTCTGCTCTGTAAGAGCATAGAGTTTTCAACCGGTTCAACATAGAGTGTTCTTAGCTACCATCACACACACACACACACACACACACACATATATATATATATATATATATATAATGGGAAAGTAAAAAACAACAAAACAGGAGTACAAGTTACGAAAGGCATTAGGTTCACGCTTATATATATATATATATATATATATATATATATATATATATATATATATTTGAACTCAGAACGTAAAGGGCCATAACTCTATGCTGCAAAGCAGGTTGTCCGGTGCTCTGCCGATACTGTCAATGTACCACCCTTGAATAATATTTGTTTCTACTTCTGGCACAAGGCCAGCAAATACCTCAGTACATTACTGGTACTTTATTTTATCGACTCCGTAAGGGTGAAAGGCAAAGTTAACCTCGGCAGGATTTGAACTCAGAACGGAAAAAGGGCCATAACTGAATGCTGGAAAGCATGGTGTCTGGTACTCTACAAATACTCTCAATCCACCGTCTTTTTTGCCAATTCTAATAATACATCTCAATCGAATGATACATTATTTTAACGGATTCGGAAAGATTAAAAGTGAAGTATACATATGTGAGTGCTTTAGTTTAATATAGCAAAAATATCGAAGGTAGCGGCTATTACGTACGGTTTCATGTAATCTGAGTATTTTTGATGGCTACACCGGTCACTGTATGGACCTCAGGCGTCCTCGGACCCTGCACTGCCCAGCTTCTCCGTCAAATCAGATCGTCAGCAGCCCGGATGAAGAAGATATCGCGCTAAGTGGGCTGGCTGTGGCAGCGAGTGGAGCTGGCCATTGTCCGCGGAAATTCCTTTACAGTTTTCTCCTCGGGCCGCGGCCTACCGCCCAGCTCCATGTATAAACCCTATCGCTTTCCCATTGCCGTTCCTTCCTTCCGTCGTCTCATAGCTCTTACTTTTTCCCGCCTTTTACTTTCATGAGATTTATATCCCTTTCTCCCTCTTTCCTCTACAATCTGCTCTGCTATCCTTCTTTTATGTTTCTTCTTTTCCTATCATATTTGCCTCAATATTTGTAATATTATTTATACAACTGTGAATTTATTTAGTAAAAATAAAATATTATATTGGTTGAGGAAAAAATATATAAACTTTATGAGAATTTAAAACATCATTTACCATGTAGGCGCATGTAGTATTTGACATAAAACTTACTGAACAACATTAACTTTAAAACTACATACGCTTCTGTCAACTACACGCTAAGATAATCACTGCCTCGTTTGTTTTTGTGTGACTGTGTGTTTGCTTGTATCTGTGTGTCTATGTGTATATATGTGTATGTCTTTATCCATAACAAAAATGTGTTTTTATTTATTTTTATGAGTTTGCTCTCGTTGAGAGCGGAAAGTAAAATAATTTGACTTAGGAATTAAAAGAAAGCAAGGTCAATGTTTTACTCGTTAACTTGAAATTTAAAACCTAGGTTGTAAAGTACTCCAAAATTATTACGAAGACTTGCTTTTAATGAGGTACTGCTATTATAAAAAAAAAAGTGCATAACACATAGAACATTATATATAATACATAATACATCATATATATTATATATAAAAGCATTGGTTTTCATAAATCATCTGTCTTTCTAAAATGATATAAGCCGATTACATGATACACATTGAATCAAGAGAGAATAAATTGCTTTTCAGTCTTTACAAATTCTTCCGTTTCTTTTACTAAAAAAGAAAACGAACAAATCTTAACCATCTGGAAATTCTTGTCAATTCTAGACTTCTGTCTGGATACTCTTTCTCTCTCATCCCCTCTCTCTCTCCTTCTCCCTTGCTCATTCTCTCTACCCCTCTTCCTCTCTCACGCTCTCTCACCCTCCCTTTCTCTTTTTCACTCTCGCTCTCTCCTTTTCTATTTCCTTCTTTCATTCTCTCTAGTCCTCTCTCTCCCCTCGTCCTCTCTCTCGTTCTCTCCCTTTCTCTCCCCCTCTTTTATTCTGTCGCGTCCTCTCTCTCTCTCACACACCCATCCTCTCACTCCCTCTATTTCTCTCTCCCTCTCTCATTATCTCTCTCCCTCTCATTCTCTCTCTCCCCTTCTCCTCCTTTCTCCATCTCTCTCACTCACTTTCTTTTCCCTCTCTCTCTCCCTTTCTCTCTCATCCTCTCTCCCACTCATCCTCTCACTCCCTCTCTCTCACCCTCTCTATCTCTCTCCGTTGCTCACCCTCTCTCTCCTTCTCATCCTTTCTCTCATCCTTTCTCTCCCCCTCTCTCATTCTCTCCGCACCTCTCTTTCTCACCCCTATTTCTTCTTCCTCCATCTCTTTTCCGCACTCTTTTATATACTTTTATTAAACATACCTCTTTCTTTATCCAAAGTAGTTATTTTTTATTTTTGTTATTGATATTGTTGCTGCTGTTGTTGTTGCTTTTGTTATTGTTGTTGTTATCGTGTTGTTGCTGTTGTTATTGTTGTTGTTGTCGTTGTTGTTGCCATTGTTGTTATTGTTATTGCTGTTGTTATGGTTGTTGTAGTTGTTTTTGTTGTCGTTGTTGTCGTTGTTGTTGTTGTCGTTGTTGTCGCTGTTGTTATTGTTGTTGTGGCTGTTATCGTTGTTGTTGTTGTTTTGTCTTCCGTTGTTGTCGTTGCTTGTTTAAGCTGAACTTAATAATGTCGGCAATGGACGACTTTTTCAAACTGACATTGAAGTGATTACAAGCACTAAAACGTTTAAAATCAAAATGGCTGCTTCACTAATTCTTCTTCTCTTTAGATAGTCACATGTAATCTCTCAGTTTAGCTGCTACTGCTCCTACTGCTGCCCTGATCAAAGAAGACATCTGCACGAGTTCACCTCATTGCATGCTTTATTTATATAATGGTAGTCTTCTGTTGATAATGTTGGTGCTGTTGTTGGTGGTGGTGGAGGTGGTGGTAGTACTGGTGGTGGTGTGCTGATGGGTTAGTGTTGGAGATGCTGCTGTTGTTGTTGGTTTTAGTGGTGGTGGTGGTGGTGGTGTGCAAATGTGTTACTGTTGGAGTTGTTTCTGTTGTTGGTTTTAGTGGAGGTGTTGGTGGTGTGTTGATGGGTTAGTGTTGGAGATGCTACTGTTGTTGTTGGTTTTAGTGGTGGTGGTGGTGGTGGTGGTGGTGGTGTGCAAATGTGTTACTGTTGGAGTTGTTGCTGTTGTTGGTTTTAGTGGAGGTGGTGGTGGTGTGTTGATGGGTTAGTGTTGGAGATGCTGCTGTTATTGTTGTTGTTGCTGGGGGTGGTGGTGGTGTTGATGGTGCTAATGGGTTTGTGTTGCAGTTGGTTTTCTTGTTATTGATGGTGGTGGTGTGTGGATGGGTTAGTGTTAGACATACTGCTGTTATTGTTGGTTTTGGTTGAGGTGGCGATGGTGCCAATGGGTTCGTGTTGCTGTTGGTTTTGTTGTTATTCATGGTGGTGGTGTTAGTGATGGTTGTGCTGGAGATATTGTTGTTGTTAGTGGTGGTGTTGTTGTTGGCGTTGTTACTGCTGCTGTTGGTCTTCTGGTTGTTGCTGATGCAGTTGTTGTTGATCTTATAAGTGTTTTTGTTATCTTTACTAAGAGATAAGTCAATTAGGATGGTTTTCCCTGACTACTGATTAATACGAGAAAACATTTATTCATTAAATTATTCCTCGTTTGTATAAGAATACATACATACGATTCATATCCCTCCAATTCCCCATGTCTGCTTCTCTCTCTCTCTCTCTCTCGCCTTTTCCCCTTATTTGTATATATATATATATGTATATATATATGTTTAGGTATATATATGTTTATATATATATATGTTTAAGTATATATATGTATATATATATATATATATGCTTAAGTATATATATATATATATATATATATATATACGGGGTAACAAATTATTGTTATAGGTAGTCCACTTAGATGTAGTCCAGTTAGTGTACTCCGAGTAGTGGATAGTATCAACGCTTGGCTGAGTTCGACTCAACAAGGCGTTTCCATAGTGATGCTGCGAGTACACGGTGATTTCTATGTAATGATAAATCAAGAAAGAAGAGTGACATGGTTTGCTATACAATAAGGGCTTTAATCACATTGCAGACAATTGTTTCTCTGAACTGGTAGGTCTAGAGATCGCTACCCGCCTGTTTCTGCGTCAATCGATCATCAACACATAGTTATAAACCAGTCAATTCATCAGAGCAGGCGAGAATGAAGGGAATACATAGACATGGCTTCTGCCTGTGTATTCCCTTCTTTCTCGCCTGCTTTGATGAATTGACGCAGAAACAGACGGGTAGCGATCTCTAGACCTACCAGTTCAGAGAAACAATTGTCTGCAACGTGATTAAAGCCCTTATTGTATAGCAAACCGTGTCACTCTTCTTTCTTGATTTATACACACACATATATATATATATATATATATATATATATATAATATATATATATATATATATATATATATATATATACATATATATATATATATATATATATAATGCAAGGATGATTTGTTATGCCTTCATTATGTTTATTGACTAGTGACGCGCGTTTCGCTATTGATCAGCCCAAGGTTCGATCACTATTTATCCGGCCCGACCCTGGAATAAAAAGCTCGTCGGGTCTCTGCTGGATATATATATATATATATATATATATATATTAGAAAGCGTAAATAAAGACCGCAATTATTCTCTCGCTCGATGTGGTTAACTTATACACTAATATCCCACACAATTGTGAAACAGAAGCTGAACTTGTACTGATTCGAAATACCGGGCTGTATAGAAACAACTTTCACTATTGAAATCTTCAGTTGTATACTACACAACTATTATATCATGTTTACTGAACGTACATACCGTCAAATATCGAGAACAAACATGTGTATTAAAGTGTCGCCAACACACACAAATCTAATTGTGGGTTATAACGAAAAGAAACTTTAATGCAACGCCTTGAATAAAAATGTAACTCATGTTTATACTTAAATAATAACTGGAAAATGTTTCATGATTATAAAACGAAACGTTTGATTTTGAATTTTAAATTCAAAAACAATATAACCACATTAAATATCAATATTCAAATCATGACAAAATTTGGCAACGAAGAACAACATGTTATAAAACGAAACGTTTGATATAAAATTTTAAATAAAAAAAAAATATAACCACAATACATATCAAAATTCAATTGATGATAAAATTTAACAAGGAAGAACACCTCTTTTGAAATATTATAATAACGATAATGGATGGATGGATTGAAACAGATATTCATTATAAATTTACTTCCCGCCCACCTAAACAGTAACAAATTATCTAAATGATGATAAATATTTAATAAATATGTGAAGATTACTCGAATATTTTAGGGTAAATTAAAACTACATATATCTACAAGTATATTACGTTTGTTATATTATTCCCATTATTGTTGAAATGAAGATTTGGCTGCTATATAGATGCTAAACCCTTCTTCACGACTTATTCTGTGAAGTTAATTGAGCACTTATATGAATGTTAAAAATCTTCCTTTGTTTACAATGAACCCTTGACATTATTGGAACATTAAGTAAAATATTTACGAACTCTATTAATTTTCCAAATATATACGAAAGAATAAGAAGACACAATATCAAGTATATAATAAATATATAATATATAATGACAATAAAATATATTATAACGATGAAGTATAATAAAAATGAAGTATATGCTAAATATATAATATAAGTTAAAGGCTTGAAACATACAAAAAAAAAACATTTGTCAATGGAACTACTAT
>OZ024748.1:13923185-13928185 GCA_964016885.1 Eledone cirrhosa
ATATATATTTCGGTGACACCCATCTTTGGCTTTGACCTCTTCAGGCAGTCCGAATTAGTGAGGTAGAGACGAGTACACATGTTGTTGAGGTGTTTATCTTTGTCAATACTCTGATATGCCCAGTTCCTGGTTGGGTTGTTATTTCACTGAGGAACAGTGAAATAACAACCCAACCAGGAACTGGGCATATCAGAGTATTGACAAAGATAAACACCTCAACAACCTGTGTACTCGTCTCTACTACACTAATTCGGACTGCCTGAAGAGGTCAAAGCCAGAGATGGATGTCACCGAAATATATATAGCAGTAATAAACGAAGCCAAATTTTAAATATCTGAGTTATTTATTTTAGTTTATTTTATATATATATATATATATATATTTGGAAACACACAGATACATTGTGTCCGCATGTATCTGTGTGTTTCCAAATATATTAATAACTCCCTCTGGTCGAGCAATCTTTGAAGTGTGGGGACAACTGGAAAGCTTCCATTACTCATACTTCTCGCCTTCTTCACTACCTCTTCTACGGCCTCGATATGAATACCCCCTCCGCCTCCGTGGTATTTTCTTCGTGGTTATAGGAGGCTTAGCTCTGTTTCTCGACCGTTATATCGCGTGACTATCTCCCCCTCCGCCTTTTGGGATTCTTTCTCACGTCGTGTAGACGCGTTCTTGAGACTAGTAAAATGAGGTATCCTCTTGATAAGTCGGCAGACCTCGCAAGGACTCTATATCTTTGATATATTGTTTTTGTTTATGCCACGAAACTACGTAGTCGAGGAATTTAGGAACAGTTTAGGTATGATACATTTTATTACTAATTATATCTAAATGTTTCTTCTCTCTTCATAATATATATATATATATATATATATATATATATATATATAAATGCTTTGAAACAGCCAGCGAGTTTGAAATGAGAAATAGAAGCTTTCGTCGTATTCTTGACTAAAGCAAATTTAACCTGAAGTGTGGTTTAGAACCCGCCGAGAAATGGAACAAGATGAGTATCAACGTACGTGTGTCTGTATGTATGTATAAATATATATATATATATATATATATATATATATATATATGCGTGTATGTGTGTATGTATATATTATATATATATATGCACATATATATATTTATATATATGTCTATATAAATGTGTGTGTATTTTTACTCTAATAAAAACAACAAATTCGATCATGTAACTTGTCTAGAGGAAATCAATTATATATGTGTTGCAATTAATCGACTTAATTACTTATGTGATCGATAGTTTTACTTCTTAATAAAATAATGAAATAAATCAACATTCATCAGGTACAATGCTTTACCTTAATGTTCATGTTGTTCTTGTTATCATCATCACATTCATCAACATCATCATCATTAGTAATATTGTTTTTGTTGATGTTTTTGTTACTATTATTGTTGTTATTATTATTATTATTATTATTATTATTATTATTATCAACTTCATCATCATCATCATCATCATCATTGTGATTAATATTGTTTTTGTTATTGATGATATTACTGCTGTTGTTGTTCATGTTATCATTATAATGTTTCGCAGCATAGAGTTACGGCTCTTTACTTTCTTAGTTCTAATTCCGCCGAGGTTAACTTTGCCTTTCATCATTACGGGGTCGATGTAATAAAGTACCAGTAATGCACTGGGTTCGACTTAATCGACTTTCCACTCCTCCAAAATTGCTGGCCTTGTGCCTATATAAGAAACCATTATTATGCTTCGCAGTATAGAGTTACAGCTCTTTACCTTCTCAGGTCCTATCACGCCGAAGTTAACTTTGCCTTTCATCCTTACGGGGTCGTTGAAATAAAGTACCAGTAACGCACTGGTGTAATTTAATCGACTTTCTCCTCTCCTTAAAATTGCTGGCCTTGTGCCTATAGTTGAAATCATTATCATCATTATCATTGTTGTTGTTACTGTTATTTTTATTATTATTATAAACCTTATATTTTATTTTATTTTATCTATTTCAGGCTCTGAATCTTCTAATAAAAATTCAACACTCTGCTACACTCCTAGGAATATGTTATCTGTTCTGGAAATATACGAGAGTCTGCCATCATGGCCGTTTCTCATGTTGTTTATACTTTACATCTGTGTAGCCGTGACAGGAAACGTAGCTGTTATCATTGTTGTCGCATCCCGGAAGTATATGAGAACTCCAGCCAATCTATATATATCTTCGTTGTCTTTCGCCGATCTTATAATTGCTCTTGTGGTTATTGGCAACACTGCAAAGAGCTTCAGTAAAATATATTTAGAATACAGCATTTACCGATGCGTGTTAGTTCCCTATTTCGAAGTGGTGGCCATATCCGCCAGTGTGTTGTCACTGATGGCCATCACCGTTGATCGGTACCAAGCTGTCTTACAAAAGCGAGTTAGTAAAACGCCTCTAAAGTTCGCTGCCAAAATTGTCGGCCTCGTTTGGCTTTCGGCTGTGCTCTACGGTCTGCGAGTTATTCCACAATTCTACAGCAAGCTGAAATCTTCAGACGATGTTGATCCTCAGAACAGTTCCAGCTCCCATCCGCCGAAAGAGAGCAGCAATTCCAGGGATGATTCGTCCTCCGACCACAACGGGAACACTTCTGGAATCCATCGATGGTCATGTGATTTTTTTATGGAAGAAGACGATACGGATATGGTTTTCCGGTTTTTCGATTTTCTAGTACTCTTCGTGTGCCTTTTATTGCAATGATCGTTATGTACGGCCGGATAATATCTACGTTGTGGCGGAAGAAAATACCAGTAGGTACTGGACTTCGAAGAAAACGAAGAGTTGCTAAAATGCTTCTTATTAGCGTTCTTGTCTTCATGATCTGCTGGGTTCCGTTTTATGTACAGGAATTCGTTGGTGACGGTATGATAATGACTGGCAAACATGTGGACAGAAATGTATTGGCAGCATTCCGAATTATATTCATTCTAGTTTCATTTGCCAACTGCTGCCTGAATCCGGTTATTTACGCCTATTATAACAACAATTTTCGATACGAGTTGAAGTATATGATTAGACAGAAGAATAAAGATCAGAGGCATAAACACACCTTTCAAGTAACGCCGACAAGCAGTAGAAACGGCATATGAAAAACATGGGCGACTTGAAATAACTTTAACATGACAGACATATATATAAACACACACTCATTTACAAAATGGCCGTTTGCATAAGATTTGTTTATCCAAATAGATATATTGATTTCTTACAAAAATGTTTGTTTTATGTGTTGGTGTAAGGACGTCTTAATGTGTGTGTGAGAGAGGGAGAGAGAGTGAGGGGGAGAGGGAGAGGGAGAGAGTGAGAGAGAGAGAGAAAGTGAGAGAGAGAGAAAGAGAGAAAGAGAGGGAGAGAGAGAGAGAGATATTGATAGATAATGTAGATGAATTTGTTTGACTAGGCTCTCGTATACACATAAAAAACAAAACATATGTATATATATATATATATATATATATATACCAGCATAGTAACCTGACATCGTATGCCATTACACCTGACAAATATTCATGGGTAGAAAATAAAACATAGATGAGAAAAGCGAGAAACGTGAAAGAAGCAATCCTATATTTAACTACCTGGACTGTGCAAACATGGGTTAACTAAACTGAAATTCTTGTATTTATGACGCGGAAGTACTGTCGCTGAAGATACAATGAAAGTTGGTGGAAGAAACATGGATTGTTTAGTTTTATTATTATTATTATGATTATTATTATTTTCTTGCTATGTTTTTCTCTGTCAGTGTTACAAACTATTCTGTCAACATATCTAACAACTGCGTTGTGTATGTAAAAAGTGTGCAGGTGAATGTAGACACGAATATATAAACACACACACATTATAGATATATATATATAGGAAAAAAGTCAGGACCTCGACTCACTAGTTCGGATCTAGCTGTGGTAACGGCAGGAGCTCAGCCGTCGGGACCCTGACTCTTTTCCTATTACTCACTCTACTACCTTAAGTATCGAGTACTCTGGTGCGTTATGGTCCACCTGGTAACTTACCACACATTCTTTGTTATATATATATATATATATATATATATATATATAAATAGAGATATTTATACACTCACGCGTGTGTATATATGTATATATATATATAGTACGTTATTCCAGGTTGAATCGGAGGTAACCACAGTAAGTAAGGTACTCAATACATTGCAGAGTATAAAAGTTTTAATATAGATGAGATTCTACAGGACTAGAACTGTTTCATTCCTTAGAAATCATCAGGAATCTCCTATATATGTAAGCGCTGACTGAAAAGTTCATAGGCTGACTAAGATACTCTCATGGAACGACCAAATGAGGTTTATTTTTTAACAGTCCCTGGAAAGAAACAAGACAGCTATTAAGAGTGGAAATTAATGCATGCAAGAGATCAAAACTCAAACATGACTCCTTCATAAATAGCCCATGAACTTTTCAGCCAACCTTCGTGTATGAGTGTATATATATATATATATATATATATATGTGTGTATGTGTGTACGTATGTGTATATATATATATAATATATATATATATATATATATATATATATATATATATATATATATATATATATATATATATGTGTGCCTGTGTATGTGTGATTATATGTACATATATTCATATACACGCATAGATGTTTACATACGCATACTTATAAATGTGTGCGTGTGTGTGTGTGTCTGTGAGAGAGTGTCTGTGTGTCCGTGAGAGAGTGTATGTGTGTGTGTCTATATGTATGTGAGTGATTAGGTTTCTGTGTACCAATGTCTATATTATGTGATTATATTTCACTGTGATGTACGGTCTACTTGTTCTGACAATCAAATGAATATTTTATTAATTATTTTGACCTAGGCTTCTATCATGGTGATGTACATTGTAAAGAATGCACACATGCCTATAATTATTCAGCTATATATATTTTTTTTATATATTATATATATATAATATATATAT
>OZ024748.1:13938185-13955685 GCA_964016885.1 Eledone cirrhosa
AACTTCGTCTTCTACTTTTTCGTCTTTCGCCTCCTCCCTCTACTTCGTTTTCCTATTCTTCTTCGTCTTCTTCCTTTCCACATTCATCATCATCATCATCATTGTCGTTATCATTTTCTTCTCTTGTTAAAGTAGATAATTGATAATTCATGATCTGTCTCAGCGTCCATGTTCAACTGATCAACTGTGTAACAACAACAGTCGTTGTTGATATTATGGAAGAAATCATTTTCCGGTTCAGTAACATTTTCAAACTCTTTTGATTTGTAATCTGCATATTCGACTGTTTTTAAACCTCATTCGTTCATATTCTCCTACAATACAAAGTGGCTCAAACCTCTACCCTTATAAGGTAGACTGTTTTGTTTCCGTATCCATAGTCGTGGAAATATCTGATATTCTGGGTCCCGAAGCACCTGTACTTACTTTCTGCAACTGAGATGATGAGGTTGATGGCAACAAACAATGAACCCTATGAAGTAAACTGCCTTCTTGTCAAATCCAAAACGGTAAAAAAATTTCACAACTTACATCTTTAATCGCCCTCAGAGCTCCCACCCCATACTTACTTGCCTCGATCTAAATAGAGGTGACTATCTCAAAGAACCAGTTATGCATGTTGGATAGGTTTTATTTCTCGTATCCATATCATTGAAAACCTCTAACATTCTGGAGCCCCGAAACACTTATATCTATCCTGCGATCAGGATGTAGAATTACCTATGTCACGAACGATTCCTAGGATTTCCATTGGCTTCTCGTCGAACTCATAGTGCTGGAAACATCTAACATCTACCTCCCTACTTACACACATCGGGGCGGATTATGACAATCAAGAACAAACCCCTTGAGGTGAATTCGTTTCGTGTTAAATCGAGAATGGGGGAAAAACTGTCAGCGGCCCTGTGTACTTCGATCGTTTACTTATTTCTCTCTTTCTCTCTTACTTTCAGAACATAAGCTGGCGACATCTGCCTTTGAGAGAGATATATGCCGGCCTCCCACGCATATCTGTCGTTGTACAGTACGTAAGAGGAGAGTAAGATTTTCTGGCTACTGCCATCGTGCCACCTACGAGGCTGTGTACCCATTGGTACGTTGGAAAGCACAAGCAGTCACTAATAACAGAGGGCGCAAGCTTTCCTACCCCGATGCCATCGCCAGAGATTCTGATATTGAAATCCAGGATTTGGCAACGGCAATGAACGACAAAGCCCTGTGGAGATCAATTTTTAAGTCCATTTAGGCTGAGGCCGCCGGATGATGGTGATGACTTGCAGCGAGCGCGACGGATAATGGCAATCAACAAGAACAAGTCCCTTGGAGGTGATTTGGTTTCTTGTCAAACCGAGAACGGGGAAAAACTGTGTGTTCTTGAATTCAATCGTTTACTTATTACTTTATGCCATAGGGAAAATAATTCTCATCGACGAGTGCCATCAGGTGAATAGATTTCTATTAAAACCAAGTGCGGTGGAAACATTTTATAGTTTGTGTCTCTGAACCACCTCCAAACTTTCTTGCTTCCATCAAGAATAAGCCATATAGGTTAAACTGTTTTTTCTCTCTCTTACTTCTCGCTTTCTCCCTTAAAAGTCCTCTCTTTCCCTCTTTCCCCAACACTCTCTCCCCCTCTCTCTTCTATATATCTCTGTCTCATTCCTTTATTTTCTCTCTTACTCCTTCATTTTACATTCTCTTTCTCCCTCTCCCTACTATCTCTCTCGTCCCCTATTTTCTCTCTCTCTCTCCCCCCCCCCCCCTCACTACTTTCTTTCTCGCTCTTTTCCATAATCTATCCTTATTTCTCTAACTCTGTACATATGAGTGAGCGTCCATTTGTATAGAGAGTTACACATTATTTGCTATATTCTCTCCCCCTTCTCTCTCTCCACCGATCTACCCCTTCTCCCCCTCTCCATTTCGCCCTTCCTCTCTTTCATTTCAATTCCTTTCGCAAATATTGGATTAGCAAATTTAATAAAATATTCGTTTGATGAGGTACAAAATCCCCCGCCCCCTCCCCGGCATCATCTAACATCTATTTCTTTCTCTTCCTAAACTAAACTTCACTCCGAACCAGCCCGTCCCCCTCTCGGTCCTTTTTCTCTACTCCCCCCCCTCTCTCTCTCTCTCTCTATATATATATATATAAATATGTGTTTATATATATATATATGTGTGTGTGTCTGTGTATGAATATATATACATTGTAAATATATATATATATATATATATTATATATATACATTTATATACATTTATATATGTATGTGTGTGTCAATATGCGGCACTTGTACATATACAGTATGTATGTTTTCCGTATATACGTCAGTTCTGTATACACAAACCGGTATGCAAGATTTTATATATTATTTCCGAAACGTTGCAAGATTTCACAACTTTATCTTCTATGTCAACATTACCACATACAACAAACTCCCACCATATTCTCTCTCTCCTCCCTCTCTCTCTCTCTCTCTCTGTCTGTCTCTCTATCTATCTCTCTCTCTCTCTCTCTCTCTCTCTCTATATATATATATATATATATATATACATATATGTCATATATAATTTTTTGTTAGTCCTCTCGCCACATTTCCTCTGTATATGCTCTCTCTCTCTCTCTCTCCCTCTCTCCCTCTCTCGCTCTCTCTCTCAATATATATATATATATATATGTTTTTAAAGTATTTATTTATTCATATAATCAACTTCAATGTTTCCAGTTGTTTATCCAAACTCATAAATCTCATTTGTTGTCTCATGTAATGTATTATTCATTGTTACCACGTTACCTTCATCATGAATTTTTTTTTTCCAAAATGGCCACCACTGCTCTGGATGAAATCTCTTTATTGTGGAACTTTAATTATAATATATGAGAATACTAGCAGGCGAATTCGAAAATACTTAGTGAAACCTGCTGCATAGAAACTTAATAGTAAAGTGCGCTATAGTATATATATAATGTTTGCATATTAACACCTTCTTTGTTTTCCAAAATGTCCACGACTGTTCTGGATGTAATTTATTTACTGTGAAAGGTTACTTTTAATAAATTGGAATCGCTAGGTATGAGGAATACTCAGGTTACATAGAAACATGAAAGTGGCTTAGTGGTTAGAGAATTGGACTAGTAAACGTGAGATTGCGAGTTCGATTTCCGGACCGAGCGATGCATTATATCCTTTTGGCAAGACACTTTATTTCACGTTGCTCCTTTTGTCAGGAGTTGCGACCCGTAGATAATATCAATTTCTTTAGTCCGATTTGACGACTTCCACCCAACTCGTAATGTGAATGACGTCTGGGAACTTGTTGATTGATTGGATCCGTGATATAATCTAGATGTATTTGATCTAAAAAAAGGGTGGGTATTCATAGGGGTTATGTTTATGGCCATAGGATAGACTGATCATAGTTGAATAATGGTTAAGAATCATTGCTCTATAGTCCCTTTTATATATGTATTGAGAGCACGGAAATAGAAAGTCGTGACGCTGATACGTTTATGTCTCAAACAACAAAACCACCTTCGGCTACAATAAACACAGGAATACCAGCACCAGAATAAACAACAGCAGCAGCAACAACAATATTAACAATGGAATCAACGACAGCAGCACGAGAATCAACAACAGGTACAACAGCCATACCAGAATCAACAACAGCATCAACAACCGCAGCTTCAGCAATAATAACAGCAGTAACAGCATCAATAAGAGCTTCAACAACAGCAGCAGTACCAACATTACCAACAATATCAACAACAACAACAACCGCAGCAACGGCTGTAGCACCACCAGCAGCAAGAAGAGTGCCACCAGCACTTGCAACTCGTAAAAGGACACCAGAATCAGCAAGAGCACTAGAGATAAATACAGTGACAGCAACAACTTACACAAGCAAAACACATGCACCTCCCCAATGAAGCACACTCGGTTATGGGCTGGGGTTAGAGTCAGTAGTGGTAAACTATTAATATAAAAAAGGGAAAGAAACTATCATCCTCGCCAGGTGAGGGACACGACAAAAAGTGTTTAAGTCAAACAACACACAACTATAAACACCAACCTCAACCTCATCCCCAGTACTAACATCAACAACAGCACCAACATCAACACCACCACCAGCACCAACATCAACACCACTACCAACACCAACGTCAACACCACCACCACCAACACAACACCTACAACAACACCAACATCAACAACACCAACCCCGACACACAAACCAACACCGACACCAACACCACTCTGCACCCCCACCACCAATAGCAACACAGACACCTACAACATCACAACCTCAAGCCAACTAGTACCCGCAATTACACCACCACCACCACCACCACCACCACCACCACCAACAACAACAACAACAACAACAACAACAACAACAACAACAACAACACCTTCAGCACCACAGACACCTACGTCACAACCTCAATCCATCTAGTACCCACAATAACACCAGTATCAACAACAACACTCGTACCACCAACAACATTAACAACAACAGCAACCCCACCTTCAGCACCACAGACACCAACAACGTCACAACCTCAATCCATCAATAACACCAGTACCAACAGCAACGACCAAGGCAAATCCATCAAAAAGATACCAACTTCCTGATTCCTATGTAAACACAACGCCATCTTGCTATGACTTGTGATTGTAATGTTACTTTTCTCAGATATCCCTCTGGCAAATAAAAGATATCATCATTATTTTGGCAGTATCGGTAGAGGGTTGGACGCCATGTTTGCAACATAGAGTTACGGCTCTTTATGATCTGAGCTCAAATCCCGCCGAGGTTAACTTTGCCTTTCATCCTTATGGGGTCGATAAAATAAACTACCAGTCACGCACTGGGGTCGATTTAATCGACTTTCTGCTCCCCCAAATTACTGACCTTGTGCCTATATAAGAAACCATTATTATTTTGGCAGTATCGGTAGAGAGTTGGACGCCATGTTTTCTAGCATAGTTACGTCCCTTTACGGTCTGAGTTCAAATCCCGCCAAGGTTAACTTTGCCTTTCATCCTTACGGGGTCGATAAAATAAGTGCCAGTAAATGTACTGGATAATTGCTGGCCTTGTGCCAAAAGTAGAAACAATTATTATTATTATTATTTTCATATTGTTTACTCGATTTTTCTGTAACCCCTCCCCTACTGTCACCGCTTATTGTATTGTCCCCTAAATGTAGGCCCTTGTGGCCAATAATGAAATTATTATTATTATTACCGGCGGTGGATTGGCAGTATCGGTAGAGGGTCAGACGACATGCTTTGCAGCATAGAGTTACGGCCATTTACGGTCCGAGTTCAAATCTTGCCGAGGTTAATTTGCCTTTCATCGATACCGGGTCGATGCAATAAAGTATCAGTAATGCACTGGGGTCGATTTAATCGTCTTTCCTCTCTCCCCAAATTGCTGGCCTTGTGCTTCTACTAGAAATCATTATTATTATCATTATTACTATTTCATCCTTACGGGATCGATAAAATAAAGTACCAGTAATGCACTGGTGAAAATAACTGGCCTTGTGCCAAAAGTAGAAATAATTATTACAATGTTATAATTATTAATCGTCTGTACCGTCATGTGACGTCTGTAATGTTTTTCTTGATGTCAGCACTTGTGGCCAATAAAGAAATCATTTTATAATTATTAATTCATTATTATTATTATTATTGTTGTTGTTTTGTTATTATTAGTAATATTATATCCATTGATACAGAGATTTGTTGTTGTTTTGTTTCCTAACTGTTCTTATCTTTATCTTTCCTTGTTTTGCTTATGTATTCGTTTTAAAAATGTAGTTATTTCTCTATGGTGTTTGAATTTCCTGTTTCATGTTTCCTTCTGACGTTGTTGTTTTATTCCTCAGGGTAAAATAGTTTTGAGTTTTTGCAGGATATTATCTTAAATATCAAATAAGCGATGTGTTAAGTTGTAATTCTTAAAAAGTCTAATCGATACTAGCATCAAATAAATTGACATTTTCAGCGTTGTTACAGCGAATTATATCGTCTCCTTCCTTCTTGTTATATCGTATGTTGTTCACTTAATTTATTCGCTCTACAAGTAATAAAGCTGATTACGCGTAGTACTTTCATTCTTTAAGATACTATGACGAAACAGAAGACAGAAGACAGAAAATAGAAGACAGATTATATACAAGTGAGAAACACAGCAGATGATAGAAGATATATGACAGGAGACAGTACGATTGAAGGCAGAAGACAGAAGAAAGACGGAAGATATAAGGCAGAAGACAGAAGATAGAAGAGCGTAAGCAGAAGTCAAAACACAGAAGATAGATGCCAGATTGCAATATACAGAAGGCAGATTAAATAAAAGATAGAAACAAACCAAAAGTTAGAAGAGAGAAGACAGGAGCCACAAAGACTGGAGACAGGAAGGCGGGAGACAGAGATGGAAGACGGGAGACAGAAAAGCAAAGATAGAAAAGAGAAGAAAGAAGATAAAAGATACTAGACAGAAGAAAAAAGATGGAAGACAAAAGACAGAAGATAGAATACGGGCGACGTGGACTGAAAACAAAGGACAGATGCAAGAAAGTAGGAGACAGAAGACAAAAGGCAGAAAAAAATGACTTAAGACCAACCACGAATCAACGAATCTAGCTATCAAAAGTTACTGAAAGATTTTACACAAGTATTTCTTCTTTTGACAACCATCTTTACCGTTTTTCTCCAATAAAGATAAAAATATTAAAGTGTTACATCGCTTTGGCTGGGGAGTATAAAACATGTAATTATGTTTTAACATTCTACAAGATTATTCATCCGTGTTGGGATTAATAATGTAAAACTTAAGAAAGAATGGTAGTAATTTATTCTGTTTTTTGGTGGGATTGTTAGCCAATTGTATTGAAAGAAGTATAACAGGTGCAGGAAAACTAATAAATTTAAGGACACAATAACATAACTTTGTCCATTCAAAAGACTTTATCTCTGAGTGAGATGATTTTACAATTTCATTGATAATTATATTGCTTAAATGTTAAGAAGGTGAGCGCAAATCCTACAATCAATTGAGTAGTTTAGATACAATTCTAATGTATTTAAAGGGGAAATTCTATTTGCTTGAAATACCAACCAAATCTGAATAAAAATACATACACTAGTGTTAAATAAAAGGGGAACAATCACAGATAATATAATCCTATGTACTTCTCACCTAAAAAGAAATGATGAAATTACTTGAGTACAAGGGTATAAATGTATAATTTATAAGGGAGACCGCCATGAATTTTGCATTTTCCAAATCTGTTATTCATGGTGTACTTGTCACTTAGTTTCAGGACCGCACTCATAAACACACTTCTGACCAAAGAAGTCACTAGTCATGACAATCCTACCTTTTAGTTGCCAGGCCTAGTATATCTAAGGCCACATTATTTACTGTGTCTTCTTAAATCTTTTAAGACATCGGAGTATTTGAGAGATTTCGCTACTATTTATAGCTCTTTCGATGGCTCGTTTCAAATGAGTTAACTAAAGTGAAAGATTTGTGTTCAATAGGAAATTACAAGCGATTTGTGTAGTTATTCTACCGGAAGTTTATCATTTGATGTATGGCACTTGAGAGAGGAATTTTTATTATAATAATTTCTAATAGAGCAGGAAAGAATTCTTTGGGTGAGAGAGGGAAACAGAAATGCATAAATTCCACCTCTTTCCTAGGGACATAACATAAACATTAAGGAACTTAAATGACTTCAAGTGAGTAGTAAATGAACTTCTACCTGGTCGACTCACCTACTAACATTAACAACCAAAACTTCTCCAAAGTCAGAAACAACTGTCGTAAGATGGTAAGATAGGTTAGATAATGCAATTATAGATACACAAAAGGATGAGTTGGTCACGGCTAGAAGCCTTTCATCATAGGTATGCTCAATTAACCCTGTCCAAGGGCTAAACCACGAACAGAAGAACACGCTGTAGCTTTATTGCGTGATCTTTAAGGCGAATGCACATAATGTGATATTAATTCCTAGCCAACAGTATATAAGCAATGAAGGAGAAGAATGTTAGGGAATAAAAAGATTCCAACTGTCATTTGAAATCCCGGTGATCTGATTCGCAAAGGATACTTTAAGAAATTGTTTGATCTGTTGGAAATAGAAGTCAAGTCAAATCATTCCATTATCAAATCACGAAACATCGCTTTAAAAATAAATTTCATGTTGGATGATCTAGGCATAGATATATAAGCAAGGACGATGGCCATGAATCCTGGGTAATGGCTGCAAGAATACAATTGCTAATAGAAGTAGTCGAAATATTATTCCACGTGTGGAGTAACATTACTCGATAGAGTGCGTAGCTCGGAGATCAGAGTCGCTACTTCTAAAAATATAATAGATCATTGATGCGATATTACGGGCATCTGCTTAGAATGTTTAAGGACCGATTCGCTGAACAGATTTCATCGGTAAAATCGAATGGAAAGAGACCGAGGGGTGGACCCCAAACAAGAGGGTTGGATATCATGTATGAGTTCTGTCACGCCTGAGGATTTAACCGGATCAATTAGAGACAGTTGCTTCTGACACATATACACATACACACAAACACAAACACACACACATATATATATATATATATATATATATATATATATGTAGGAGGTGAGTTTTATTGTAGTACAATAAAGCAATGCAGATATCGGATAAGAAGCACTCTACAGTTTGTAGGACTGGAGTATACATAATATAAGATCAAAAGATGGTTAAAGGAGTTCCATGTATTTTATTATGCGCATTTCAAAAACAAACATCATCATGCAATAATATTTGTGTTTTCATCAGATAAAACAGGAGAACATGATATGAAGGTTAAAAAACACTTGTGGATAGTGCAGTTAAAACTGTTGATTTAAAACTGCACTATCCACAAGTGTTTTTTAGGCTTCATATCATGTTCTCCTGTTTTATCTGATGAAAACACAAATATTATTGCATGATGATGTTTGTTTTTGAAATGCGCATAATAAAATACATGGAACTCCTTTAACCATCTTTTGATCTTATATTATATATATATATATATATATATATATATTCCAGTTAATTGTATATAAGTAAAGAAGCGGTGGAATGTTATGAATTAAAGACACTTCAACTGTCACAAGTTGTGCTGACATGTTTTACCTTCTCGATTTCTTTGACCAATTCCATGGTAAAAAAAATCGTGCGTTGTAGCCAATGACTTTACTATAAGCTTTCTAACATTCGAAGCTTGTTCAGTAATTCTAAACACCGACATGAAGCCTTGTGTGATATGTTATTGTTTGGTGTGTGAAAGCTGACGAAATGCAAATCAGAAATGCGAGAATTAAAAACTAATGTAACTTGAAAATAAAAAAGAAAACGAAACAACAGATCTACCTTACATTTCGTAATATTTCGGGGTTAGAAAACACGTTTACAAAAGAAAAATATTGGAGTAGGGATGAATATCTGAATATAATATGTCAGTAAATAAAATGAGATGTCGCATTTACCATGGAATTGGTCAAAGAAATCGAGAAGGTAAAACATGTCAGCACAACTTGTGACAGTTGAATTAAACGAGTATTAAAGTTGGTGTTTATCACTTCTTCTTTGGACTTGAAGTTCTTCAGAAAACTCTGGTACTATATACACAGCGTTTATGTTGTTGTTGTTATTTGTCTTCTGCTAAGACTATCCATTCAATGTTGGTATTATCATTGTTCATAGAATTGATTAATGAAAATCGCTTCTTCTTTGGACTTGAATTTCTACAGACAATTCTTAGGTTTTAGACACAACGACTTGGTGTTAGATTTTTTCTTTTTGATTTCTGTTCTTGTTTGTCTACTGCTTAAACCATTCATTCAATTTTGGTATTAGCATTGATCATAGACCACGTGATATCAGACTACCAATAATCGTTGTTGAATGTTATGTGTGTCTCTTTTTAACTTCAGCTGACCAGATAAATCGTTAATGACATCTATTTGCAGCAATAACGATCGAAATATTGTTAATGGGACATTTTGTTTTTCTTTGGTTTTATCTGTGTGTGTGTGTATATATATATATATATATATATGTGTGTGTGTGTGTGTGTGTGTGCGTGTATTTGTTAACTGCCAGTGGGTCCATGTGTGCGTGTGTGAGATACTTTTGTTTTATTTTGTTTGTATATTATTGGTATATGCATGTTTGTTATTGTTATAGATATATACATGCATATATACATACATCCGTATATACATACAACCTCTCTCTCATACACAAACACACACACATATATATATATATATATATATATATACAAATATATATATATTAATAAGTAAATATTTATAAGTCGTTTGGAAGCCTCGACAATGCAAATGGGTAAATCTCCGGGTAACAGGGTCCGGTGTAGGAGAGAGAGAGATATGTAAGTGGGTGTACGTTGAGATGCGTGGTGTGTATATATGTGTGAGATGTGTAGAATGAAGGGAAGAGATGGATGGGTGAATGTACGTATATCCAACCACACACACACACACATATATATATATACATACACATATATATATACATACACACAGAGATATGTCCGGATTTTACCTCTCTCTCTATGTATATATATATATGTGTGTGTGTGTGTGTGTGTGTGTGTGTGTGTGTGTGTGTGTGTGTGTGTGTGTGTGTGTGTGTGTGTGTGTGTGTGTGTGTGTGTGTGTGTGTATGTGCGTGCGTGTATGTACATAGTTGTGTGGGTGATGTATATGCTTTTGTGCGTTCAATATATTAATGCTAAATCATTCAATAACGCCCAACATATCTCTGCCATTTAATTCATCTAAGTACTAAAAGAAAACATACATAACATATATAGTCTACAACAAATATTTCAGTCTTCTCGTAATAATCACTAAATATATATATGACAAAACATCTATAGCATCTACATTCATTCACATAGTTACCTACGTAAAGTACGGTTTTCTTCTTTTCTATTAAATTAATACATCTATTTATTAATATTTCAGTAATGCTTTAGGTAAATCTGATATGAACATAAAACCGTAATGCCTGATATTTTAAATATTTAAAACCTGCTAGCGATTTATAAATCTATCGGATTATGAAGATTTTAGTAAACAAGGTATCGCCCAAAATATGGTGCATATTTAGAATTCACGACAATGATTCGGGATTAGATTAGATTTAAAAAAGAAATTCAATTTTGTATATAGGCATGGAAGATATGCGAGATACGTAGCGTTAAATATCATAAAATATCACCATATTTAAATGGATATATTCATTTATTTCTTCATTTCTATGTTCAATAACATGTTTGCTATTAGCTCCAACCACGCACGCTTCTACTTAGATGATATCACACATCATCCTCTTTAATCTAGCGTATATATAGAGCTATCATCATTCCACTGCTTAATATCTTATTCTATTAGATATTAGGGATTTTTAGATGAAATTTGGTACAATAAACCGTCTAGATAAAACTACTGAAACACCGCGAAGCACCAATTTCAACTAATCAATTATATAAAGCAAATATATATAGGTCTATATATAAACAACACATGAACAGGCATGAATGTGTGTTTAAGTAGGTTATTTCGAAAATGCGCAGTTCTGGGTTCAGTCCCTCTCTGCAACACAGGATCAACCATATGTATGTGCGTGTTTGTGTGAGTATCGGTGTTTGTGTTTATGCCATGTACGTTATTGAGACGATAGAAATCAATTCGATAATTTAAATAATCGAGTCGATATGATCGATCAAGGCAATTTCCAAATATGGCACAGGCTAATGGGTGCAACCAGGAAAAAAAAATCGTGTTTTTATATACACACACACACACACACACACACACACACACACACACACACACACACACACATAGGAACGATCGACTTTCGTCAAATCGGACCGAGGGAATAATGTTTCCGTTAGTCTTTCCAATTGCTAATGCTATCTATCGGTCGCAACTCCAGGTAGAAGGAGCAATGTGAAATAAAGTGTCTTGCTCAAGGACATAACGCATCACCTGGTCCAGGAATCGAACTCACAACCTTACGATTGCGAATCCAATTCTCTAACCACTCAGCCACACGCCTTCACATATATATATATATATATATATATACACACACATATATATATATATATATATAGCTGTATTTATCCTTTGTGATTCTGTCTCTATGTTTGTACTCCTGGAGAAGAGCTAAACCTGACACGTCGAACGTTCTTCCCCCTTTTCCATGTAAAGACATTTTTGTACCTCTGATTGTCATTTCCTTGAACTATATATATATATGTGTGTGTGTGTGTGTGTGTGTGTGTGTGTGTGTGTGTGTGTGTGTGTGTGTGTGTGTCCTTGATCATAAATAGGATAAGACAGATACGTAGATGCATAGAAATATTCCTATACATTGATTTCTTGTTAGATTTATACCCACCCGTACTTCAATCTATCTTATTTCTCATTCTTTCTTCTGATGAAGGACTACCATCCGAAACCTCAAGACCCTCTTCTTGTTATTTCAAGCGTTAACGTAATATATTCCTTCCATATACTGTACTGATCGTGTTGTTATTTCTGTTTACTTTTTCCACACACACACACACACACACACACACACACACACACACATAAGGACTAATTTTATTCATATGTAACCCATTTGCAACCACGCAGCACGCCATTTTTTCATATATTTATATATTTTCCTCCTCTGTAACCCGTCTGTTTCTTTCTTACTGCTTCCCTTTTCTCTGTATCTCTCACTTTCTTTTTACCCCCTCTGCCAGCCTCTCTCTGTTAGCCTCTTCCTCACACTTTCACTCACTCACTCTCTGCTACTCCTTCTCCATCACTTCCTCCCGTTTGACCTGTACGAAATTCTTTCTCACTCACATTTCAACCAGGTTGGATGGTTTTTATCTCTCGTCTACGATTTCACAGAACTTATGTTCACCGATTTCAAAGACTTGACTCCTTCTTCCTCACTTTTCGTTGCTTTACCATCTTTGATTGTTTACTGTCTGGCTCGTTCCCCCTATTTACGTGTCCCAACGACTTTCTTTAGCCGTTACTCGCACCAACCAGAGGTTTATGATCTTTAAAGCGATGAAATACCAATGAAGGCTGGAAGATCACTGATGAAGGACTAATTTTATTCATATATATATATATATATATATATATATATATGAAGTATTCCGTAGAAAGGGTAAAGGAAGGGCTATTTATTTATGTAATAAACAACACAATACAATTATTCCATTTACCAAAGGTTTTACGAAGACAGGCGAGCTCAACAGAGACGTCTGAAATCGTTCATCATTCATTCTGATGGACGATTTCAGACGTCTCTGTTGAGCTCGCCTGTCTTCGTGAAACCTTTGGTAAATAGAATAATTGTATTGTGTTGTTTATTACATAATTATATATATATATATATATATATATATATATATATATATATATATATATATATATATATATATATATATATATATATGAGAGAGAGGAAGAGAAAGAGAGAAAGGAAGAGAGCAACAGCGAGAGTGTGGTGGAGAAAGATAGAAAGAGGGTGTGAGAGAGACCATCAAAAGGAAACTTATTCCAGTCTTCCCTAATCACGCGTACCACTGTAAATCATATTGTCATTTCGTCATAATTTTCTATGATATATTCAATTACTGTATTGCCACGCAGTAATCACTGCTATTGTAGAGTTGTCACTCAGAATTTTCTTCAGGGAACTCTCAGGAAATCGATATCAATACACAACATCTCAACATAACAATCTCGCAATGAAACAATACCGAATAAAAAAAATAACATATTAAGCAATATGGTTTCTTATAGAGGCACAAGGCCAGCAATTTTGGGGGTAGGGGAAAGTAGATTAAATCGACCTCAGTGTATTACTGGTACTTTATCTTTATCGATTCCGTATGGATGAATGGCAAAGCTAACCTCGGCGGTATTTGAACTCAGAACATAAGGGGCTGTAACTCTATGCTGTAAAGCATGGTGTCCGACTATCTACCGATACTGCTAATCCACCGACCTTATAATAATACAAATAAAATATTAACTAAATACACAATATATTGGATCGTCAAGTATGATATTTGTAGAAATTTCTTATTTTTCTATAAATTTCCACAAATTCCACACTTGACGACCTAATAATAACATATTCAAAACAAAATATCAACACAATACATAACATTGAACAATACATAAGAAACAATAACATTAAAACAATACACAATAAAAACAAAAACATCAACCCAATATAACAACATTGCACAAGTCAAATACAATATAAATAATATATTAATATAATTGTTTCTACGTTAGGCACAAGGCCAGCAATTACCCAGTGTATTACTGGTACTTTATTTTATCGACCCCGTAAGGATGAAAGTCAAATTTAACCTTGGCGGGATTTGAACTCAGAATGGCAAGGGCCGTAACTCTATGCGTCAAAGCATGGCGTCCGACCCTCTACCGATACTGCCAATCCACCGCCAATAATATATTAATATAATGTACAATAAAGATTCAATTTCATAATGATAGAGAAACTATCACATCACACATATAAAAACATCTCATAACATATCAAAATCATAACAGTACCTAACAAACAATAACACAATAATGTAATAAAGAGCAACATTATAAAACGTAATGAAATCATACAACTTTAGTAAAGAAGGATTCTTAGTTGAAATGTTCCAAAATGGTGGCCCTGTTACGCTACTTTGCACAAATTATTTACGAACAGCCTAACTTCTGCAATTGCTGTTGAGCTAGTAATGTAAAGTTGGTGACGCATACATTGTAGAGGGTCGTGGTGCTGGTGAGTGTCTTTGATTTTGGTGGTGGCGGGGAGCGTTTTTCGTTATGGTGGTGGTGGAGAGTGTCTTTGGTTATAGTGATGGAGGTGGTGGAATAAAGCTAAATATTATCAAATGTATAATTGTGATTTGAAATAGAAAGGTCTTCTCTGCATTTAAACATTGCACTTCATTCCTGAATTACTGGTGCTTTATAGCCGAACATACGATGACGAGAAAACACTACACTAGCCATTGCTTTTCAATGTTAGAACTGGTGGTTCTTATCATTAAAACAGCCTCAACTTTCTCGTTGGATGACAGCTAAAACTGCATAAATTTCAATTTCGCAGTTTCAATGGTTATTGTAGAAAATATATTTACTTGGGGTACAATTTAACGTTACTTTCTCATAAAAAAAGGTAAGAAAAAAGCAATTGTTCAGTTAATGTTAACACACTGAACGTAAGTAGAAAAGTTTTTTTTTTCTTTATGTGGAACGGAGTGAATTCCATCTTGTCTCTTCGTTACCGAATCATGTCCAGTTTGTTATTTTATATAGGTAGCTGTACAAGGGAGGAAACCTATCTCTTCACAGTGCAAATGATGATTGATTGTCTACATTTTTTCTACAACAAATTAGAATGCGATCCTAGCCACCATCTTTACACTCACGAATGAAAATAAACAAAGAAACGACAATATGATTCCCGTGCCAGAAAACTGACATTATTGAAGGCAGCAACAGGTGTTCAGTAAGATCTCCTCCACCATTTTCTATCTATCTATCTATCACTATCTTTCTCACGCTCTCCCTGGCTCTCTCACTTACTACTACCCATATGTATATATATATATATATATATATATATATATATATATATATATATTCCCTGGCTCTCCCTCTCGCTCTCTCACTTGCTACTACCCATATGTGTATGTATATATATATATATATATATACATATACATATATAAACACATATATACATATATAAATACATATATGCATATAAAAATATATATATGCATATAAAAATACACATATACATATATATATACATATATATATATATATAAATACATATATATATATATATATAAATACATATATATATATATATATATAAATACCTATATATATAAATACCTATATATATAAATACATATATATATATAAATATATAAATACATATAAATATATAAATACATATATATATATAAATACATATATATATATAAATACATATATATATATAAATACATATATATATATATATACATATATATATATATATACATATATATATATATACATATATATATATATACATATATATATATAAATACATATATATATATATATACATATATATATATATATATATACATTTATATATATACACATACGTATATATATATTTACATACACACACATATATATATATATATATATATACATATATATATATATATATGAATATATAAGTATTCCAATCTATCCTGTATCTCCCATCATGTCTATGGCCCAGTACACACTTCACACAGAAACACAGACACACAAACACCCTCACACACACATACACACGCACGTACACATGCACACACGCACGCACATACGTGCACACACACACACACACGCACACGCACACTGGCAGAGGATAATCAAGATTAATGCCTGATTTGTAAAGGTTTTTATTTCTTTAGGTTTACACCTCTAAAAAGTGGTTCGTTATCTGGTATCCAGCCCCTTAAGTCATCAACAAAAGAGAATAAAAATCAACAACAAAGTGAAAACTTGACTGCTTTTCATTTCTAATTTGAAAACTGTTCTGACTTCAACTTTTGTGTTTCTCCATGTCAGAGTCTTGGCACCTTATCTATGCAGAGCATTGCAAAGACCATTAAAGCTAGGGTTTGGCAACCTCGTTATAGCACCTGACAAAAGCACGATCAAATAAGATAAAATAAAATGAGAATAAAAATAAATAATAAATAAATTGCCAGTTTTTCCCCAACATTTTCCTGTGTTTATTCCAGTTCTAAACCTACCGAGGTCAACGTTTGCCTATTATAGTTTCTCGGCAAAATAATGCACTACATTGAATGAGAAAATTAATGAGGAGGCTTCGCAGAGTTGCTACAACAAGAGTCATAAAAATAAATAATATTAACTTACTGTGTTCTCCCCGCTCTTTACGTTCAGAGTAGTGAGGTCAAATACATATATACATATATACACGCACACACAAACACAAACACACACACATGCATATACATACATATGTATATATATATATATATTACCAAAAGATAATGAAATGAAAAGACTGGCATTTCCCGAAGACATTGTTTTCTTTTCTGCCCCTGCTAAATCTCCTATATCTATCTATTTCTTCTGTAAATTTTCATTCTATTTCCCGATGCAGGACTAATCTCCGAAACGTTAAGACTATTAAAAGTATATTAAGCGTGAAACTAATATTTATCTTCATTGAACGTCATCATCTGTTGTATTTTATTCGTTTAATTTTCATATACATATATATGACGGTTTTCCTTCTTTCTAACACCGGATTCACTAGCGAAAGGTCTGTTTCTGA
>OZ024748.1:13960685-13968185 GCA_964016885.1 Eledone cirrhosa
ATACTCAGACAAGAGGAGCAATCGAAATTGAATTTAATAAAAACAGACCGCTGCCTGGTGCTTAGTAAAGCAACATGATCAAATATTTAATGTATAGTTTATATATATATATATATATATATATATATATATATATATATACATACATACATATATATGAATATACATACATACACACATATATATATATGAATATACATACATATATATATATATATATATATATATATATATATGAATACACATACATACATACATATACATGTATATATAGACACATACATATATATATATATATATATGAATACACATACATACATACATATACATGTATATATAGACACATACATACATGCATTTAAGAACAGGAAATTTATCTTCTTTTTCTTATGCAAATCGTGACAGGATTTCACTGAGATACGTGTTAATACAGATATCTAGGGTAGATGGTAAAATGGAGACAAGTTGTTTCAGTAGAAATATCTACCCCGATATAACGATTTCTAAAGATTTACATTTGAAACACTTCTTTCACTGTTGGGTTTCTGTATTCCATACAATTCCATAAGGAAACAAAGGACCCTCCCATAACACATTACCACACATATAGCAAACGTAACCTGATACATACACACACACAGATACACACTCACACATACACACACAAACTTAAAAACAGGAGCACACATACAAACATACTCTCACACACACAAACTTACAATCACGAGCACACATACACATACTCTCACACACACAAACTTACAAACACGAGCACACATACACACAAACTTACAAACACGAGCACACATACACACATACACGAGCACACACATACATACACAAATTTACAAACACGAGCACACATACACACATACTCTCACACACACAAACTTATAAACACGAGCACACATACACACATACTCTCACACACAAGCACAAACACTCACAGCCACAACCAAACTGTGTGTGTGTGTGTGTATGTGAATGTATGATTATATACACATATATGTGTGTGGTGTGTGGTGTGGTGTGTGGGTGCCTGTTAACATATATCTAATCATAAGATTTGTCATGCTATCTATTTCAAAATTCCTCTTGTTATTTATGTCGTTATTGTTTTCTTCAATTGATATTTGCTTTGTTTCCCTCGGTCGTCGTTCTTGAATTCTCAGTTATTCAATTATCTATATATTTATGATGTCACATTTATTATTTCCTTTAAATATTTTGCTGGTATCAGTATTAGACTGCGGCCATGCTATGGCATCGGCTTGAAATATTTAAAATATTCTTACGTTCTGAGTTCAAATTCCACCGAGGTAAACTTTGTTTCTCATCCTTACGGAGTCGATAAAATAAAGTACCAGTAATACACTGGTTCGATTTAATTGACTTTACCCACCCCAAAAATGGTTAGCCTTGTGTTTAAATCGGAAACCGTTATTACAGTTTGGGAGAATCGGTAGTTTTATTGTGAATTGGCAGTATCGGTAGAGGGTCGGACGCCATGCTTTCCAGCATAGTTACGTCCCTTTACGATCTGAGTTCAAATCCCGCCGAGGTTGACTTTGCTTTTCATCCTCACGGGGTCGATAAAATAAAGTACCAGTAATGCACTGGGTAATTTGCTGGCCTTGTGCCTAAAGTAGGAACAATTATGTATTGCACAACTTTACAACAACACCAAGAATAACACCTCCAACAGCAGCAACAACAACAGCAGCTGTTGCTGCAACAACAGCAGCAGCAGCAATGTTCTGCGATGGGTGCTTTTGAAGAGAATCAGTTAATCTCATCTTGATATTATTTATTGAATAGTTTTGGATATTTTAAGTTGTGGAAAAGACTTGAGATAACTTGTATTAAAAGATAGCAACGTGTGGTAGTGTTGTGTGTGAGAGATAGGGAGTGAGAGAGAGAGAGAGAGGTAGGAAGTGAGAGAGAGAGGGATAGAGAGTGAGAGAGACAGAGGGAGATGGAGAGAGAGAGAGTGAGAGAGACAGAATGAGAAAAAGAGAGAGAGCGAGAGAGACAGAAGGGGAAAAAGAGATAGAGCGAAAGAGACAGAATGAGAAAAAGAGAGAGAGCGAGAGAGACAGAAGGGGAAAAAGAGATAGAGCGAAAGAGACAAGAGGAGAAAAAGAGAGAGAGCGAGAGAGACAGAAGGGGAAAAAGAGAGAAAGCAAGAGACAGCAGGAGAAAAAAGAGAGTGAGACAGAGACAGAAGGGGAAAAAGACAGAGAGCGAGAGAGACAGGAGGAGAAAGAGAGAGAGAGCGAGAGAGACAGAAGGAGAAAAAGAGAGAGAGAGTGAGAGACAGCAGGAGAAAAAGAGAGAGAGCGAGAGAGACAAGAGAAAAAAGAGAGAGAGCGAGAGTGACAGAAGGAGAAAAAGAGAGAGAGCGAGAGAGACAGAAGGAGAAAGAGAGAGATAGTGCGAGAGAGACAGGAGGAGAAAGAGAGAGATAGTGCGAGAGAGACAGAGAGAGACAATGGGAGAGAGAGCGAGAGGGACAGAAGGAGAAAAATAGAGAGCGAGATGAAGAGAGAGACAGTGGGAGAGAGAAAGTCAGACAGGCGTGGTGGCCATGAGGTGGTTGTGATGGTTGTTGGTCAGTGGTGGTGGTGTAGTGTCGCTGGTAGTTGGTCAGTGGTGGTGGTGGTGTAGTGTCAATGGTTGTTGGTCAGTGGTGGTGGTGTAGTGTTGATGGTTGCTGGTCAGTGGTGGTGGTGGTGTAGTGTCAATGGTTGTTGGTCAGTGGTGGTGGTGTAGTGTCGCTGGTAGTTGGTCAGTGGTGGTGGTGTAGTGTCAATGGTTGTTGGTCAGTGGTGGTGGTGTAGTGTCAATGGTTGTTGGTCAGTGGTGGTGGTGTAGTGTCAATGGTTGTTGGTCAGTGGTGCTGGTGTAGTGTCGCTGGTAGTTGGTCAGTGGTGGTGGTGTAGTGTCAATGGTTGTTGGTCAGTGGTGGTGGTGTAGTGTCGATGGTTGTTGGTCAGTGGTGGTGGTGGTGTAGTGTCGATGGTTGTTGGTCAGTGGTGGTGGTGTAATGTTGATGGTTGTTGGTCAGTGGTGGTGTAGTGTTGATGGTTGTTGGTCAGTAGTGGTGGTGTAGTGTTGATGGTTGCTGGTCAGTGGTGGTGGTGTAGTGTTGATGGTAGTTGGTCAGTGGTGGTGGTGTAGTGTCGATGGTAGTTGGTCAGTGGTGGTGGTGTAGTGTCAATGGTTGTTGGTCAGTGGTGGTGGTGTAGTGTTGATGGTTGTTGGTCAGTGGTGGTGGTGTAGTGTTGATGGTTGTTGGTCAGTGGTGGTGGTGTAGTGTTGATGGTTGTTGGTTAGTGGTGGTGGTGTAGTGTTGATGGTTGTTGGTCAGTGGTGGTGGTGTAGTGTTGATGGTTGTTGGTCAGTGGTGGTGGTGTAGTGTTGATGGTTGTTGGTCAGTGGTGGTGGTGTAGTGTTGATGGTTGTTGGTCAGTGGTGGTGGTGTAATGTTGATGGTTGTTGGTCAGTGGTGGTGTAGTGTTGATGGTTGTTGGTCAGTAGTGGTGGTGTAGTGTTGATGGTTGCTGGTCAGTGGTGGTGGTGTAGTGTTGATGGTTGCTGGTCAGTGGTGGTGGTGTAGTGTTGATGGTTGTTGGTCAGTGGTGGTGGTGTAGTGTTGATGGTTGTTGGTCAGTGGTGGTGGTGTAGTGTTGATGGTTGCTGGTCAGTGGTGGTGGTGTAGTGTTGATGGTTGCTGGTCAGTGGTGGTGTAGTGTCGATGGTTGTTGGTCAGTGGTGGTGGTGTAGTGTCGATGGTTGTTGGTCAGTGGTGGTGTAGTGTTGATGGTTGGTCAGTAGTTGTGGTGTAGTGTTGATGGTTGCTGGTCAGTGGTGGTGGTGTAGTGTTGATGGTTGCTGGTCAGTGGTGGTGGTGTAGTGTTGTTGGTTGTTGGTCAGTGGTGGTGGTGTAGTGTTGATGGTTGTTGGTCAGTGGTGGTGTAGTGTTGATGGTTGTTGGTCAGTAGTGGTGGTGTAGTGTTGATGGTTGTTGGTCAGTAGTGGTGGTGTAGTGTTGATGGTTGCTGGTCAGTGGTGGTGGTGTAGTGTTGATGGTTGCTGGTCAGTGGTGGTGGTGTAGTGTTGATGGTTGCTGGTCAGTGGTGGTGGTGTAGTGTTGATGGTTGTTGGTCAGTGGTGGTGGTGTAATGTTGATGGTTGTTGGTCAGTAGTGGTGGTGTAGTGTTGATGGTTGCTGGTCAGTGGTGGTGGTGTAGTGTTGATGGTTGCTGGTCAGTGGTGGTGGTGTAGTGTCGCTGGTAGTTGGTCAGTGGTGGTGGTGTAGTGTCAATGGTTGTTGGTCAGTGGTGGTGGTGTAGTATTGATGGTTGTTGGTCAGTGGTGGTGGTGTAGTGTCGATGGTTGTTGGTCAGTGGTGGTGGTGTAGTGTTGATGGTTGCTGGTCAGTGGTGGTGGTGTAGTGTCGATGGTTGTTGGTCAGTGGTGGTGGTGTAGTGTTGATGGTTGTTGGTCAGTGGTGGTGGTGTAGTGTTGATGGTTGTTGGTCAGTAGTGGTGGTGTAGTGTTGATGGTTGCTGGTCAGTGGTGGTGTAGTGTCGATGGTTGTTGGTCAGTGGTGGTGGTGTAATGTTGATGGTTGTTGGTCAGTGGTGGTTTAGTGTTGATGGTTGTTGGTCAGTAGTGGTGGTGTAGTGTTGATGGTTGCTGGTCAGAGGTGGTGGTGTAGTGTTGATGGTTGCTGGTCAGTGGTGGTGGTGTAATGTTGATGGTTGTTGGTCAGTGGTGGTGTAGTGTTGATGGTTGTTGGTCAGTGGTGGTGGTGTAGTGTTGATGGTTGCTGGTCAGTGGTGGTGGTGTAATGTTGATGGTTGTTGGTCAGTAGTGGTGGTGTAGTGTTGATGGTTGCTGGTCAGTGGTGGTGGTGTAGTGTTGATGGTTGCTGGTCAGTGGTGGTGGTGTAGTGTCGCTGGTAGTTGGTCAGTGGTGGTGGTGTAGTGTTGATGGTTGCTGGTCAGTGGTGGTGGTGTAGTGTTGATGGTTGCTGGTCAGTGGTGGTGGTGTAGTGTCGATGGTTGTTGGTCAGTGGTGGTGGTGTAATGTTGATGGTTGTTGGTCAGTGGTGGTGTAGTGTTGATGGTTGTTGGTCAGTAGTGGTGGTGTAGTGTTGATGGTTGCTGGTCAGTGGTGGTGGTGTAGTGTTGATGGTTGCTGGTCAGTGGTGGTGGTGTAGTGTTGATGGTTGCTGGTCAGTGGTGGTGGTGTAGTGTTGATGGTTGTTGGTCAGTGGTGGTGGTGTAATGTTGATGGTTGTTGGTCAGTGGTGGTGTAGTGTTGATGGTTGTTGGTCAGTAGTGGTGGTGTAGTGTTGATGGTTGCTGGTCAGTGGTGGTGGTGTAGTGTTGATGGTTGCTGGTCAGTGGTGGTGGTGTAGTGTTGATGGTTGCTGGTCAGTGGTGGTGGTGTAGTGTTGATGGTTGTTGGTCAGTGGTGGTGGTGTAGTGTTGATGGTTGTTGGTCAGTGGTGGTGGTGTAATGTTGATGGTTGTTGGTCAGTAGTGGTGGTGTAGTGTTGATGGTTGCTGGTCAGTGGTGGTGGTGTAGTGTTGATGGTTGCTGGTCAGTGGTGGTGTAGTGTCGATGGTTGTTGGTCAGTGGTGGTGGTGTAGTGTCGATGGTTGTTGGTCAGTGGTGGTGTAGTGTTGATGGTTGTTGGTCAGTAGTGGTGGTGTAGTGTTGATGGTTGCTGGTCAGTGGTGGTGGTGTAGTGTTGATGGTTGCTGGTCAGTGGTGGTGGTGTAGTGTTGTTGGTCAGTGGTGGTGGTGTAATGTTGATGGTTGTTGGTCAGTGGTGGTGTAGTGTTGATGGTTGTTGGTCAGTGGTGGTGTAGTGTTGATGGTTGTTGGTCAGTAGTGGTGGTGTAGTGTTGATGGCTGCTGGTCAGTGGTGGTGGTGTAGTGTTGATGGTTGCTGGTCAGTGGTGGTGGTGCAGTGTTGATGGTTGTGGGTCAGTGGTGGTGGTGTAATGTTGATGGTTGTTGGTCAGTAGTGGTGGTGTAGTGTTGATGGTTGCTGGTCAGTGGTGGTGGTGTAGTGTTGATGGTTGCTGGTCAGTGGTGGTGGTGTAGTGTCAATGGTTGTTGGTCAGTGGTGGTGGTGTAGTATTGATGGTTGTTGGTCAGTGGTGGTGGTGTAGTGTCGATGGTTGTTGGTCAGTGGTGGTGGTGTAGTGTTGATGGTTGCTGGTCAGTGGTGGTGGTGTAGTGTCGATGGTTGTTGGTCAGTGGTGGTGGTGTAGTGTTCATGGTTGTTGGTCAGTGGTGGTGGTGTAGTGTTGATGGTTGTTGGTCAGTAGTGGTGGTGTAGTGTTGATGGTTGCTGGTCAGTGGTGGTGTAGTGTCGATGGTTGTTGGTCAGTGGTGGTGGTGTAGTATTGATGGTTGTTGGTCAGTGGTGGTGGTGTAGTGTCGATGGTTGTTGGTCAGTGGTGGTGGTGTAGTGTTGATGGTTGCTGGTCAGTGGTGGTGGTGTAGTGTCGATGGTTGTTGGTCAGTGGTGGTGGTGTAGTGTTGATGGTTGTTGGTCAGTGGTGGTGGTGTAATGTTGATGGTTGTTGGTCAGTAGTGGTGGTGTAGTGTTGATGGTTGCTGGTCAGTGGTGGTGTAGTGTCGATGGTTGTTGGTCAGTGGTGGTGGTGTAGTGTCGATGGTTGTTGGTCAGTGGTGGTGGTGTAATGTTGATGGTTGTTGGTCAGTGGTGGTTTAGTGTTGATGGTGGTTGGTCAGTGGTGGTGGTGTAGTGTTGATGGTTGCTGGTCAGTGGTGGTGGTGTAGTGTTGTTGGTCAGTGGTGGTGGTGTAATGTTGATGGTTGTTGGTCAGTGGTGGTGTAGTGTTGATGGTTGTTGGTCAGTAGTGGTGGTGTAGTGTTGATGGTTGCTGGTCAGTGGTGGTGGTGTAGTGTTGATGGTTGTTGGTCAGTGGTGGTTGTGTAGTGTCGATGGTTGTTGGTCAGTGGTGGTGGTGTAGTTTTGATGGTTGTTGGTCAGTGGTGGTGGTGTAATGTTGATGGTTGTTGGTCAGTGGTGGTGGTGTAGTGTTGATGGTTGTTGGTCAGTGGTGGTGGTGTAGTGTCGATGGTTGTTGGTCAGTGGTGGTGGTGTAGTGTCGATGGTTGTTGGTCAGTGGTGGTGGTGTAGTGTTGATGGTTGCTGGTCAGTGGTGGTGGTGTAATGTTGATGGTTGCTGGTCAGTGGTGGTGGTGTAGTGTCGATGGTTGTTGGTCAGTGGTGGTGGTGTAGTGTTGATGGTTGTTGGTCAGTGGTGGTGGTGTAGTGTTGATGGTTGCTGGTCAGTGGTGGTGGTGTAGTGTCGATGGTTGTTGGTCAGTGGTGGTGGTGTAGTGTTGATGGTTGTTGGTCAGTGGTGGTGGTGGTGTAGTGTTGATGGTTGTTGGTCAGTAGTGGTGGTGTAGTGTTGATGGTTGCTGGTCAGTGGTGGTGGTGTA
>OZ024748.1:13970685-13978185 GCA_964016885.1 Eledone cirrhosa
TATACATATATATATATATACATACGTATATATATACCACATACACACATATATACATATACATATATATATACACACACATATATATACACACACACACATATACAAACACACACACATATATATACACAGACACACATATATATACACATACACACACATATATATATATATAAATAATTGTTCTCTTCCATACAAATTAAATTAGTTGTCCACTGAGACATTAATAAGATATTAGAATAAGTAAATGAGTCAATACAATGTTAATTGCTCTTATTCTCATTGCTATGTTACACTGTCCAAAGCTCTCATATTTTATGATTGTGTCCACATTTCACATTGGTGTATTAATTATTATTATAATCACTCTAATGAAATAAGTGGAATGTCACAGGAGGAAAATAAATGTTGAATGCTTAAAATCGAAGCCAATACTACATATGTATATATCTCCAAAGATTACACACACAAACACATATCTATTATATATATATATATATACACAAATTCATATATATATATATATATATATATATATATATATATATATATATATATATATATTTATATGTACATAATATTATTTATTAATACATATACTATATTCAGATAATATATATACATATATAACATAAAGTTAAATAAAAGTCAAATGATTAAAATTTAGTTTCGTTTATTACTGCTATATATATTTCAGTGACAGCCATCTTTGGCTGTGACCTCTTCAAGCAGTTTGAAATAATAGGGTATAGACAAGTACATATGTAGTTTAGGTGTATAATATTGTCAATACTCTGATATGCCCAGTTCCTTGTTGGGTTGTTAATTCACTGAGGAACTGGAGTCATATGAATTCTAACAAACGAATTTCAGTGTCAAAGGTCCCCTCCTCCTCTCATTGGTCAGTTATTAGAACATTCCTCATTCTACATATAATATATGTATATATATAATATATATAATACATATACACATAATATGTATACACATATAATCTCTCTATATATATAATTTATATATATATATATATACATATATATTTTTATATATATAATTTATATATATATATATATATATGTAATATATTTATATATTATTTACATATGCATATATGTATATATATATGTGTGTGTGTGTACGTGTGTATGGCGGTGGTTTGTGTTTGTGTGTGTGTTCTTACGTATATAATATTGGCATATTTAAATAATATTCATGTAACTACCTTCCATTTTGAAAGCAAGATTTTTTCAAACGAACTCAAAGTGTGAACCTGTATACACCGATAATTGCAGGATGTGAACTCGTAACACAATGGTTAAATCAAACCATTTAAATATGCATATGATGTGTGCCATGTCCCAACATTTTCTCAATGGTCAACCATAGTTTTTAAGATAAACAGTGAAGACCTGAATGGTAGAAGTTTCTAAAACATTAATTGGAACTATTGTTTCAACATAAATTCACATTTACTCCAACACATTCATACATATACGCCTCACACACCTATTTATACATATATTTATAGATATGCATGTTCTTCATTCATGTATGCATCTCTCTCTCTCTCTCTCTCATATATATATATATATATATAGGAACCAGTAAGACCCCGACGGCTGAGCTCAAGCCGTTTCGACGACTAATTCTGAATTAGCCGTCGAAACGGCTTGAGCTCAGCCGTCGGGGTCTTACTGGTTCCTATTACCCACTATACTACCCTAAGTATTGAGTACTTTGGTGCGTTATGGTCCACCTGGTTCCTTACCACATTTCCTTCGTTATATATATATATATATATATATATATATATATATACGATATTAATAAATGTAAACTATATTTTAAAACCATATTTATTTCATTATATATATATCAAGGATACCAAGTTACATTATGGTATGCCTTCATCAGACAAAATACAATATATAACAGTTTTATAAATAGACATTGACGTACCCCTTTTAAACATTGACCGTTGTTTTTGGAGGCCATCAGGATATATATATATATATATATATATATTAAACGGCAAAAATGAAACGAAATTTCATTTCCCACTCTTAGTACGGCTGTTACTTTAATATAAGTATGCATACGTACATACATATATGTATACAGACGTACAGTAGTATGTATATATATATATATATACATGCACACATATATATATTTATATACGTACGGTGAATCCATACGTACATATATATATGTGTGCATGTATGTATATATATATATACATACTACTGTACGTCTGTATACATATATGTTTGTACGTATACATACTTATATATATATATTAAAATAACAGATTAAAGTTTAAGCAAAGAATCGCTGCTTTCACCCTTAACGGGATCTTCTGAGTTTCAGAAGATCCCGTTAAGGGTGAAAACTGCGATTCTTTGCTTAAACTCTAATCTGTTATTTTAATAAATATTTGCTCTACGGTTCTTATATATTTGATATATATTTATCCTTATCGAGCCCTCTTTCGATTTTAGTCTTCAAATTTATTATTATTACTATATATATTGTATATATATAGTATATAAGGGCGGTGGATTGGCAGTATCGGTAGAGGGTCGGACGCCATGTCTTCCAGCATAGTTACGTCCCTTTACGATCTGAGTTCAAATCCCGCCGAGGTTGACTTTGCCTTTCATCCGTACGGGGTCGATAAAATAAAGTACCAGCAATGCACTGAGTAATTGCTGGCCTTGTGCCTAAAGTAGAAACAATTACTATATATATATATGTGTGTACAACATATATGTATCTCTCTATCACTTTATATATATATGTATATATATATATATATATATATATAAAGGGTTAATTTCTAAATTACCCAATACGCTAAAGAGGGTTTTCAAGTATGTCATATATATATATATATATAAAATATAAATATTTACACATACACCAATTAAACAAAGTCAGAGGTATATATGTGTTTTGGCAACTTTTCACGATGTGCCTCAATGAAGAATTAATAAATTAAATAATCAGAGCCAAATACTATCGAGTAAAGCATGTCCAGAGAATTATTTGATAATATATATACATCATCTCTACTCCCAATCAGCATAATTAACCACACAAAAAAAATCAATTAGACCAGGCTATAAGAATAAAAGGCATCTATGAAGAAACAGTAAATAAATATACCATTGCAGCGTCTTCGCGCACAACGGCTATAGAATATTTACCCAACATTTCAACAGCACGTGGAAATTAATTAAATATACGGTCAACCATACATAATTAGGTAAAAATGAATGTTAGAAAGTCTTATATACATACCAGGATTAAATCACTAAATCCCATTAATTTCCACGTGCTGTTGAAATGTTGGCTAAATATTCTATAGCTGTTGTGCGCGAAGACGCCGCAGTGGGATATTTATTTACTGTTTCTTCATAGATGCCTTTTATTCTGATAGCCTGGTCTAATTGATTTTTTTTGTTTGGTTAATTATGCTGATTGGGAGTAGAGATGATGTATATATATTATCAAATAATTCTCTGGACATGCTTTACCCTATAGTATATATATATATATATATATATATATATATATATATATATATATATATATATGGTGGCTGCCAATTCGTTTTCAAGTACGGCCACTACTTTTTATCCATGTAGGAGAACTCCTACCGATGCGCTGAACGAGTGTGACTTTTTAGTCCAGCCAGCGACTTGAAAACTCTGGTACAAATACTACACTTGTGACAATTATTGGCACATAGTGCTGGGCCCATGGTGCCATGTGACGACAAGTGCAGAGAGATCTCCAGATATAAAGCAATGCCTGTGCCGTGAAGCGCTTATAGTGAGCAAAGGCACTGCACAAAGCCAGTCCCACTCTCTTAACCAAGATGATATTTACCAAAAAAGAAGAACAAGTCAACATCATTGGATACCATCAGGGTTGCAGGTGTTATATCAGAGTTTTCCTTCTCCTAGAATTCTGCCTTGACAAAGGCTAAGGGTTCATCTCTCCCGGCGATTTTGAACTATTGTTTCAACATAAATTCACACTTACTCCAACCCATACATATACGCCTCACACACCTATTTATACCTATATTTATAGATATGTATGTTCTTCATTCATGTATGCAACTCTGTATGTCTCTCTTATATATATATATATATATATACATACATACATATATATATACATACATACATACCTACATACATACATACATACATACACACATACATACCTAGCTATAGATACGCATTTATGTACCTCAAACTAATACGTTTATATGCATATATGTGTGTGGTCGTTTATCTCCGTCCCGCTCTCTCTCCTTCTCTCCCTCTGTAATCATACGTAGAAATATATTTTTGATATATTTTTTTTCAATGAAAAAATGTCAAAAAAAAAAGATTTATGAGGTCTAAAGTGAAAATAGACGAAGTAGATTTTAACTAAGGAAAATAAAAATGTTTCTTCTTAAATTACAATTTATTGATAATTCATATCTTCTTTGCCTTGATTTTGTTTTCATTTTGTTTTGTATATTTTTATTATTATATTTTATTCATATATTTATGTCTGTTTTATTACTGATGAAATATCTTTATATTCTCAGTGAATATCTTTATATTCTGGTATTTTATGAAAACTTGTGACGGAGATGACAAAAAAAAAATGACACGATATTATTCAAATATTATATTGGGTCGTCCAGTATACGATTTTATTAGTTTCTTTTTCTACAGAAGTTTCTTTTTCCACACATTTCATACTTGACGACCCAATAATTATATACATTATGACGCTATAATATACTCAAATATTATACTAGGCGTCCCGAGCTCTCAACAATGGCGGCAATAATAGTGAATGCATTTAATATTTTTAGTTCCGGATTAAAAAGCCGCATATGCCCGGATTACCAGATATATGCATAAGCATACACACTGCGAAATTCCGTTTTGATAAACTAATTATTTGCATTGGAGAAACTCTATAGTTTATGTTTATTATTGATACAAGAGCGGTGGATTGATAGAATCAGTAGAGGGTCGGACGCCATGCTTTGCAACATAGAGTTACGGCCCTTTATGATCTGAGTTCAAATCCCGCTGAGGTTAACTTTGCCTTTCATCCTTACGGGTTCGATAACATAAAGTGCCAGTAATACACTGGGGTGTTTGCTGGCCTTGTGCCAAAAGTAGAAACAATTATTAACACAAGAGCCTTTTCAATACGTCTAAATATATACCGATATATTTGAGAGATTTGGGTGCCATTACTAGCATCTCACGAGGGCACACAGAGGTTTCATATGTTGGCTTCAAGAATGTTTAGACAACAATAAAAAAAAAAAGAGAATTGAGATTTTGATATAATGTGATACTTATGGTCTTCTGTAGCGAAGATAAAAGATGTAAACGAAAGTTGTTTGATTACGGCCGGAAGTGTTCGGTTTACTGTTCTGCTTACGTTTCTGTGTCAACGTCACTTAGCGCTGAGTTAAACTATTGAACTATTGATTGTCTCGTTCATCATAGAATCTAATATCAATGCGGGGCCCTATTTATCAGGATATTGATCATGTATTATCTTTTCTACTTCAAACAATCTCCTTTTTCCTGCAGATATTTAACACTACATCTTGTACAATTTTGTCACTGAATACAATACAACAACAATCTAAATGATTTATAGTGTTAAATTCCATTGTTCTAGGTTCGAAATTCTGCAGCGAGGTCTATGCCAGTGTCGTAAATTGCATCACGGTCACCTGAATATTTTATTAAATTCATTGTATATAGCGGATTAACAGTCGGTAGACCTTCAGACAAAGGCTTATCTATATGTGTACACTCTAGCTATGAGCTGTTCTTTTCTCAGTTGCAACCCAATTAGCTCATCGCGTAAGTGGTGGCCGGCGCTCGCCAGAGTCGCTTCGGTGACCTTCATAAATTAATGTTATATATATATATATATATATATGTACATATATATATATATATATATATATATATATATATATATATATATATATATATATATATATATATATCATAAAATATGTCTTTAGAATCACTAGATATAATATATACCATTTCCTCTCCCAATTAGTATAATTAACCATATAAAAAATCAATTAGACCAAGCTATAAGAATAAAGGCCCCTATGAAGAAATCTCCGACAAATAACCGAAAGCAGCCCCTTCGCGGTGGCTACAATAGATTATTTATCTAACATTTCGACAGCATGTAAAAATCGACCAGATATACAGTCAACTAAACACAATTAGGTGTAAAATTGAACTTAGAAGAATTGCGTGCATACCTAATTACCTCTACCATGGTTCCATCCGTATTTTAAGACATCCGATAACAAGGAATGTCCAGAGCTTCGGAATCATCAGGAGCGAGCTCAAAATACGACATTTAATTTTCCAAAGTGATCGCGCCAAAAATACATTAAAAAATGGCTAAGAATCGTGACGTGGCAGCGCTCAAGTTAGAAAGGATGTGATTAGTCGCTTACGGCGAGTAGGTTTATTGCTAGAAAGCGCAGCCTAATACCACCAAATTGTATTTCAACCGAACTCGAATCTAGCTGTCGAAACAGCCGGATCTCAGCCGTCGGTGTCCTGATTCTTTTCCTATTACCCACTCTACTACCCTAAGTATCGAGTACTCTGCTGCGTTATGGTGCACCTGGTTTCTTATCACACTTTCTCTGATATATATATATGGAAAGAGAGAGGGACTGAGTGCTCTATTTACTCATGATATAATCTCCCTGTTTTTTTAGCATTATATATATATATATATATTGCTGCACTACTGCTAAAAGTAGAAATCATACTGTATAGCTTAATCAGAGTAAGGACAGCGAATATCCTATTTTTCCAGGGCCTACTAGTCTAGGACTGGGTTAGATATTAGGCAGAGTCTCTACCTCCAACGTTGTATATATTTCTATTAAGTAAGTCATTAGGTTTACTCCACACCTTGACCTATGGCATGTCACAGTGCCATCTAAATACTCAATCTTTTCTTCTTTGCAAGGCAAGATATACATTTGTGTGTACGTGTGCGTATGTGTATGCAAATGGAATTACGTATGTAAGCAACCCAATGTGTATGTGTGTGTGTGTGTGTGTATGTGTGTGTGTGTGTGTGTGCGTGTGTGTGTGTGTGTGTGTGTGTGGGTGTGTGTGGGTGTGTGTGTGTGTGTGTGTGTGTGCGCGCGCGCATGCGTGTGAGTGTGCGCGCGTGTGTTATTTGAAATTTAAGTAGTAGCCATTTTTTCTTTATTTAAATGGTTGCTTGATTAGAAAACATTAGAATCTGATCAAATCGTTGTTGCTAATGTTGTTAGTATCGATATGTTTCGTCACTTTCTTCTTCTTCTTTTACTACTACCATTACTACTACTAATACTACCACTATTACTACTAATACCACTACTACTACTAATATTACTACTACTATATCCCAGTTTTTCTTTTCACC